>JAHHFK020002475.1:0-112055 GCA_024533555.2 Aedes koreicus | reverse complement strand
AAACACTACCTTGTGATACCTTCAGAGTGTCAGCTATCTCTTGCAACTTCACTTTGCGATTGCCCATGATGATTTTCGGGGGTTTTTTTTTTAAATATTTTTCCGAATAACTGCCTCATTTGGCCAGCATCATCGGTATCCGTACGACCACGTTTGAAATTGGCAAACCATCGTTTGATGGTCGTTTTCGATGGGACAAAGTCCGGATAAGATTTTTCAAGCCAAGCTTGGGCTTGAACGGTGTTTTTCCCATAAAAAAGCACTGATTAGTTTATTATGTAAATGATCAATCTTTCTTTCTTTCTTTTTGAAGTTCATTGTCTACAAAACACAGGAAAATTTTTTGATTAGGCTTCCGAATTTCCAAATGCGAACTGTTGGGCTTTACGTTACCACACCTTCCATCACCTTATTTGATGCTGACGTCAATTTTGCTTGAACTGTTTTTCACTTCCAACTGTTATTTGAGTTCTCATGAGGTTTCTCTTTACGATTGCCCATAATTTTTAAATTGGGCACAGTTCCGGCGAGTTTAAAATTTGCACTCTATTGGCGGTATACCGTTCTGAACCATTTTTCCGTAGTGGCAAGAAGCGAAGTCTAGCCAAAACAGCACGGAACAACTATGTTTCTTCAAAAAAGGCAATAATCGTTTTTGGAAAGGAATCCATAAATATCTTGGTTGACAATACCAGTTGTCACGAAACATTCGGTTTTTACGACGCAATCAAACTTGGTCAACAAACTCGTGTACAACTTACTCGGTCTTCTTTTGGCTGTTGTGTTTTGGTTTATCATCTAGATTTGGTGTCACTTTTAACACGCTATTTTTAAACAACCCAAAATTGAGTGTGATTGACTCAAATTCGTCTGAAGTATGGCTACTCAAAAGTGAGTAAAGATAGTTCGTAGTAGCAAGATGACAAAAAGTCAACATCGACTTGAATCCGATCGATGTTTACTAATTGTCAACGTGTTACTTCCAACCATCTTTACTCACTTTTGAGTAGCCATACTACCGACGAATTTGAGTCAATCGTACTCAAATTTGGGTTGTTTAAATAGCGTGTTTTATTTATTTATTTGTCGTCAATCAATAGTAGACCGTTTTGTTACAATAGTGCTTACATTTTATGTTTCACTTATATATACAGTACGCCTTAGGAAACTAACACATCAGATTTGCATTTTTAATGTTTTGAATCGTTCGTCATTATCTAGTTGAATTGAAGTATTGTTTTAGTTTTGTTTTGGTCATAGTAAAGTCTACATTTTCTCCATGCTTATTGTAAGTTGCCATCATCTGATTCAGAGGTACAAATTTGGCGTAATTTGTACGATGATGGCTTGTAATAAATATATTTCTATTTCGTAGTTGCCGCGACGGTATGTAAAAATTAAGTTTTGACAAAAGTTCTGCTGAATCAACGCGTTGCGAAACAATGTCATTTACGAATGATACTAATGCAAATTCACGGCGCTCTTTTAATGATTGGATGCTGATGAGCATGCAGCGGGCTTCATAAGATGGAAGCGGAAACCTTGTCCAACCTAATTTACGAAGTGCATACAGTAAAAATTGCTTCTGTACCGATTCTAGTCGTTCTTCATGGGTGACTGAAAATGGTGACCAAACCACGCTACAATATTCCAGTATTGACCTCACATATGCAATGTACAATGTTTTTATTGTGTACGGATCATGA
This sequence comes from Aedes koreicus, assembly GCA_024533555.2. Taxonomy (NCBI): domain Eukaryota; kingdom Metazoa; phylum Arthropoda; class Insecta; order Diptera; family Culicidae; genus Aedes; species Aedes koreicus. The sequence goes on along the minus strand of JAHHFK020002475.1, from coordinate 110,349 downwards.
AAATTGTAACAAAAACGTTTTATAAATCCAAGCATATTATTTGCTCTGTTGATGATAGTATTGTAATGCTCAATGAAAGTTAGTTTCGAGTCCAAGATAACTCCTAAATCCCTTGTTCTTTTACATTTCTCAACTGGCTGACTCCCTAGATTGATAGTTATGTCTGGGGTGTTTCGTTTCCTACTAAAAGCTATCGAATTACATTTCTTTACGTTCAGCTGTAAAAGACTTTTGTTGCACCAAATATAGAAATCATTTATTTCTTTCTGGAATGTCATGATATCTTCTTTGTTTCTTATTTCTAAAAATAGTTTCATGTCATCAGCGTAAATAAGAAATTTAATGTTTTTGAGAATAAAGGAAATGTCATTTACATACAAAATGAATAAAAGAGGACCTAAGTGAGAGCCTTGGGGGACTCCAGAAGTGACCTTAATAGGATTTGATTTCTTCCCTTTGAATCTAACTATTTGTTGACGGTTAGTAAGATAGGATTCGAGCCATCGGAGGATTCCTGCCTCAATTCCCATTTTTCGCAATTTGAATAGAAGCATGGGTATGTCAATGCGATCAAAAGCCTTGCTGAAGTCTGTATAAAGAGCTTCTACATGGTTGCCATTGTCCATTGCTATCAGTGAGTAGTTGACGAATTCCAATAAATTTGTGCTAGTTGATCGTCCTTTGAAGAATCCATGTTGCTTATTAGTCAGTCTGTTTTTGATTTGAGAAAACAATTTTTCATTGATAATTGCTTCAAAAAGTTTAGGAATGCAGGAAATAATGGCAATTCCACGATAGTTACAAATGTCCGATTTTTTTCCACTTTTAAAAATAGGTACTAGATAGGAACTTTTCCAAAGTTTGGGGAAGATCCCAGATTCCAGTGACATATTAAAAAGCCAAAATAAAGGTGCTGTAAGTTCTAATGCTAAGTTCTTCATAAATACGGGTGGTATTCCATCAGGGCCAGAACCTTTGGAAACGTCTAATTTATTCAAACCTTCCAAGATGTCTTGAAATTTGACTTGACTAACTCCAATGTCCCTTGAAAATTCTGGGAAGAAACTGAAATATTTATAATCGCGATCTTCTTCATCAAACGTGGTATAGATTTCTTGGAAGAATGTTGCAAATAGATTGCAAATTTCTTCCGCGTTATCACCAACATTTGAGTTAAGATGCATTCTAGATGGGAAATTGTCAGATTTCAGCTTAGTTTTAACATAATTGAAGAATTTTTTTGGACAAGACTTAATTTCAAGTTCGGTTTTTGAATTATGCTCATCATATGCATTACTAATAGCAAGATTCAGTTCATCGCAAACCTTCAAATAGTATGTCAGATTATAACTGTTACCATCTCTTTTATACATTTTGTGGGCCTTTTGCTTCCGATTTTTAAATTTTTTTATTTCTTTATTATACCAAACTGGGTGGTTCGAATTACCTTGTCGCCTAATTTTTTTGAGTGGTACTTGTTCAACAACTATTTCAAACAATAATTTATAGAAAACCTCAACAGAAGTTTCAACATTTGCTTCATTCTTAAAGATCGTTTGCCAATCATTTCCGTTAAGTTTGTGTCTTATGATATCATAATTTGCTAAATGATATTGAAAGACCTCTTCATATTCATAGTCGTTGGGTTTTTCGTATTCATGAACAAATAAGGAAAACTCAATTGCTGTGTGAAAAGCTTCATTTTTCCATAATGGAAAAATAGATTTACTTACACAGAAGTCTTCCTGAATATTTGTCAATAAAAAATCTAAATAGCAATTTTGTTGGTTTTTTACATGGTTAATTTGGTTGAGCCCCAAGCCTGCAGTTTTGTCGAAAATAAACTGCAATGTTTCATTCTCCCCAACGACTGGTAGTAAGATGGACTCGTTTTCATTGTCGAGAATGAAGTCAGCACTACGTTGATTAAAATCACCGTATATGTGAACTTTCACTTCTGGGGAAAGTTCAGACATAATTTCATCAGCAGTTTGAAAAAAATGGTCATATGCTTCTTTGCGAGCGTTATTTGGGGGAAAATACACTGTGGCAAACACATGTATTTCACCTGCCATGTGTACTTTCACCCATACATGTTCGAATTCCTTAACTGTAGATGTATCAATGATTTCTGAATTAAATTTGGTAGAAATAGCTATTAAAACACCCCCACCTGACTTCTTTTCAGAAATTTCCAAATTGCGGTCATTTCTAAAAACATTATAAGAATGTCCGAAGACTTCTTCACTCCTAACGCTTTGATCCCAACTGGTTTCAGTTCCCATTATTATTGGGAATGAGCAACCCAAAATTTTATTATGAATTTCTTGAATTTTTACCGCACTTTTCATACGGTTAAAATTTTGGCAATAAACTATTATTTCGGTACTTAATTGTGTTTTAGGTGGAAGCGTTTGCAGATTCGAGTTAGTCGATAAATTAAAATTATTAAAACTAATTACCCCTCTCTGATCTAGAGATGTCGTCAAGTTCTCGTTATCGTCGTGCGCTTCAACATCATTATCCTCCTCTAAGGGTTTCGTCACTACCGATGAAAACTCGAATGCCCATGCGAGCATGAACATGACTCACATGGTGCTGCTGAAAAACTCGCCGGAGCCAGCCAGTTGGGTGAGTGTGCAGGAGCTATGCGTGAAGATTCATCAGATGCCGGGTAAGGGTGTAGGATTTCGCCTCGTTGAAATTGTATAGGTTGATAGTTAGGTGGCGGCCTGGAAAAACGATACTTCGCTGCCGCTAGTAGGTCTCGATCATGTGGTAGTGGATTGTGTGGATAGCCGATGGTGTTGAGATTATTGTTGTTGTTGCATTTATTGTAGAAAACAGTTGAGTGTGTACGGTTGCTGTTGTTGTTGTTGTTGTTGTTGTTGTTGTTGTTGTTGTTGTTGTTGTTGTTGTTGTTGTTGTTGTTGTTGTTGTTGTTGTTGACTGCTATTTTTTGCTAGGTTTGCTAGATACTGTTTCTGCTTCTTTTTAGCCTTTTCAGCCAATTTCTGCTGATTCAAACGACGCAATTTTCGAGCATCATATTCACTCCAATCCGCTTTCCAAACCTTCCTCATTCCCAAAAGTCGCCAACCTGAGTCGTCGGTGTCGTGTTTGTTGTTATGATTCAATTCTTTTGCCAGGCTGGGATTTGAATTGAGTGACGGAGTTGAATGTGCATTGGTGTGTGCTTCCCCATGTCTTGGTATTGCGTTTATGTTCGCAGTCAGTGCTTTTAGCTCGTCCAAGATATCGAGCTCTAGCATAGAGTTGCTTTGCATATTAAAACTGGCTGCCGTTTCTATGCTCAGCTGATTGAGCTGACTTATCTCATTGTTGATATTTAGCAGCTTCTTTTTTAGATCACCTGCTAGAGTGTGCATTGTTGAAGTCATTGCTGTGTCAACTAAAGAAGTTAAATGATTTTTCAGCATCGTAGTACTTCCGGTCAAACTACTGTTTCTGTGAATGGAAGACAGCTCATTCTTTATGCTAGTGAGAATGACTTCCATACTCTCAATAGCTTCCGAAACTAAATTTGGCTTTTCCTGGTGCAGAGCAAGTCGATGCATAACCTCCGTGTTTTCACTAATCTGCTTAGCCAGGACCTTTTGTTGTTGTGTGAGAACGTTGAATTCAAATGTTGCGGTTACCAGAGTTTGGCATGAGCCACAACATGGTAGCACAAATGACGACGGATCAACAACTTTTCTGTCTTTTTTTAGGTTCCGAAGTGAGCCTCGGGGAACCGTCACACATACACAGGCGGCGTGAAACTTGCGTGTGCATCCAATACACGTCCACATAACGGAATCGACAGACGAGTCCAATAAGCACACTTCACAATTAATTTGACTCATGTTTGAATACGGCACCGGCAAAAAGCACTCAAGAATAAAACGAAATGTAAGCAAAAATTAATAAAACAAAACGCGCGTGGTCGCGAGCGATTTAAAAGTGCGTCCAAACTGATTGACGATCAATATATAAAAGTTTCTCTTAGTTCTAACAATAAATTACTGTCCACTCCTAGAGCCTCTCATGTTGATGGAAATTATCTGCTTCTGACAAATTTCATCATTAGATATCGTTACTCCGCGCATATGAAGAATTCAACAATAACAACAATCAAAGTGATGTAATAATCGCTTATTTTTTCTGAAAGATAACAATGAAATGAAATAACAAAATAACAAAAAATGAGTAATGTTTCCAACTTAGTGGCAGCAAATTGAGTTAAAACAGTACGTTTTTGCAAATTCCAATTCCCTTTTAATATCATCCACAATAAGCGGTTAGCCAATTTCGAGTTTATTAGTATTTAGGTGATTTTTATGGGAGCATACATAGCATTAGATATCATTCAGTTATTTGCGTACCATCTTCACGTATTCCTCCATATCATGTCTTGTCCTCACAACCATCTGGTTGGCTCAAACGGTTGCTCGAAATTATTTCATTGCGCAGACGCAGAATGACGTCTACTTGAAAGATCAATCAGCATACCATCTGCTGATTAGTATTCTCAAACAATGCCTCTCATAGTCTCCGTACGGCGACGATCGCCGGAATTGGAGGCAATCCGATTCGGCTTTACGGGTGACTCCATTCGGAGTAATTTGCCTCACCCGGAATACTAAAATAACCGGAGATTGATAGCGAAAATGATCAAAAGAAGGGAAGATTAGTTAGAAGTCATAAGATGTATGGGGTATTTTCCTTCAGCTCAAGTAATTTCTATTCATCACGGCTGTGGTGGCTAGAACAAAGCAATTGTTGTGGCATATTCACATTCAAATTTACATCCATGACGGCATTTTTCTGCCTTTTTCAGCCTGTTAGTGAATAGCAATAAATATGATTGCACTTTAACGGTTTCGCATTTGAAACGTCCCTTTTAACATACATGTTTAGTTTACATTTGTATTATAACAGCAATGTTGGAATTAAATAGAATGCATTGGACAAAGCTAATTTTGGAAGAACATCCAGACAACCAGAATTCACATCAGTGACCGGCAAACAAAAAAAAACCACAATTAACATAGACGTTGAAATATAACTTGCTACTTTTCATGAAAGTCCGCGAAATTGATTATTTTATCCGTAAAATATAAACCAGGACTTTATATTGCCTTCATGGTATCGATGATTGTTATTGCTTTTTTTCAAATCGACAGGTTTAAAATTAAAATGCATTTTAATTGGTATGACATAATAAAAGACCAATTTGCAGCGAAAAGTTTTTTAATGTCAATGATATTTTGTATTACAAAAAACAATAAAAATTATCGTTACCCGGCTTATACTTTTTCTGTGGAATACAACAATAAATCTTTATTGATTGAACATAAAATATTGTTGTTTTCAAAATCTGTCAAGAAACAAAAACAAATATTTTGCTAAATTAACAATATATTTTTTATTTACAAATAGAGAATCTTTTTAAACTAAAAAAAAACAGTTGCTGCCAACAATTAATTTCTATGAAACTAAAAAAAATTGTTGTGGCCATAATTAATATTTAAGATAGAAGATTTTTTTGTTTTAAATATTTAAATTGTTAATTTTACCAGATAATTTTTTATTCCGAAATAATCTCAATGATTTTCTTTAACAATTATTTAAACAATAGTTTTTATTTAATAAATAATGAATTATCAAACAGTTGTTCTATTGGCTTATCCAATAAACTTAAATTACAAAATTGGAAGTAAGGCTTGTCATTAAATTATCATTAGTAGATAAAAAGTGTGAGTTTCGAAATGAACAAAACCTCAAAAGATTGCAAATGATCGTGAAAAGAGCAACAAAACAAGCTACGGCAAACTAATATTAGATCATTGTTCTTATCTATCAATATGCAGCACAGCTAAAAAATATTGATAATATTACAATGACGCACATAGACAATAGTACTTTTGCTGAATCTCAATCCTTGTTTGATAAAATTAAAATATTAAAATATTAAAATATGATTAATATTTCAACAGTGTACTAATTTTCTATAAATAGAAAAAAGTCAATCAAATGCGCCTTTTATTACAAATTTTCATTTTCTTACCAAGAAAGCAATTTATGGATTGTCCAAAGCTAAACAAAAAATCGAATAACGCGTCGTCCATTTTCTCGGCATTCTCAATAAATATAGTCCATTTTACTTTCCGAATAAGGCCAAGAAATTTAAGCTCCGATTCTACGCATGAACAAATATTGAAAATATACAAATACACTGACAGCTCCAAGACTTTATTTGTTACGGAGTTGTTTTTTTTTAATCTACATTTTTTTTTAAACTGATTGAAATTATTTTTGAACCGAAAAACATAGCTTGTTGAAACTGAAATGTATTTTTCCTGAGAATATGGTTTTAGAAACAACAACTAGAATTAATGAAGCCCTAAAAAAATGTATTGAATTCAAAAATAAAAATATACAAGTTACAAAACATTTCAATATGTATGGGTTTTTTTTTAATTAGAGTTCAATTTTCTCTTCGTGTAACTTTTTGTCCGAAAAATAGCAAATTTCTTTTGTTTCAACGTCCAACTGCAACCGTTTTGTCATGCTTTCCACCAAGTTTTCAAGGTGCTGAGGATTCAAACTATCCAAAGCCTTTTGCATTGTTGCAACATATGTTTGTCTCATCAAATAAAAAAACTAAAACTAAGTTAAACGGAGAAAACCGATAAGTCGTCATCGTCTCGAGGTAAGTTGGAATTTCAATTTTATGGATGGTAAAATGGGGGGGAGTTTCGAACACAGCTTACAAAGCAATAGTTTTTCGATGTCTAGAACATTGTTTCGATATCATACATAGTCTAAATTTTCTGGTTCATAATAGATGTGCATATTTGTCAATAATTGCAACAAAATAGCAGTCGGCACACATGTAATTTTCAGTTCATATTATAATATCCCTTCACTGTATATATTGTCTTATATGACATTATTTATTCATTACAATTACCATTCATCTTTATCTCATCATTACCATTTTTACCATTACTTGTGTTTTCGTGATTTACATATGAACATAAATTTTTTTTTAGAATTTTTACCTTATAGGTTATATATACTTTTCAATAATTATTATTAAGTACTTATATGTCCAATTGTCATTTTGATCCTGTCTTCTCCCATTATGATTTAGAAATATCAAGTGACTTGAATACAAGAAGCTGCAACGGAATCTGTGGTAGGGTTTTGCTCTTATTACTGAATGTATTTTTTATTTCCGGTTTGCAAATGGACATTTGACCAAATCTGAGCTGATCTGATTCATTTCTTCAGAAATGAGATATATTTCGCTGTGTGCCATTTTACTAGTGTCTGATTTTACAGTTCAATCTTTGTCATTACTTTATCATAACTCCTAATATCATTGTATTTGATAATGTTGTTTTATTGATTTTACTGCATAGATGATTTAAACATTACTTATTGTTTTTCTATGTCCATTTGTCTTTAACTCCCTTTCAAATCTTCCCTGTTCTCCTAACTCAGGAGCAATAAGTATAAGGCCAGCAAAAATAAAAGCGGATTGCTTTTATAAAATCAGCATCAAGTAGCAAAAAGTGACCATGGCAACAGTAAATTAAAATTTATAAATGTTAGTCTTGTAAAATTTCAATAGATTTAACAAACTTTTTCAGGATATCTCAAATCAAGATTTTGGTGAATTGCTGCTATCGCTGAAAACGAACGAAAACGTGCTTAAGCGCGGAACCACAGAACTCTACACTTTAACATTTTACAACATTTCTTGCATTTCAGGATCAACCGAATGAAGACCATATATTATAGATACGAATGCTTGTAGTATTTTTCATTTATATAAATATATACACTATTATATAAATATTTCATGGGAATGGGAGGGACCATCAGGGCACCCGATTGAAGCACTCTGGATGGGGAGAGTGGGAATGCCAACTCTCCATTGCTAACAGTTTGTGAATAGAGAGCGGGCTCTTCTCCCCGCCCATTGGGGCATCCTCATGTTAGATAGCTCGCTCTTTTGACCAATTGTTTAATCTTGTTGTTGGAAGGAGATTCTTTATATCCCTGTGGATACGTATAAGTGATGTTGCATGTCGATCCACCCAACTCCTTTTTGGCCCTTCATACAATTGCATGATTAGGATAATCAGTGGTTATTAAAGCTTGATCAAGTCTAACAGAGAGGAGAGCCCATTGCTGTCGGACTTAGTTTCCGTGCTACAATGGGTGGTAGCACATATCATACATATCATATAGCTAATTGTTTTTCGTTATGCGGGAAGTTACATGAGTTGCAGATCGCGCACAGCTAAAATGTTTCAAATCGGTACATTGGGTTGTTTTCCTCAAGCCCGAAAGGAATTATAAAGGAATTATCTAACCCCACGATGCTCAGAACAAGACAAATTACGTTAGCTGCATCCTGGTAACATTTTCCACATTCACAGAGATTGCTGTCTCCCAGCCCAACACGTAAAAAAGACCGTTTAAACAATAACGATCGGACATGAGGCGAGACATCACAAGAATGAAGTCTCAACCCAACTCCAAACCCCTGAACCAACATTTCTTGGGACAACACTTTGGGAGTGAAAGAATGTAGCCTTCGCCTCAAATCTCCTTTATTCCATTTATACCTTTATACAGCTAACGAGTGATCTTTGACGAAAAGTAAAGAAGAAATCGATGAAGGCGATTTGTCGGTCATAAATATCACCTTCCATAGCGCCCACCTTTACAAGCGAGTCCGCTTTTTCATTGCTCGGATTCGAACAATGAGATGAGACCATCACAATGCTAATAGTAAAAAAACGTGAAAACGTACTCAAGGAGCGAATAGCCTCTATAGAACTGAGAATGAGAATGTATTGCCGCCATTTCAGTGACAAAAATAAAACAGAACAGCTTGAAGTTTACGAGCAGGGTTATACATGTCATTGTAAACACCAAAGATAGCGGAGTCCTCTATCGAAGAAAGTTATTTAAAAGGTCTAGGTGCCAAAAAAGCTAAACATATTAATAGGCCACTTTTGACAATGGCATAAATATTGATAAGTCATTTAAAAAGACGCAAAAAAAGGATGGTAAGCCAAGAGACAAAAAAAAATGGCAAAAAAAGGTAAGCCAATAATAAAGACATGAGGTTAAAATCGATCATATTGTAGACTTAAAGTTACTATTTTTTTATATTTGTGACAAGAAATCCTCAAATTATTTCACTTAAAGAAAAAAGAAGAATTCTTAATTAGACTGTAGCAAACTCTACAAATACCCTAGTCACCTCCGCTAGATGTTCTTTGAACTAAAGCCAGAATGAAAAAGGACTTTCACATAACTTCAAATCGACAATTGCAAAACACATCTTCACGGAGAATCACGACATAACGACAAATGGCATCACAATCTTACGGACTACCACTACACCCTGGAAATTAGACGTCGCAGAAAGTTTAGAAATCAACAAACAACAGAACACAAATCAACTAACCAAAGGCCAAGGTAACGGATACATATGGCTCTTTAATTTAATACTTGAACGACAACAAAGACAACGCAGCGTAGCACCCGCTGCTACTGAATAGCAAGGATAGGTATAAGGGAAAAGGCGAGGTAGATATTAAGTATAATTTTTGTGTTTGGCTCAGGGTAGGTTTGGCAAAAATGTTAGCTGTAGGCGAAGGTTTTCTTTCAGTCGAGTATAAGTATACGACACTGAAGAAGTCTGCCCATTGTAGACGAAATACGCGTATCTGTCAAGATAAGCAATAAAGGTAGTATTAATAAAATGGAAATTACTAAACTTTCTTCTCATTTTCTAATCTAAAGCTAATGGTAGTCAAAAACACATAGATAAGTTTCATAAATTTCAGATCACGTAGAGCTAAAATATCTCAAACCGGTGCATTGGGTTGTCTAAAATGAGCCCGAAGGGAATCATAAATCTCAGATCTGACCCCAGTAGGCTATGCTTAGCACAAGACCAAATTACGTGATCTACGTCCTGGTAACCTTGTCCACTCAGAGATTGCTGTGCCTCAGCCTAACACGTTATAAATGAGCGTTTAAAGAATAATGATTGGACATGAGGCGAGACATCTTATGAATCAAGCCTCTACCCCCCAAGCAACACATCTCTCGGATAATTGGTTGCAGCAACTTGATTGTGACTTAATTGAGTCACATTGCAGTTACTTTCACATATTTGCAATAAGTGTGCTACTAAGGCCACATCCATCCCCCCAAACCAAGAATTCTTCAACACCTTGGGAGTGATAGAATGTAGCCCTCACCCCAAATCTCCTACTGCCAGCTGCCGAGTGAATGTTGATGTCCATAACACCCACCTTTGCAAGCGAGGCCACTCTCTCATTGCCTGGAATCGAACAATGAGATGGGACCCATAAAAATGTGGTGATAAAATAACGCAAAGATAAAGCAAGTAGCTCTTGCATTTCCATGAGAAAATCGAGGGGCTTCAAGGAGCGAAATAATGGCGAAAAGTCACAAGAGTGGAGTTCATCCGAAATAACGTCAAAGATACTGAATCAAAAGCCCTTTGATATCTAAGAAAACAGAAGCCATTTGCTGTTTTTAGCAAAAGCTAACAGAATAAGGTATGCACACAGCAAAATCTAGCCAATGTTTATTAGCAACATCTTTTTTATTTGTCAATATAAAGATGTCACCAATACCGCTAACGCAATTTCATTGCATGTGTGGGCGTTTTGACATGCGGTTTGCTATCACGAAAGCATTCTATTGAAAATGGAGTCGAAAGAACAACAGTTGCGTGAAAAAAAAATTGCACAAAAATGTGGAAAATCCGTCTATGTCGCATCATGGCATAGCAAAATCACTCGGAGTCCCTCGTTCAACAGTAAGTAGCGTTTTGAAACGCTTTCGGGATCGGTTAACTCTCGATCGGACACCAGGATCTGGCAGCAAGCGGAACGACAACTTCAAATCCCAGCGGGATGCAGTACTTCGGCTGATTAAGCAAAACCTGAACCTTTCCATCAGAGATGTGGCTAAAAAGGTCAAAACATCGTATTTTTTTGTTCAAAAAGTGAAGAAAGCGGCAGGATATAGGTCGTTCAAGGTAATAAAAAACCCCAAACAAGAATGAGAAGCAGGAAACCAGTTCGAAAAAAGGGGGCGTAAGCTGTACGAAAAATTGCTGACAAAATTTTAATTTGGATTTTGGATGATAAAACAAACGTCAAAGCAGACTTCAAGCAGCTTCCTGGTCTTGAGTTTTATCATTCCAAGGCTAAAAAGCTGTCAAAGTTCTTTGAAAAGTACATGGTTTGGCAGGCTATTTGTAGTTGTGGTTTGAAGTGCAAAATCTTCATAACTACAAGATTTGACGTCCTGCCAAATCAACATTGTACCAAAGGACTGTAATCTTCCGAAAATCCCAGAACTTCGTCTAACTGAAAGATATTAGGTCATTGTGAAGCGAAACTTTGTGAAATCCAAAGGAGACGCAAATAATGAGAAAGATAACTGAGGACACTGTGCAGAATTCAATGGATGGTATCAAACGTGAAGTTAGAACATACGGATATTACAAGTCCAAATAATAATATTTGAATAATAATCATGACCAGAAGTACAAACCACCGCACAAGTAGTCGAATTTTCCTCAACTCGACGTATTGAGGGAGGGCTAAAGTAGAGACACGAAACAAATCAGAAGGGATAAATACTTTTTCATCCTTACTGATCGATACTGTGCCTAGTCTTTGCACATCCAGTATCCTCAGCAGACGGTTCTTAAATCTACCAACCACCTGCTTCAGAAGGATCTTGGTGGTCAAACCCGTTTCGGTGATCAAATCTTCAATTTCAATACCCCGAGCTCAAATATACACTCTATACTCGAGTGTAAAAAGCTGAGAGATAGCAATTTCATTAGCTTGCAAGAGGTTCAGCACAACGACCCAAAGCTTTTTGGGTCTCCCTTTAACTGTTTCAGTCACGGACGAGAATCTTTTTGTCAGATCATCAGTGTTCTGATGAACGTTCAGAGGTTTCGATTTGAGCTGAAAATAAACAATCCATGGACCAGCAGAATCAGCTGGATAGGCTCGTGATCAGGTAACTTTTTGAGAAACCTTATCATTTGGCAGCAAGAATGAATTATCTTCCGACAAGTCGTCCATGATTCACTCGTAGGAACTTCAAACGCTCAACCACTAACGCAATTATAAAAAAAACACAGATGTAATACACAAAATGAAAACTAAACACAAAAATTATAATGTATTCAGGAGAGAAAGAGAGAAACAAAACACTTATCTTATATGTATTACTGAGCTGCTGGTGCTGTTGCTACCGGCGGTGAAGGTGTGTGTGGCCACTATACCGGTGAGGAGTGAAGCGCAACGAGTATGATGCGGGGAATCGTTACAACCGAAAAGGAACGGAGAGCCTCTATCACTAGATGAACTACTGGTGTGCGTGATCACGCAAAGATGGGCTGCAAAATGGATTCTCACTTGCCAATTGCAGTAAATTACTTATCATTATTGCACTGCTTAACCCATACTTTCCTTCTTCAGGAAATTAAAAATGAATAACAACTGCGGTGGAAATGATATCGGGGAAAAAACTGAATTTTGAAATTACGAACTGTGCGAATCTATCAAAGCAACGGAGCCCGGAAGAAACAATTTTCGCCATTTGCTTGTTCACTAACATCAATAATCATGTCAATATATTTAATCTCACGCATGCGATCAATAGTCTCATTATCAGTTTTAACAGTGATGAAGGAATTACCATGAATTTAGTTTTACTTATGTTCAATTTTAACTGTTTGTACTTCAATCACTACTTAGAGAACGAAAATCTGCATTCAAATGTGATATAGCCTCATTAAGGCTTTGAGCTGCAGTCAATAACACGATATTATCAGCAAAGAGATTAAAATCACTAAATCGCGAGACTCTTCGCATGCCATTAATGTTCTTCTTATTTAGCATATCAAGCTTATTGCTTTCACAATTAGCTTATTGCTTATTGTTATTGTTATTGTTTATTAGCTTATTGTTTTTGAGTCCTCTTTGACATAGGTCTCGTCGTCCAGCAAAATATATGCATCTGGTCGCTGCAAAACTCGCGATTACAATTTCCGGTCCCTTGTTGCTGCGCGTTGCTTCTGTTATGCAATTTGTTTGACGATTTTCTGCTTCTTGTAGGTCTTCACGTAGTGCCGTTCCTTGATACGTTGAATCAATCACGTATCGATACTGATTTGTTCCGAATTAGAGCTACAACTTTCTGATCCAGTTTAGGGTTTGAAGATCCGGGTTTTCTGCCTCTTCCTGGCAATTCATCCAAAGAACAGTGTTCCGCAAACTTGGTTCTGATGGATTTTACACTCGCGTGATGAATTCCACAGCGCTTCGCCTGTTGGCGCATAATTATACCCGTTTCACGTAGCCATGTGTCCAAAACCTAAATTTTCACGTCTTTTTCAATGCGCGACATTTTGAAAACGAAGAATTTTAACCGTGCAAACAACTAAACAAACTAAAGATGACTGTCAAACGCACAACATGCTATGATGAACACATTAAAACCATCACAAATAAAGGCGTTCATAACAAATGGACGTTAATAGCTTATTTTCGATACATTCCTTATGATAAAACACTAATATTGTCTAAATACATTTAAAAACACTCAATCACTTGTTCGGTGTGGTAATTTTTAGCTATGCCACTCAAGATTGAAAATATGACAAGAAAAAAATGGTATTACTTAGTTCCATTGTATGGCATCAATTCAGTAACTCAATCATTGAAAATTGTGCAATTTGATGAAACTCCATTATAAAACTTTTGTCAAGCGTTTGCGACAAAGTGTCAAAGTCTGCATTATGCACTGATTTAATCGTTTTTGCTTTCGAGAAGCGCGTATTTTAATTATTCGATCCTCGTGCGTGAGACCCAATTTGGTCAAGTCAAGAGTGACAGAAATTTGCGTACTTCATTCCTATCCACAGCCATACAATGAACGCATACATATCAACCGGTGGCCTCCCCCACCCACAACACCGGTTCGATAATGTTGTAAGTAGGTAAGTGCAATGAGGTCCGCATGGCACAAACCGAAACCGCAGATGATGACTGACCGATAAATGCGCGCATGTGTCGCCCGCTTGTATCCAAATTTTCGATTTCAATGTCAGCTGTACGCGTATAAGCGGACTAAAGTAATAAAAACAAGTGACTCGAAGAGCGATGGACATAAATGTTTCTTTTTCCTTCATGTGCATCAAAAAGTTCGCATTCGCCCCGCTGAACAAGGTTACAATACGCTGCTTCGATAAGAGCATGAAGACATGCAGAACTTTCGGGTTTTTGGATTTATCGTTTTAAGCCTCAACTCTACATCAGCTTGGACGTTTCATATATTCCGGGGGATTCCTGACCTCTCCACAGTTAAAAACAATTTTATGGGTTGGATTCCGCGAAGAATGAGGTTGCTTATATCGACACAACGAAAATAAAAATCCCACTAGTAACGGCAAGCAAATTAAGGTAGAAATCTTCTACTGAAACGGATGTTACGTCTCCGTGTCATCAAAAAACCTAAATCGTACCTTGCGTGGCACCGTGCTTCGACTGCTTATTAAATGGTAAAACGTGCGCAATCGATTCGTACGGCTTTGACACAGTGCTCAGTTACCGCTTATGACTCCTTTCAATCGTATTTTTGGTATATATGCATGTACGTCAGTACACGTCAATGAACGGTGTTATACAATATGAAATTTCTATCGAATTGATTATAGAATAGCTTGCACTATTGATTAAGTATGAGTTCTATTTTTTATCTTTCGTTTATTTGGGAGGCACGCTAGCTTTACGAAGCCGATATTGTTATTGATTTATGATAACATGAATGACTTAATACTAAATTTGCAGGGTTGGCCCAAAAAACTAGAGCAATTCTTTTATTTCAGTGTAAAAATCTCTCTACACTGAAAAAAATCTTGAAGTAAAAAATACCATTTTACCCGACTATGCCTATTTTTAAAACTACCATGAAATTTCAGTCAAATTTACTTCGTTTATGGTGCAACTTTCAACATTTGTGGTAAATTCGACAGACCTCATATTGAAATCAACCGCACCATGGTTGATCTAATCGCAGGCATGGTAAAATCAAACTCATTTATAGTCAGGTGAAAATTGTTGGTGTTTGCGCTTAATTTAACCACAGCCATTCAAGCTTGAATCTCAACGTGTGTAAAATTCCGCAAGCGTCAATTTAAAAGGAATCGCCAAATGACAATAAGCAACTAGCAAAAAGCAAATCTGTCAGTTTTGTTTCCGCCATGTGGCATCTCATTGCATGTCAAAACATCGTGTCAATATCGGGTGGCGTGTGGCGAACGTCGGAGTGACATTTTGATATGCCAGCAGATGCCGCAGATTCGCCACATCAGTGGGCATCTCGACTAAGTGAACTACGTGGTGTAAGTGAAGAAGCAATTACTAACGCTAGCGCTTGATAGCGATTTCAAAATTTCAAAATAAGTTATCGATTAATTTTGTTCTAGCTTAAACGTCTGTCTGTGATTTAACCCTCGAAATAGTAGTTTCTACTGCGGTTTTTTTTTTTGCGTGTACCAAATGCTGCTTTCAATTTACGAGAATGTTATTGGATTCAAGAGAAATCGACGTTCAAAGTCGTTGTTAACAATTGGCATGAATTACTCGAGAAATTTAATTGATCATTTTCATTTTCAAACATTTGTGGAATAAAACCTCATCATTCCTTCAGAAATAAGTTGGCAATTCAAAGGTGATAGCGTTGCTAACGATGCTGCCATTTCGTGGATTCCATCCGGCAAATAGCAGTTTTTAATAGTCAATCTTCCCCATTAATTTTTGCAAACAATGTTTATTAGATAGATATGTAAAACATCGAAAACACGAAAAAAAATGCGCACGCCAATTTTGCGGTTTTTGCATGCATATCTTGAAAAAAAACCAAAAAAATAAATAAAATGATAAGTCCCGGGCCTAAGTAGGAAAACAACGTTGTTTTGTCAAAATTCATTTTTATTCATCAATATAATCTCCGTTTAGAGTGATACAATCATTCCAACGTTTTTCTAGCTTTTCGATACCACCGGTGTAGAACGATTTATCGAGACCTTCAAAATATGCTTCAGTTTCAGCAATCACTTCCTCATCTGAGCCAAATCTCTTTCCATGGAGCATCTTTTTGAGTTCTGCGAAGAGCCAGTAGTCGCTGGGGGCCATATCTGGAGAATACGGTGGGTGCGGTAGCAATTCGAAACCCAATTCGACCATTTTTGTGGCTGTTTTATTGACTTGTGACACGGTGCATTGTCTTGGTGAAAGAGCACCTTTTCTGGGCGATTTCGACCGTGTGCGTATATGCGTGTAGGCATGTTTTCAAGTTCTTTCTTCGTTTTATTTATCAAATTCTGCTCAGTTTTCGTGACAAAATTGTTGGAGTAGATTTTACGCTTCCGGTTGGCCCAGAAATTCTCGATGGGACGCAGCTGGGGGACGTTGGGTGGATTCGCCGACTTGGGTACCACATCGATATTCCGCCGCTCCATCTCCTCCAACG
The DNA here is from genome assembly GCA_024533555.2 of Aedes koreicus. Lineage (NCBI taxonomy): Eukaryota > Metazoa > Arthropoda > Insecta > Diptera > Culicidae > Aedes > Aedes koreicus. Next base: position 93,720 of record JAHHFK020002475.1, on the reverse strand, counting down.
ATCGCTTCGAGTAGTGGGCCCTCGCCAGATCCGGCCAGAACACCGCGTCTTCGCCCTTATGGTATTTCTTGATGAACGACGCAACTTCCGGCAGGCATTTCGCAGCAAGAGCGGCTTTGACATCCTCTTCTCGCTGATTGTCAGCCACAGCAGCATCTTCTCGGGGAACGTGGTGTATGAAATGAACTTCACCTCGGAGCTCACTTCCTTCGTGGGGGGAAGTAAAATACGAAGTGCCCTGCAAGTCGTTGCCATCCAGGGTGAGATAGGTCTCGTCGTCCATCACCACCGCCACGTCGCGATTCGCCGGGAAAATCGAGTTGACCATCTTATTCAGCCGCTGCCGCTGCGTCATTGCCTGCTGCTCCGAAACCAGGGGACGCGACTTCCGCTTCCTGACATGTATGTTCATGTTCACCAGGTACTTTTCACTGTTTGGCTGGTTGAACCGTCCTCCCGGCCATGCGCACGCAGCGATGTAGCCACTTTTCCCTCGGTCTTCCTCTTCAGCATCCTTTGGAGCTTCTTGTCGCTCAGGGTCGTCGGCCGTCCGGAACCGAACTTTCTTTCGATGCTCTGATTGTTGTCTAATAGTGCCAAGATGTTGTAGATGCCGTAACGGGCGTATCCGGCGTCCACAAAGTTCCTCACGATGTCCGTTTTCGACGCGGTGGGGTGCCGTTTTTTGAACGCGCACACTTCTGAACGGAGTTGCTTCACTGTTTTTGCCATCACGGTTAGAGTTCGACTGATAGAGCTGTCAAATTTTGTCTGCTGACTCATGGGTTACTATGATTGATGCTGCATGGGTAGTTTTGTCAGTGCGGGTGAAGGTAAACCCATGAAAAATCGGCAATTTTTGTCCATTTTTTTTTAATGCAAACGTTATTTCGCGTGAACATCTCCAAACAGCTCATTGAATCATCGACTCGTTGTTGTTTTGGCTCTGGTGTGAGCAAACGCGGCATCCATTTGGAAAACAGCTTTTTCATACCCAAATGTTCGTGTATGATGGTGTAAACACTACTTTTTGATACCTTCAGAGTGTCAGTTATCTCTTCACGTTGCGATTGCCCATGATGATTTTCAGGGGTTTTCAATATTTTCCAGGATAACTGCCTCATTTGGCCAACCAGGGCGTTCAGCATCATCGGTGTCCGTACGACCACGTTTTGAAATTGGCAAACCATCGTTTGATGGTCTTTTTCGATGGGGTAGAGTCCGGATAACATTTTTCAAGCCAAGCTTGGGCTTTAGCGGTGTTTTCCATCATATAGCAATGATATATCAACACACGAAATTGCTTTGAATCCATCGTTTTTAAGAATCACAAAAGTAGCATCACTTAAACCACTGTAACTCGATAAATAATAAACCAAACGTCATGAAATTTTGACAAATATCTTTTGAAAAATCATATGGATATTTCAGGGGGGCAATCATTAAGAATTTTGCTGTAGCTCACATGGATTTAAGTTTCAATGTGATAAATAAATGGATAGGATGAATGCATCAACCTGTTCTTTCTAACATTCAACACTTTCATATGTGCGCATCGTCACGTCATTATAGGATACTAAGCGAGTGTGAAAGAGATAGTTGATTTCTTCTGTCATGCCTGTCGTGATTTGTTTTGATGGGCCATATTTCGACAAAAAAATTTCAATAGGTCAACAATGGCTTCTTCCTTAAATTTCTCGTAATACAAAATCTACCTATGTTAGTTTTAAAGCTATCGAATAGAAGGACTCTTGTTCTTAGAAACGGCTGTGGTAGATTAATGCGGCAAGTTTCCAAGGTCGACAAATCAAGGAAGAAGCAATTGTGTATGTTTGTCAGTTAGCCCCAAATGAAAAATCTCTGTCGATTTCAGTTGTCAGATGTCCAAAATTGTCAAAATCCTTAGAACTAGGGTGCATCAATATGTGGTTGACAACGACGTTGACCTCCTGGGATATTTTATTATTGCTGCCATCGGGTAGGTAGACTTGAGACTTATTGAGGGATGTGTTATGTAATAAACGAAGTCATTACATTAGCATGTGCGAGCGACTGCCTGTACATAGATTGCTCGAAAATAAATTAATTTATCTTCATCGCTGTAGCGCTTAATGCCTTAACAGTCGAAGCAACCGTGGGGTATTTATTTCGAAATCCTGCACTTTTCAATATGGCTGAGTGTTGACCACAAAAGGCCGCCATAATGTTGGCTACGGTTCAAATTCCGCCGACAAGACTTTATTGTTTTTTTACTCTTATATGTGCCATCATCGGGCTCCAAACTTTCTCTCATCATTTTTGCCTATCTTGATCAACAAATAGTTTTATGAAATATACAAAGTCATACAAGTGTGCAACAGATTGCACACAGGTTGGTGGAAAACATATTCATTTGTCTTTATTGCTATACCGCTAAATGCTTCGACAGTCGACGTAACTATCTGGTCTTCAATCCATCCTCTTCAACTTATAAATTTAACTCAGCTCTTACCAAAAAGTGCCACTACGCTATCAGCCTCAGTTCGATTCTCGATTTTTTTTGTTTTTGTTTTCAATAAGAGCCATCGGACTTACGGACTCCAATCTCACACTCATTAACTAATACACCACCTCCACCATGTATTGCGTTTTTATCCACAACCAATGTTGCATTTTTTCTCCAAGTCACGATTTACAAATGCAACTAAATAATGCGATATCTGAATTCTGAATCTGAATAGAAACGGGAAATGAAACAGAAACAAGCAAAATCTCAATACAATCTTGCTTTTTAATCTGTGTTGTGCACACTCACTAGCGTCGGAACCTCTATGCTAGGCCTTGGATAGAATAGATTTCTTAATCCGTTATAAGACAATAAAAGAAGTCAAAGAGAACTTGAAAATGTAAGAACCATTTGTGAAAATTCATTTAATCAACTTACTTATGAAAGTATAATGTTTAAATAAATCAATTTATCAATGTATGATTGGGAAACTCACTTTTCAAATGTAGGGAAGATGTACCTATATTAATCTCATAACTTTGCACTTCATCCTACTTGAAATAAAACGATATACACGTGACAGGATTAGTTAGTAATATTTGTTGTAGTTATTTAACGTAAGCAAACATTATTAGAAAACGAAACTGATCCTTCAACTGCCCAATTGTTTAATTCTTCGTAGGATGAACATAGGAACAATGAGATTAATATAGGGGTAGTAACCATACATCCATAAGATCGTAATCCTCACTAATGTCACCGCCAACTACCGAACGTGCTACTTCTTTCTAGCTTCTAGCTTTGTTAGGAATGATAACTTGGATCTGTGAAAATGATTGAGCCTGTGAAAAGAGATATCGAAAGAATAAAAACCACTTGTATGTATGATGTATGATATGTACTATCACCCATTGTAGCATGGAAACTAAGTCCGACAGCAATGGGCTCTCCCCTCTGTTAGACTTGATCAAGCTTTAATAACCACTGATTATCCTAATCATGCCGTTGTATGAAGGGCCAAAAAGGGCTTGGGTGGATCGATATGCAACATCACTTATACGTATCCACAGGGATATAAAGAATCTCCTTCCAACAACAAGACTGAACAATTGGTCAAAAGGGCAAGCTATCTAACAAGAGGATGCCACAATGGGCGGGGAGAAGAGCCCGCCCTCTATTCACAAACTGTTAGCAATGGGGAGTTGGCATTCCCACTCTCCCCATTCAGAGTGCTTCAATCGGGTGCCCTGATGGTCCCTCCCATTCCCATGAAATATTTATATAATGGTGTATAAATTTATGCAAATGAAAAATACTACAAGCATTCGTATCTATAATATAGGATCTTCATTCGGTTGATCCTGAAATGCAAGAAATGTTGTAATGTGTTAAAGAGTAGAGTAGAATCGAGTTCTATGGTTCGCGCTTAAGCACGTTTTCGTTCGTTTTCAGCGATAGCAGCATTTTACCAAAATCTTGATTTGTGGTATCCTGAAAAAGTTTATTAAATCTATTGAAATATTACAAAACTAACATTTATACATTTTAATTTACTGTTGCCATGGTCACTATTTGCTACTTGATGCTGCTTTTATTAGTCCGCTTTTATTTTTGCTGACCTAATAGTTGTTGCTACCGAGTTAGGAATGGGAATATTTAACTGGAAGGGAGTCAAATATAAATGGACAAAAAAAATACTAATGTTTTAATCATCTAAAAAAGTAAAAAAAAAGATTGAAATGTGAAATCAAACACCAGCCAAATGGCACACAGCGCTGCATGAATCAGATCAGCTCAGAATTGGTAAAAAGTCCATTTGCAAACCGGAAATGAAAAATACAGTCAGCAATAAGTGCAAAAGCCTACCACAGATTCCGTAATTTTTAAAAGCCTACCACAGCTATAATTTTCTGCATTATATACTGGACATATAAGGAATGCTAGATGATGATGATTATGTAATACTACCATCTATTGGAGCAAAGTAACTTTCCATAGCAGTGGAATAATCTGAAAAACGATTTGATCAGGATTCTATTATTGTTTGTGATCATCAAGCTCCTGTTTGAAGGGCCAAAAACGTTTGGGCGGGCCCGTAAGCAGAGACACTTACGCGAAACCAGCGAATATAGGGAAGAGAATCTCCTTCCAAAAGCAAGTTCACACTCACAGCACTAGAATCGAGCCCTCGATTGACAGAATAAACCCAATAGATGGGGTCAAAGAACCCGCACTCGTTCCACGAAATGTTAACAATAGGGAGGAGGCAGTCCCATGCCCACTAGGGTGCCCTGATGGTCCCTCCCTTTCCCCGTTATATGTTATTTAAAATTAAATATATTTTGTACACAACAAATTAAGATATCATTATAGACAAAAATGCTAATTTATTCAAATTTCAAACTTGAACTTGAATGTTACTGAAAAATAAATAAAAGTTAGATATGTATTCATATACCCGTTGAAGTGCAGAACCAACAATAATATAATCAAACTGGATAGCATTATTCGTTCGACCAAAACTCATTACTCAACATTTTAAGATGCTCAGAACCATAATATTTTGCACGCACCAATCTATATATATATATATATATATATATATATATATATATATATATATATATATATATATATATATATATATATATATATATATATATATATATATATATATATATATATATATATATATATATATATATATATATATATATATATATATATATATATATATATATATATATATATATATATATATATATATATATATATATATATATATATATATATATATATATATATATATATATATATATATATATATATATATATATATATATATATATATATATATATATATATATATATATATATATATATATATATATATATATATATATATATATATAAATGGACTTCTGTCTGTCTGAACCTAATAGGCTCGGAGACTACTGAACCGATCGGCGTGAACATTTGTATGCAGGAGTTTTTGGGGCCAGGGAAGATTCTTATGGTGGTTTTAGACCCCTCCTAGAAAGGGGGGCTCCCATACAAATGAAGCACAAATTTCTGCATAACTCGAGAACTGATCAAGCAAAGGAACCCAAATTTAGCATGCGGATGTTTTTGAAGGCAAGAAATGTTTCTATGGTAGTTTGAGACCCCTCCCTCTCTAGAAAGGAAGGCTCCCATACAAATGAAACAGAAGTTTCTGTATACCTCAAGAACTAATCAAGCAAATGGGACCAAATTTGACCTGTGGGGTTTTCTGGAGGCGAAAAATTTTTCTATGGTGGTTTGACACCCCTCTCTTCTCTTAGAAGTGGTGCTGTCATACAAATGAAAGTGAAATTTCTTCATAACTCTAGATCTAGTAAAGCAAATGGAACCAAATTTGGCATGCGGGGATTTTAAAGGCAAAAAATGTTTCTACGGTAGTTCGAGACCCCTCCTCTCTCTCTCTGGTGGGGGGGGGGCGGCTCTCTAATACCGATGAAACACAAGTTTCTGCATAACTCGAGAACTAATCAAGTAAATGGAACCAGATTTTGCAGGTAGAGGTTTTTGAAGGCAAGAAATGTTTCTAAGGTAACTCGAGACCCCTCCGCCTTCTGTAAGAGGAGGGCTCTCATTCAAATGAAACCCAAATTTGTGCATAACTCAAGAACTAATCAAGCATATGGAACCAAATTTGGCATCTGGAGGTTTTTGGAGGAGAGACATGTTTCTATGGAATTTTGAGACTCTTCCACCATCTGGAAGGGGGCGGGAGGGGGGTTTCCATACAAATGCAACACAAATTTCTGCATAACTCGAGAACTCATCAAGTAAATGGAACCACATTTAGCAGGTGGAGGTTTTTGAAGGCAAGAAAGGTTTCTATTGTGGTTTGAGACTCCTCCGCTCACTGAAAGAAAATGAAACACGAATTTCTGTATAACTCGAGAACAAATCAAGCAAATGTAACCAAATATGGCATGTGGAGGTTTTTGAAGGAAATAAATGTTTCTAAGGTGGTTCGAGACCCCTCCTCCTTCTGGAAGGGGAGACTCCCATAAAAATGAAACATAATTTTTAGCATAGCTCGAGAGCCAATGAAGCAAATGAATCCAAATTTGGCATGTTGAGGTTTTTGGAGGCAAGAAATGTTTCTGTTCAATACCCCTACCCATTTGAAGGGGGGGGGGGCTCCTATACAAATAAAAAGCAAATTTCAGCATAAGTCGATAACAAATCAAGTAATCAAGTAATCAAGTAAGCTAGATTTTTACATACATAAAAGTGAATTTCTGTCTGTCTGTCTGTCTGTCAGACCCTTATAGACTCGGACAGTTCTGAACCGACCAACGTGAAAATTTATATGAAGGGGTGTTTGGGGCTGGGGAAGGTTCTTATGATTGTTTGAGACCCCTACTCTCTAAGGAAGGGGGGCTTACATACAAATGAGACACAAATATCTTCATAACTCGAGAACTAATCAAGCAAATCGAATTAAATTTGGCATCTGGGGGGTTTTGAAGCCAAAAATGTTTCTATGGTGGTTCAAACAAATGAAACTCAAATTTTTATTATAATCGAAGAGCCCAGTGTGATGGTTCGAGAACTAATCAAGCAAATGGAACCAAATTTGGCATGTGGGGGGTTTTGAAGGCTATGATTGTATGGTGGTTTGAGAAACCACCCCCCTCTGGAAGGGAAGGCTCCCATACAAATGAAACAAAAATTTCTACCAAACATGAGAATTATCCAGGTTACTTAAACACAAAACGTGTATATCTCGGTTAAGAAGCATATTTTGATAGAAGTTCAAGTATTCAAGAAAAACAAACTCATTCCGAAAAAAACCATAAACGTGCCAGTTATATTAAATTTTCCTTCATTTAGTTGCAAGCGTAGCAGCGCACGCACCGGGTTCAGCTAGTTACTGAATATTTCAAGAAGTTTCTCTAGTACATAGTAGTCTGCTAGGCTTCGAACAACTAGATAAATTTTAAGGTCATCTGCAAACAACAACAGAAAACCTCCATTTTGCAATATGAGGGAAACATAGATTATAAAAAGCGAGAACAGCAATGGTCTCAGGGTGCTTCCTTGGGGTACTCCGGAATGGTTCGAAAAATAGTCCGATGAATTGTTTCCAATACTGACCGATACTTGACGTTGCACAAAGTAAGATCGAAGCCAGGTGCAGAAAGCAATGGAACAACCAATTTTCTCCAGGTTTTGCAAGCAGTAAGTCAAGGTTAAATGTATCGAAAGCATATTTGAGATCGGTATAAACAGCATCAACTTGGAGTTATTTACATACGTTCTCCATGCAAAACGACGTAAAGCTGACCAGATTCGTTTTAACAGAGCGGCAGGGATAAAAACCGTGTTGATAGGGGCTGATGTAATTACTGCAGGCAGCAAACAATTTGTCGTTGATCAGCGACTCAGATACATGTTGTATTAGTCTAATAATGCGACTGAAATAATGTGTTGTATAATAGTGTAATAATACAATACAAATAACAATCCACGCTAATCCATCCATCATCATATTAAGGGACCTGGTAAAAATAAGAGTCTGTAGCTGCATATCATACTTTTTGGCAACTTTGCTTCTATTGATGTCCAAGCTCATCGATTAAGCACCACCCGGGGGAGACTTACCCTATACCCAACGATTTCATTATCTCCAATCCGCTCAACCAATCGAAATGTTTTGTGATATAGTGTACGGATTATTATAATATGAGATAACTCAATGCAGATGTCTTCCAAATTTGGCAGATCGACAGGCAATCGGTGGAGACCCACCTGATACCTCATAGCAAAATCGCCTAGAGGCGGACCGTAAGATTTGATGAGCTTCCTCCCCCTACATTCAACATTGTTGCTAGATGAAAAAAAAAGATTATCATCTTTCAGATTCGTTTAGGGTGACACTCACCAATTCAGTTCTCCTAAATGAAGAAAACATAGATGGATATTTTTTTCTCGGTGCGCTTGTACAGAGGATATATAATTGTACCAACTGCAAAACGCTGGGACACTCAGCCAGCCATTGTGAAAACAACACAGAGGATTCTTGCACGCATGTTTATGTTTCATCTTCAGTCTGCACTTCACTGAAGATCGTACGCAGCACCTACAAAGACACCAAGGGCGCGGCTCCCCCACGTGCATAGTCCATGTTTCCTGGACTTAGAGAATTACTGGTCGAACCAATGTTTTGCATTTTTAAGTGTAACTCATAAAGTAATTGAGCTGCATACACTATTCAACTAGCTGCACATTTGCTTAGATAAGCTTAATAAGATGTTCGTTGTTCTTAGCCATGATGTACGCAATGTACGTGTCAGAATGTTGCTGTGAAAAATATGCACTGTGACTTGAGAAGGATGCATATAAATATTGTGCTCTGGAAATATGCGCATACCAAGTGATGCGGGGCCATTCATATTATTCTATATTATGATTCCTGATAATGATGATGAAGGCTGTTTGCACCTTAATAACTGTAGAAGTGCATCTAAGTAGAACACTAAAGTTAAGAACAAGCAATGGCAAAACTTAAAGCAATAAGCTAAATGTGAAGAGCAATAAACTTGAAATACCAAAAAAAAAAAACCTCAGCCTAGTATGCAACGGGTGATAGCATTTTTTGTTGTTGCACAATGGAGCGTCAAACAATATTCATCTGTCATTACGTTTTCTTATGAATGCCTATAATGAATTTCGTTAGTATGCACCACAAAACTGACAGTATGATAATAAAAGTTCTCGAAGGATGTGAATATAATGTAGTTCTATAGGCGCCATACTGGGTCTTTTCGGGATGTAACTTCGTCTCATCTCGAAAATTTCTTATAAAAACAGTCCATGTGAAGTTTTTTTTAGACATTTTATTCTTGCGATATTTTTTTTAATTAACATCAAATTTTTTCTAATGAAATCAACAAAAATAACTTTCAAACCCTTAAATGATTTTCACTTTTGATCTTACGACCAGGTAATAATCAAAACATAAGAGAGAACATAAAATAGACTGTATTCTCTCAATTTTGTTAAGATAGGGCTTTTGAATAATTAACAGCAGCAAACTGATGCATCCCCATTGAATTTTTTAGCAAAAGCCAAATTCAATAATCAATTATGAATCTAATAGGCCATGAATAGGAACGTAGAAAAAAATATGTTCCAAAAATTGGGCATACGCTTTTCCTGTAAAATGACTGTTTATTTTCCAATCAAATACTTAACAAGGAACTTGTGACTATTTGCTATATATGTAGGGGGCGTTAAAAATAATGTGAATCTAATTTTGTGAAATTTAGGTCATTTCAAAATGGTACAGTAAATCTATTGAGCTTAACCAGAGAGGTCATGGCGGCTGAAAAATTGAGGAAATTGAAAACCTCAGTTGTCTCAATTGAATCACTTAAAAGAGTTGAATAAGTTCTCAATTGCATAAGACTACGTAGATTTTAAGTTAGGCCGAACAAAGGAGCTAGGCTGACATTACGTTCCGTAACCCAAAGATCGCAGCAAGCACTCAGCGGGGACGGTTGAGATGTTGTTTGCTGTCATGTTTTTTCTCGGTTTTTTGGAGTCCAGGATATTTGTGCTAATCAGTTCATTTTTATGTTTTAGGTTTATTCTGTGAAAATTGTGCGAAAAGAAGATCAAGGTAAAACGTGCTTTAAAAATGAACTGTTTTTCCTTTGCTGCGTCGTTTATGCGAAATTCTACATTCTACCATTTGATCAAATATGTGGAATAGAATTAGAATAACGTGAAATTATATAATCATCCGAGTGCTGTATTATACCATCTTTTTTTTACCGCGAGTTGTACCCTAATTGTGTGATAGCCGCCATTCGTTTTTCGGGTTGTGTTCTACTAGTTTTACTTACATTTTTGGTGGTCCACAACTGATGGAAGTGAGTTCGATTTTTTGCTTTGACCTGCCTTACGTGTGGATCCATTTTCAAAGATCCGCACATGATTTTAGCCCATGACCTTAGCTCAGTCGGTACAGGCGCAGCTATAAAGCAACACCATGCTGGATGTGGATGGGTTCGATTCCCGGTGTGGTCTAGGAATTTTTCGTTAAGTAAAATTTCTCGACTCCCTGGGCATAGGGTATGATTGTACTTGCCACACAATCTTACTAATGCAAAAATGGTACCAGGCATCGAAAGCTCTCAATTAATAACTGTGGAAGTGCTTTTAAAACACTAAGTAATAGTGGCAAGCAATAAGCAAATTGTGCATAGGTAGCTGGAAGCAATAAGCTGGAAATGCTAAGAAAGAAGAATAACGAAGAATAAGAAGATGATTTTTTGTATTATAGTGCATTTAATAAGTACATCAGCAAGTGACTATGGTGGAGATATTATCCTCTAATTCTGCTAATTTTTATCCACGTTCATAAGTCTTCATGGCCAAGCTAATTTTCATTGATTGGAAATGAACCGGAAGTGACTGTGCAAAGAACGGTTTTAGCGAACCTGGTGTCTCGTGTGTGTTAACGTTTGTTTTGGTTACGTGGCACTACGTCACCAGGCTACCATTCGAGAAGCTGTTGGAAGCCAAACTAATTGCGACTATGGTAGGGGAAAGTGCTCTAATGTGGGTCTATGGATCTAGGAATCGGTCTTTGCTTAAAATTCGAAGTAAATATTAATTCACTATAAATATTAATTCACTATTTTTACCCTAAAAATCAAAAATATACACTAGTATTGTCTCACTGACATATCAATATGAAGAAAAATTAAAGACATGCAATTTTTAACGATAGGCCGAATTCTAGATCCATAGACCCACATTAGAGCACTTTCCCCTATTTCACCTGAACATGGTAGTGTCCACCTGGAACCCAAAAATATTAACTGGAAGGCGATTTTTAACATACTTGATAACATGCTCGCTACGTCCATCGGAACATTTCAGCGAATGTAAGCTACAATTGGGGTGAGCTCTTTCCATTATGTAATCCTGTTCATCAAATTAATTTGGTTACTAGCTGTTAATAGCTTAATTCATCTTTTTTTAGCGTTGTCGGAGGCTGTAATCGCTTAATGATGTATTGCAATGCAGTTAATTCCGAAACTACGTTTAGTTTTAAATGTTAGGACCAGAATTTGTGACCACGCCCTGCCATCAGAGGAAAAAACACATTTTCAGACATTTTTCTATTTTCAGAGAACAAGTAATGGGGCTTTAACCATGAGCCATATGGGACTAGGACTAAAGTTAATGCTTGAGTCCCAACCATTTGAAGAGAAATGGAGCATCACTTAACATTCTTAGATTAGATGCTCCCAACGACTATTATTAAATAAATTTTTGTTCTGTACTCCAAACAGGGCATTCTGTTTAACTGTGTAACCTCTCCGACTATTCATTTCCCTTTTCCTTTGATATCTACTGAAGGTTGCGTAGGTTCCCTGCGCCTTCTTAAGGTAGATACCAAATCCCACTTGCATGGACGTGCCCAGGTGAGCGACCGAGAAGTACCTTCGTGGAGATTATTGCGTGAAGAAACGTATCAGTTACTAGTTCCGTTTCATAGTGACATGCAATGTTTTTCTCTTTCTTAGCGTTTAAAGCTTATTGCTTTCACAATAAGCTTACTGTTTGCTCTCAAATTAGTGTTTTGAATGCACTTAGACGGTTATCAATTGGGAGCTTCTAATGGCAGGTACCATTTTTGCATTAGTATGGTTCTGTGGCAAGTACAATCATACCCTATACCCAGGGAGTCGAGAGATTTTCCTAGACGAGACCGGGAATCGAACACAACCAGCATGTTGTTGCTTTGTAGCTGTGCCTATGACGACTGAGCAAAGGGAGGCCCATTGCAATGTCTTCAACGAATTATTCCTCATCCTAGCTTCATCCACGAGGTGTGCAAACGTCAATGTCAATACTTATGCTAATGCTAATCTTCCATTACATCCCGTAACCCTATATCATTTTCGTGAAAAAAAAAATTTTCAGCAAGCAGTAACTCATATATTTATTGACCAAATTTAGATCTGTAAGCGCCATTTTGAAGATGATTATGTATTTTAAGACGATTGAGCCTTATGTGTATTGTTTTATGGTTTGTGCAGAAAACAATACTGTTTTTTTCAGCGTGAGAGTAATATGCAATCATTAAGGTCGTGGTCACTTCCAAAACACTATCTATAACTTATCTATATTTTTTTATTAGTTTATTTATTTGTATAGGCTCACTCCAATCCAATCCTAAGTACTAAGTCAAGTTAACATTTTCAATAACCATCAAAATAAAGTTAGGAAGGGAAGGACCGAAGCTTTTATTTTCTGATAAATTTGATTCCAAAAGAAAATTGAACTTGTACAAAATCTGCACATCTAATGACATTACAAATCCAGGATGGCATTACAAATGCACTAAGTAACTTTTACAATTTCGCATAGAGTGATCAAATCAAAAATCAATTTATTATCTTTTCGGCATTATTATTTTTTGCGACTTTATTTGTGAGACTGCTAGATCTAGCTTAAACCTACAACATCAATGCCTACGCCACCACAGACCAGATTTCCGTGGTTTGACAAGTTTGCAGAAATGGTGCGAATATAATGTACCCACACATCTACTTTTCATCAATTTCAAATCAGCTTACATGTGTGTCGCTCGAGACCAGCTATGGCAGATTATGATTGACTTTGAATGAGAATTTGAAATTGAAAACGGACGTAATTGGTCAAGCCAATGTGCGAGGTTTGAGTTTCTTTCAAATTTCGAAGAGGGTAACGGCTAGGTGATGAGTTTTCGCGTTTTATGTTCTGCTTTGGAAGGTGTGATTCAAAAAGCGGAAATAGACACAAGACACAATTTTCAGGAATCCGGTATTTATATCGGCTTCGCCGGTAACATTGCTATCTTAACACGCAACTTTGAGGCGTACATCAGACTTGAGGGCTAAGTTAGCAGAAATAGACAGCGGGCTGTGCGCCAAAAAGAAAACGTAAGAGGAAAACAATCTAGAGTTCAGATCGACGGTTATGCTATTGAGGTGGTAGACAAATTCATGTATCTAGGCTCATTGGTTACCGCCAAAAACGACACCAAAAGAGAGATGAAAAAACATTATGACTGGAAAACGTGCCTACTTTGACGCAACGGTCGAGCGGTACACTACAAAGTTTATCATCTGCAAAACATTCATTCGACCTGTATTTCTCTAATGTTTCTTGGTGTCTTCTTAGGCGCTGCGTACAATTTACTGTGAAGTGGTTGACTATGATAAGCTGGATACATCGAAAGAATGGCGGCCGATAGGCCCTCGGGCAAGGTGAATCGATTATGTTGAAAGCAATTTTATAAACGATCATGTGCAAAGCAATTTTCATATATTCTTCAAACATTTTGAGTATCTTCCTCCTTATTGCTTTCTTCATGCTCTTTAGTTTTATCACTATTTTCATTTGCTATAAATTTCGCCCTTCGTTTCCTTCTATTTTCTTCAACATGCTCTGTTTCTTTTCCGTCATATTCTTCTTCGTTTTTTTCCTCTTCATCACCTTCTTTTCCGTCATGATCTTCTTCGTTTTCTTTCTTTTCATTATCTTCCACCCCATTATCTTCTTCTCTGTCATACTTTTCATCGTCTTCTTCCTCTCCATCGCTTAGTTTTATCCATATCTGCATTTGCAACAAATTTGTTTCCTTCATTTCCTTCTATTCTTCTTCAACATGTTCTGTTTCTTTTCCTTCATCTTCTTCCCCGTCATATTCCTCTCCCAAGTAACAATTTTAGTTTTATTCCAGCCGTATAACACTTCTCCCGGCTTTGTTGATAAAACTACAATCAAAACTGTTTTGTCTAGCAACACCTCCTCTATGCTTCTTTAAAGCCGAAGTTTGTACAAAATGGCCCACTCTATAGACGGTTGTGAAGACAAGTTAATAAAACCTTTATAAGAACATAAACATTTTGAAAATGTTCTAGTGAAAGATGTTATGACCACTTGAGAACCTTCATAAAACCCATTGGCTGTAATGAAAATCAGAATGCGGCCAAATGGCCACAGCTGTCAAACTTCACCGTGAAATCGAGGTTGTTTTTATTGTTCTGCTTTGTTCGATTCTCTGCTCTTCTGATTCATTTAGCAGTAAAAAAGAGGTCTAGTGTTGCGGGAAATTTTGTTTGATAGCAAAATATCCAAAACAAATTGTGTTTTCTACAGCGTAATATGCTCCAAATTATATGCGCATTTATTTTTATGGTGAATATTGGAGCAATAAGAGCCGAAAATTAATGCGCCTCGGAAATTATGCGAATTTACAACAACATAAATCATATTTAAAAAAAAAACATTCGATAAATTAATCATGAATTTCCTGAAAAGTGCTTGGAATTGGATGAGACTATCTAAAAGAATGCCGAAATAAGTCTCCGATCCACAGTTTATTAGCATACCATTGAAAATTGGATGCATTTATTTCTCCACATTTCAATTATTTCGTATATTTCAATATGGCGATTGGAAAAATAATCGGAGTTTTGCCATAAAGCCAATTTTTCTTCCCAATGACTATTATAGCACTATTTGGTCTTATGGTGACTTCTTTCAATGCCGATTTGCCGTTTTATGCATTTACTGGAGGCAAAATGGCTTCAAAATGCTTTTTAAACTGACTATAATAAGATAATATCAATGAGTCCTAAAACGGCATTTAAATACAGCATTTTACGAGTTCATAAAGTCGAAATAAAACCTTTGATAGGAGTAAAAGGAATTTGAGAAACATGGTTTTAAGATCGTTGTAAACAAGCTGTGTAGGTTCTTATAAACCTGACTAAAATATGAAACTTATTGGCCTCTTTTGGTGCCGTAATAAAACCAAATTGATTTCAAGTGGCTTTCATAAAACTTCAATATAACTTAATAAAGCAGGATGGTGATAGCAATGTTACTTGGGCTCCGTCGTGTTTTTCTTAGTTTTCTTTCTCTCTATCATCTTCTGTTCCATCATGCTCTTCTTCGTTTTCTCCCTTTTCATTATTTTCCTCTCCATTATCTTCTTCTGACTCATCTTCCTCTCCGAAATCTTCCGCCCCATCATTTTCCATTTCATAATTTTTCCTCCAATATGCTCTTACTCGTCTTCCTTTTCTCATTTTTTTTCCTCCATCATGCTCTTCCTCGTTTTTTCTTCGCTATCATCTTCCTTTTTCGTTCTTTGTTATTTATTTTATCATCAACTTCTGTTTTCTTTCTGTCCTTGAGATTCTTCCAATCAACTTTTGTGTTCGTTTTTCACAGTTTCCGATATTTTTCTCATATTTTCTGCAGTGCAGGGTTATGGGCCGAACATCCACGATATGCGGGTGGAGAAGATTTCTTGAAAATGAATGCATGTGTCAACCTTGAAGGGCTGATCCAAATTCAACTTAGTGGCCGCTAATCAGCGGTATTATTCTGATTTGTCCACTTTTTTGTCTCACGGTTAATTTCCAGTAGTTTCACTCTTGTTAACTGCCTCCAACGGTCTTCCCACTGCTGACCAATGGTTTGCTTCATTGCATTGATGGCATCCTTCTCTGTTTAAGGAAATAATCGTTTATTTCTGATTTCCAATTAATAAGAGTCAGTACACGTTTACTCTAAACCTAACGGAAAAAGCTTTAATACAACATATCGTCCTATTTTTTCGATGACTAATTAACCGCAACCTTTTCAAAAAGCTTTTTTTTCAGTTTCTTGGCTATGGAAATTTTCAGCCCTGGGCTAGTTTATCTCCCGTCTTAGTCACTTATTAACCTTTTGGGTATTTTCGAAACTTGTCCGGGGGTGAGAGGTATGGACTTTAACCTCTACGCCAGGGTCGCCCTCTTTTCAAAAAGCTGTTTGTTTAACTAAACAGATAATATATTCGATAAGTTTTGATGGCTGATCCGCAAACACTGAATGATCGAACAGCCGAAACTTGTGGGATGGGTACAGCTAAAGCCACTTGGGCAAGTGCATATAATATTGGCTCATTTCTGGAGTGGATGAACATGATGAAATTTCTCCTGATTCAGTAGATTCACCGACATCCACCTTAATTATCTACCATAGCATTTTTAAGTATTGTAGACCAACATGCGTCTGTTGTTCTGTGAGGAACTCTGATTTTGATTCAGAACTGAAGCCGTCATTTTGAATTCCGAAATGGCGTCGGACACCGATTCCCAGCATCAACACAATAATAATAACAATAATTCCCGTTTTTTTCTAAAACCAGAAGCCGCCATCTTGTATTCCAAAATGGCATCAGGCATCAGGTTGCCAGGATCTCGAGATATACCATGTTGAATTAATACAAACATTTCACATGCCAGCTAGTGCCATCTACTTAGCCATTCTCGAATTACTTACCCAACAAACATCGGTGTTGAATTAGAGCTTGTTCAAGCAAATTTGGAGAAGCTATTCAGCTGTTTCTTCTAGAATAGCTGAATAGCTTCTCCAAATTTGCTTGAACAAGCTCTAATTCAACACCGATGTTTGTTGGGTAGACCACCATGAGAGAGCCCATGCATTTCTCAATCAATATCCCCAAGGCAGCATGCATCTACACCGTGTCCAATATATTCTCATACACTTTTTCCTTGCATTGGTGTCGTGCAACTACTCAACATGCTTCACGTATGTGTTGGTGTAGTTTTGCACTATGTGTATACAAACGCTTTTAGGTTATGTCCGATTGTTTTCATTCGATGTTTATCTTTTACCAGCGATGAAGGAGTTTCGTGCTGTGGTGATTAAAAAGTTTTTGAAAGGTGAGCGCCCGGGCGCTATTTTCAGAAATTTGAAAAACCTCGGAGTAAAGCGGGATTTTGTGTACCGAACCATCCGAAGGTACCATGACTGCACGAGTTGTTAAAGTGGTCAGGGAACGGATTATACGAAAATCACTGCGCTCTGTACGTAAAATGGCCGCAGATCTGAATGTTTTGAGATCGTCAATGCACAATATACTGCAAAATGACCTCGGATTCCAAGCTTTCAAGAAACATAAGGTTAACGGAGTTTCGTAACCTTCCAAGCAGAAACGACTCGAAAGAGCAAGTCTGCTTTTTTCACGGCACGATGGGGAAGAATTTATCTTTTCCGACGAAAAGTTATTCGTCTTGCACCAATCCCACAATGTTCAGAACGAGAGATTGTGGGCTCTCTCTTCGAGAACTGTTCCAGAGAGTGATAGGAATATTCCACGGTTCCAAAGTGCTGCGTCAGTGATGGCTTGAGAAGGAATTTGCAAGCGAGGCAAATTACCACTGGTTTTCATCGAAAAAGGCGTTAAAGTGAATGCCGTATATTATAAAACGGAAGTTTTAGAGAAAGTTGTCAAGACATATGTACAAGAGGTGTTCGGAGATGATCACTATGTGTTTCAGCAGGACGGAGCGCCATCGCATACTGCAAATCTCGTTCAGGGCTGGTGCCGAGAAAATTTGACCGACTTTTTGGACAAGAATGAATGGCCTCCCAGTTCACCAGATCTGAATCCCTTGGATTATTTCGTATAGTCATACATGCTGGCGAAGGTAAATGACCACAGGGCATCTAATATGAACCAATTCAAAACCGTAATCAAACGAATTTGGGAAGAAATGCCGATAGAAGTCGTGCGTACCGCCTGTGACGGCTTCGAAAAACGTCTGGAGCTGGTCAAGAAGGTTAAAGGCGGTGTTATTCCAAAACACATGCTGTAGTTGATCAGTATTATATTGCAATATAATGGATAAAGTTATCAATAAAATCTGGATTATCGATTTGAAATAAATAGAGTTTTATTTTGTATGAGAATATGAGAATACACGTTTAAATTATATTAATATCATCAGCTACGCGCGCCTCCATCCCGATCGGTAAAATTCCTTTAGCCAGTTTCACACAGTAGTGGTGCCACTTTAAAAAGTATGAAGTCATTCTACAAAATTGAACTCATGTGCTGTTGAATGATTTTCTTATTTTAAACTCAAATTAAGCACGGTTTGCTTTCAAATACTTCATAAAAAAGTGTTTTCACTCTGTGTTTTTTTATTAAATAAAAATTGAAATACTTTTTTCCCCAAAATAAAAATCTCATACGGAACTTCAAGTCAATATCCCTCAAGCAAAACGACTTTAAAAAAAATCTGAAACCTCTCAGGGATGGTTTTTGGAACATGTTTAACCATAATTTTACATCCTCATCCTGAGCTTATAAAATAAGTTGTGTAACTTGTTGTAAAACATACTACCAAACATCATGTTAAACTTATCTAAGCAAGCGTAGAGCTAGTTGAATTTTGCTTACAGCTAAAATACTTGAGCAGTTAAAATACAAAATGTAATCGATCGTAGCATAATATACTGAGTCAAGGGAAACATACCTTACGTTTGTCTGTTTTTTTTTTTTTCGATGTTTTAAATCGGCTCAGCCTGCTAGAACTTGTATGTGAGTTGGTCGGAATTCATATAAAAATAGAGAGTCAAGAAATCTTATCGCCCTATAAATGCAATCAAAATCATCAATATTTGCATAACAACCTCAACCCGAGCCTCAACCTACACCCAGATACATCAACCAATTTCAACCGAGGTGTGTCAACCTAGAAATTGTTCTTTTCTCTAATCAACAATCAGTGCGGCTACGCGACATTGAAAAACGCTTTTTCGCGCAATTTAAGCACATGTTATGAACGCACTTACCTGCGGACAGGCGGTGAGCAAAGTCGAGAAAAAAATCGAATGCTGATTGCCCACCATCCACCAGCTATCCCAATATGCTAGTTAATAGCGTGCAATACGCCATGGTAAATACAGAGCGCGCAATGAATATCAACTAGATCCGATCCGATGCTATTACTGTTGCTGCTGCTGCTACCTAGAGGCGGTCGTTTCTATAGGTGCAAAGTTATGTAGTCACATGGACGGTATGACGGCTGCGTCAGTCTTTATCGAACTTCTGAATGGATAGTATTCCTGCTCATCGAACCGGGATTAACATTATTGGAGATTCATTACTCAGTTCATTGAAGATCAACGCGTGGAGAAATTGAAGGGTTGACGCCTACCCCTCGGAGCTGTGAATAGAAAGGATTGGTTTTAAGATGAACAGAACAAATTTGAAAAAATCATTAAATGTGCCCTGAGGGGTGGGAACGAATAAAAATGCGAAAATTCCGACGTCTGTGATAATCATCGCAATAAAGTGAAACGCTCATTCGGAATGAATGTTCTAGTTGACAAGTGAGATAAGTGAAAAAATATTCAATTCATGTGGTTTACGACACAACAAGTGAACATAACAATGCATGTTACTATAGTGATTGGCTTGTTGGGGCTCATCGTGCCATCAATGGCGACCCTCGAAAAGCAACAGTGTAAAAGGATGCTAGACCGATGTACCCTTGAACATCCCGGTTTGGAAAGTAAACAATCGTTGAAAAACGATCCAAGCAATGTGACCGAGATCAAGTGGAATACAGTTATAGTGGAAAATAATGAAACTGCGCAAAGTGGAAATTTAAGTGATGCTGATGATTCAATGACCAATAGAATGCAGAACAAATTTCAAACGACTCTTCCTTCGATTACATTCAAGGAAGATGAGGATACCTTAAGAGTTAGCACCGGTGAAGCAGGTAATTTTATAAATGTTGTTTTGTCGATATTTCTTAAACTCAAAATCATGAAAACTTGCTACATAAGCGCTTAATACATATAACAATCAATAGGATGTTAGCGATTTAGACTTTGCTTATTACATTTTGGAAGGCTTATTTGGCCTATAGGACGTTAGTTATTGGTGACCCTTGATGTGATGAAATATTCAAAATCTCGTACAGGATCTGAGTTATATCCATTCTAAATTTTGAGGTATTGGCTGCCGTCGAGAATGCTTCATCATAAGCCCTTAATCAGCAGGAAAAGGAGAGGCATAAGTACATAATCAACCGATACCAAAACTAGCTTCGTATCGCAGATGGCAACCTCTTCCTTGGTTGAAAAGCAGATTTTGTCAGTATGGGAAAATCAATTAATCTATCAATTTCTCAAAAACAACGATTTTATTGTGGAACGAGCCAGACCAGCAAGTGCGCAAAAATCATCCGGTTTGCATCCAGCCAAATCATTGTTTGCTTAAGGCGAATTGTTCTTACAACATGCTATACAGTCGACAAGTTTTATTGCGGCTGTTGTTAACCACATCAAAGTTGTTTGATCGATTTTATAGCAAAACAAAACGATGAAATTGAAATCCTGTTTTCATTTGTTTGCTTTTGTAAGCATTCGAGCCGGGATTTGAAATGGTAGTGTAGTGACTAATGGCAGGCTAAATTTCATACTTCCATAATAGTCATGCAGTTCGACTTGGTAAAATTTGATGCGTATACGCTGTCCCGCATGAACATACAGAAGAGACAAAATTCATTTATAATCTTTTCATTATCTTTTCATTTATATTCAGAACAAACATTTAGAAGTTCACATTTAGTTGAAATTTAGTTTTATGGAACTTTTTTGCTGAATAACAAGACACTTCATGTACAGCCGGAACTTAATTTTCTTTTAAGTGTCATTAACATGTAAAGCAACTTGAAAGTTCAAGAAAAGTGTCTTGTTGCTATTCAACTCAACCTTCAAGTTCATATGTTGTTAGATGAGAACTTGCTTTAAACTTCCAAAAATCTCTGACACAAAGTTCAATCAAAGTACTAACCGTTCTTTTAATCTGCGCAAAAGTTCACAATACATCTATGTTGAACTACTTTCCTCCTTTTTGAAGGACACGTAAAGTTCTGAGTAACACTTTAAAAAATGTCACAAAGATTGATAACATTTAGAGATTGTACGGCTTATTTTATTACCATCGTCTAAAACTGTTAGCTAGGTGAGATGCGGAAAATGAATCTGTCACTCAGCAAGGTACACTTGATACATTTGTAGTTCAGATTGAGTTCTAGATGAACATATCAGATACTTTTAGGTTCAAATAAGATTATAGGGAGTCAGAAGCGACCTTGGCGTAGTGGTTAACAACCATACCTCTTACGCCAAAGTCACGAGTTCGAATCTCTCCTCCGGACAAGTTACGAAAATAGTCAAAAGGTATTTTAGTGACTACGACGGGAGATACATCTGCTCTGGGCTAAAATCTCGATAATCAAGGAATCAAAAAAAAATCAGATTATTGGGAGTAAAAAAAACTACTAATGCATGTAATCAACGTTCGAGTAAAATCATAGCATACCCACCTCGTTCATATGGCACAGTTATAAGTATCCCGGTTTGAAAGAGGAGGTCTCGAGTTGGAGGCTAGGTAGTAAGTTTTTATGAAAAATTAAATATACCTAATAAAAACTCATCATGTTGAGCTCAATCATCATTTCACAAAACAGCACTCTGAAAATAAATTTGCCGCAGGATTAGAGAAGAACAAAAATGACAAATATAAATGTCTTTTGTTTTTTTTTTGGTTTTGTTGAGTTCGTTTGAGGTACTTTTTGAGCTGAATAGCATTTTCTACTACCTCTTGAAAGAACCTTTCGTGAATTTCAAAGTTTTCTTTAGAAGTTGGTAAGGATGCTGCTAGAAGCTTAAACATTTAATGTGAACTAGAAAGTTCGGTTAATTACTTAAAAAGTAGGCTGAATAGAGTTCTCATCATTATCTTTCGATTTGCTGGTTAAGCCAAAAAACACCCTTTTATCAGAACTTTTGGTTGCTTGGGTGACGCTCTCATGAAGTATCGCCCAAACAAACATGTTTCAGATAAATTTAAACATACAATTAGTTTATTCTGGCCACAAACATAAACTTAAATTATTTCAAACTAATTCCATTTGTTACGCTAAATAGACGTAGAATTTTTTGAAACAAAAAAATCTGTTTGTTTTTATTTTCTCAATCTAAATTTATTTTATTTAGTATATGAATTTGATTTATCTCATTTTTGGTCTAATATGATTAACATGATAACAGGTTGCATTCCAAAGGGTTTGCTGAGGGTCCGTACAGGGCAATTATCCTACCAACAAATGTGACGATTGACTTATGCTGCGAGCATCGAAAGTTTGCTTCGGGCTTACAACACACCAAGAAGAAAGTACACGGTAAAATTTGGCTAACCAATGTATGTATTATTGAAATGAACATGTCTTGATTTTGATTGAAAGATTGTTATTAATTTTAAATTATTCGTTTATAGTTTGAACATCGATAAAAAATCGATTTTGTTAGTTCCACTAAAGCCCCCATTTTATTTTATTTTGAACTTAATATACGTTATAATATTCTGAATTAGAAGAGGTCTAAATTCCTAAAGAAGCTTTTTATTTGGCGCGCCATATGTAGTTGTAGTCGAAAATCTAATTTGTGTTGTCTCTATCGGCACTATCAACAAGGATGTGTAGAAGAAAGAATGTCTGCAAAAACAGTTGTCGTTTATAAGAAACCACGACACTCCAGCTCTGTTTTGGCCTGATTTGGCCTCTTGTTACTTTCCAAAATCCGCCCTGGAATGGTATAAGGAACAAGGGGTCAAATATGTTCCAAAACTAGCCAATCCGCCTAACGGTCCAGAACTTTTCCCGACAGAAAAATACTGGGCTCCGGTTAAGCGGAAACTCTTTGAGGCTAAGTAGAAAGCAATAGGGATCGAAGATCTCAAGAGAAGATTGAAAACCACCACCGCTAGTGTATCTGGGAATACTGCACGGAATCTGATGGTGGGTGTATCACAGGACGTTCGAGAATTTTACAGAAAGAAGATTGATTGATTGATTAGTCTTTATTATTAGTCTTTTTCAGCCGTTGGCTGGTTCGTCTCTCGACACAGAAAGAAGAATTAAGATCTCAATTTACTGTTTTTACTGTATATATTACTCCATTATACCAACATAAATCATCGGTTTTGGAGTTATGTCTAGATTTTTTTGCTGACATTATCTTAGTGTTCAAAATTGAAAGCGGACAGGCTTCACATATAGTAATGAAAAAGCTACTGTATGTTCGTTGTAACACTTCAGCTCTATGACACACCTATAGAAAAGTTGAAAAACCAAATAAACGCTGATTAAAAGGTCCCTTCGCTGAAAGTTGTTCTAAGTAAAGTGGTGTTTTCAGCTATTTCAATTCAACTAATGTGCAGAGATTTTGACACAGTTGTGAGGAATCAATTATAATTGAGAATTTTAGACGTCATATTAAATGATCGGAATAGGAAGAAGCATACCAGAAGCTTTATTTTCATCTTATTATAAACTATTAAGGCTTGGCAACGGAGGCCACTTACCCATCGCAGCTTGTTTTTTCTCCTCTAATAACTTACGAAAAAGGTACCCAAGCTTTTTCAAACAAATCTTTGTTGATCAGCTTCTCGTCAATCGGAAAATTCCCAAGCAACCAAATCAAGAAGAAGATAAAAAATTCCCCTACATGTTGAAGTTTTTGGACTATGTGGGTGAACTTGAAATGATTCGGAACAGGGCTATATTTGTTTTTATTTTTACCCAAGCTTGCATGGCCTTTGCACATGTTGATAAACCCGGTGCCTCCACTTGCTTTTTCGATCTTGACAGATCTATCTTAACGTATAGTAAACAACCTGAATTTTTTTCGTTGCTGGGCTTAGCTCAAACAGATTTGTAAAGACATTTTTATCAACTGTAAACAAGCGGCAATTTTTGCGACATTATTTTAGATTTCGCCAACATTATTTAAAATAATGTCTGCTTAAAAGTCTAATATTCCTGTCAACATATTTGTTTAAACTAACATATGTGTCTACACTTGCCATATTCTTTCCCACCGTACATGCGAAACATCAAGCTTAATTTTTCTCATGCTGGAAAAAAATAGGTTACCAATTTCTTCTTACAAAATTATGCCAACGGATTGTCAAGAGCAAGTTTTTTGTACACGGAGAAAAAACAGTCCCGTTTGAAACAACAAACTTGTTTGTTGACATCCAAACTAAAAAACTAGCTGTTTTAAAAATCCGTTTTGTTGTTTTAAACCAACGATTTTGTTTTGAAACAAACATGCAGATTTGTTGTTTCTACCTAAAGATAATGCGCGCATTAAAAAAGCGAATATTTTTGGATGGATGGTAAAAAAGGAACGGAAAAATATATTTTAACAAACCAAATTGCATTTTATTCATTAAGAAATTAAAAGCTTCACAAAAATACTTCTACTCCCTGCTGCGCCGCCTTGCGGCAGTTAGCCGAAACTTTTGCTATAACTGAAAAAAGAAGCTTGTAGGCATATTTTTCAGTTCCTTGGTCGCCTTTTTGATCAAATTATCTGTCGTTTAGGTCACGAAATTATTTGAATATACTCTCCTCTTCAAATTGGCCCAGAACTTCTCGATTGTTTGGAACTGGGGCACGTTGGGAAGGTTGGCATGCTTATGCTCCACCGGAATGCCCAACCGCTCCATTTCCTCCTGCGCCCGCTTCGAGTAGTGGGTCGACGGTAGATCCGGCCAAAACACCACGTCGTCATCCTTGTGGTAGTTTTTTATGAAGGCGGCAACTTCTGGGAGGCACTTCGTATTGTAGATCTCGCCGTTTACTGCCAGTCCCGACAAAAAGAAGACGGGACGTGACATCCTCTTTTCACTGATTGTGAGCCCCAGCATTACTTTCTTTGGGAACTTTGTGTGCACTATGTACTTTACATCGCTGCTAATTTCTTTTGTCGAGGAGTTGAAATAGCTTATGCCTTGCCAGTCGTTGCCGTCCAACGTGAGGTACGTCTCGCCGATCACCACGTTCCGCTTCGCCGGGAAGATCTCTTTGACCAGAATCTTCAGCCGTTGTTTCTGGGTTTCCGCTTGGTTCTCCGGCACGGCTGGCTTGGACTGACGCTTCCGCATGTGGATATCCATTTTGGCCAAATACTTCTTGATCATTTTGCCGGTCTCACCGACCTCCCAGCCCAACGCACGGAAAGAAGTGGCCATCTTCTCTTCCGTCTTTCGTGTGAGCTTCTGTTGAATCCTCCGATCGCTTTAAACGGTCGGACGGCCGGAACCAGGCTTCCGATTGGTGGACTCTCCCTTCTCCAGAAGTTCCAGAATCTTGTAGATGTTTCCGCGATCGTATCTATCCGACACGAATTGGGCCACGATGGTCGACTTTTTTAGGCCCGGATGGAGCAGGCGGTACGAACAAACCATAGATCGAAGTTGTTTCACTGTTTTCGCCATAGCTGCCGTAGACAAACAACATGAACGTGAGTGTGTATGTGTGTAAACAGGCAAAAGTTACCTGTATGCCATGTTAAAGACATCAGGTCTAGCAATGTGAATCTATAATTTCTTTCATTCTCGCGCTGTGACTATGATGTCAAATTCACTGTATCAGTCATATGCCAGAAAGTAAAAGAGACGACTAATTTCACATTGCCAGTCCACAAAGGAAACGTCAAACAAAATCAAGATTTAATCTTTTCCGCAGTGGAGACGTGAAAGTGATTGTTTTAGAATATCTATTAGAGTTGGATACACATTTTACTTTTTATTCTGATTAAGAACTTCTTTGAGCTTTTTAACTCGGTACGAAGATTTCGGATTATTGATTTTTGTTTGCTTATCGTCTGATTTTTCTTCCACAATTCCTTTTTCAGTTCCTCCATGCTCCTTTTGCTTAATCAATGTTTCGCTACCATATTTTTTCCACTACCATAAACTAACCGGATTGTGTAAGTAATCTCGATCAGCAAGAGCTGCAGGAAACTGGCAAAACCGCTGATAAATGACTTACTACATGTCAACTTCGTCTGCTACCTCCAGGCAATCACCTTGACCTGCATGATTATCATTATCTAGTTCAGTAATTCCGAAGTTCATTTGATCATCATCTTCATTGAATACTACGGAACAGATTCCCCGGAGAAATGTAACGATATATTTACGCAATCTATTAAAAAGAAGTAAACTAGATTTCCATCAAATTATTGCATGATGGAATATTTTGGGTTTTCATTAATAAACCTTGGCTCTTGTTAAATGCATTGATAAAATCCTTGTCCAAGATTTGGTCTTTGCAGATTACGCTACTATCCAGGCAGCTGTGTCTCTGTTCAAAATACTACTAAGTATAGCAGATGGGGCACAAAAACATATTGCAATAACCTGTTGCATTCAACTATTTTGAAAAAGGATTTCTTTCCGGCGTTAGAAGAGCTAAAACATCGCGGAACACAACAGGTTTTACGACCGATGTTTACGACTTGGTTGGTAAATAGAAAATTAAAACAGTTATAGAATTTTTAACACCTATTTTTGCTGAGCATCACAACTAACGTTTACATTAAAGAAAATGGACTTTTTTCGGATGGTGTTAAAAAAAAAGCTAAAACAGATAATACTATAAATTTCCCCGTTCACGGCCAGTCCGGAGCGAAAGAAGAGCAGCTTTGACATCCCCTTCTCGCTGATTGTCAGCCACAGCAGCACCTTCTTGGAGAACTTGGTGTATGAAATGAGCTTCACCTCGGAGCTCACTTCCTTCGTGGGGGAAGTAAAATACGAAGTGCCCTGCCAGTCGTTGCCATCCAGGGTGAGTTAGGTCTCGTCGTCCATCACCACCGCCACGTCGCGATTCATCGGGAATATCCAGTTGACCATCTTATTCAGCCGCTGCCGCTGCGTCATTGCCTGCAGCTCCGAAATCAGTGGATGTGACTTCCGCTTCCTGACATGTATGTTCATGTTCGCCAGGTATTTTTTCACTGTTTGGCCGGTTGTACCGACCACCCGGCCGAGCGCACGCAGCGATGTAGCCACTTTTCCCTCAGCCTTCCTCTTCAGCATCCTTTGGAGCTTCTTGTCGCTCAGGGTCGTCGGCCGTCCGGAACCGGGCTTTCTTTCGATGCTCTGATTGTTGTCTAATAGTGCCAAGATGTTTTAGATGCCGGGACGGGCGTATCCGGCGTCCACAAAGTGCCGCACGATCAACACAGCACACGCCCGTGAATTGAAAAACGATTACACGACTCATTGGTAGTTCTAATGCTAGTATTTAAGTTTTCATTAAAGACTGGAACGCGCAAAAATTGGTCGACAAGAATCGTTCCTTTCAGTCAAAATTCATAATACAAAAATCTTCTTATTCTTCTTTTGGTAGATCAATTCATATATTTAAAGGAAAAAATGTTCGTTTATTCTTTTGTTTTGCCATATCCGAACTGCCGTGCCTTCCGCTTAACCCCATCCATTGAATGTTGCACAGTGGTCTCATGGACCTTATTCGCCGCCGAATGCCAGTTAGATTTAAACTGCTGCTCGTTTTCCATGGATTTATTAGTTTTTTTTTTTTTTTTTTTTGAGATTCCGTTTGACCAAGGCCCAGTACCGTTCGATAGGGCGGAGTTCTGGGCTGTTGGGAGGGTTGTGGTCTTTGGGTACCACAACCACGTTGTTCGCATCGTACCACTCGATTGCCTTTTTCCCATAGTGGCTGCTCGCCAAGTCCGGCCAGAAGAGCTTAGGTCTATTATGTTGCTTTAGAAATGGTAGCAGCCGCTTTTCCAGGCACTCCTGGACGTAGATCTCTTGATTGATGGTTTCGGGACCGCTGCTTTGCCGACGTGTTTTGTTTGTAATCTCAATTCGCCACCTTCAACTCCTTAAACGTCGACAACCCGGATCATTTCTTGGCCCGCTGTACGGGAGACATTGAGCTTGCCAGCGACGGATCCTCTTATGTCACTGTCGATGCTGGTAGTTTCGAATTAATAAAGGTACTCCATATGCGGGGGACCAATAAAGGTACTCCATAAAGGGAGGGGCCATCAGAGCACCCGATTGAAGCGATTTGGATAGGAAGAGTGGGACTACCAACTTCCTGTTGTTAACATTTCGTGAAAAGAGGGCGGGCTTTCCTCCCCATCTAGTGGGACTTTTTACTAGGCGAGGGCTCGGTTTTGGTGTGGTTTTTGCGAACTTGTTTCTGGAAGGAGATTCTCTTTAGACCCCTGTAACTTTGAGTTGCGCGTGTACCTGCTTACGGGCCCACAATACGTTTTTGGCCCTTCATACAAAAACATAATGAAACATTTACCACAGTATAACCTTAAAAAATACACACCGGGTGAAAATTAATCAAGTAATTGTGTAAATTTGAGAGTTTTAACATGCTCTTATTATGTGCATGATTTTAAATTGAAAGTTTAAGCAAATCATAGTTTCAAGCGATGTATTTTTGTTATGCTCGCCATTTACACGACATGTAAAATTAATTATTTTTTGCTGTGTTGATCAAATCGTTTATTTAAAACAGTCCAGTGCTTGCCTTGCTACATTAGATGGTAGTTCACATCATCATCATCATCATTGAGCTTGCCAGCGACGTCCCGTATAGAGAGGTTAGGATTGCGCTTATATTTCGCCGCCACTTCCTTTGTCGTCGATGCCAGGCTTCCTGGCTGTCGATAGAAACTCCCCAAACACTTTAAAACGTTTGTCACGGTCGATTTGGCCACATCCAGCAATTTTCTCTTGCTGTGCGAGCAAAATTTTGACACGCTGCTGAGCGATTCCACGAACAAGTGAGGATTTTTTCCAGTTTTTATTTTTTGTATTTTTTTATTTGCATGAAACCTTGCATACAAGTTTTTGGGGAAGAAAAACGCCGTTTTGCATACTTGGTTCGCCATTTTGAATCTAGCCTTACTTATGAGAAGGGCCTATGAAAAATGAACATGCTATCTTCAAAAAAATGTATCTCAGAAACGGTTTGTCCGATTGGTTTGGTGATTTGGGCGAAGTTTTAGACGATTGTTGGTGCTATATGGAGAAAATATGCACGGTAAAAAAAGGTTTGGTTTTTGTGTTTTGAACTAAAATATAGATTTTCCCTTAAAAGTTACATGTCAATAATTTTTTAATTATCCTTATGTTATAGCTGACTGAAAATGCTATCTAGTGCACAGTAGGTTGTTCTGGAGAAAAATAGGTTACAATCAAAAAAATTTTTTTTAAGAAAATTACAATTTTCAAAAAAGCTATTAAGAAAAGTCAAACAAATTTGTCACCCTAATTTTATGAAAGTAAATCAAATTTGCAAGCAAAAAGTACTTCTGTAACATTTTTCTAAGATGCACCGTTTAGAAGATATTACTGATTTAATATTGATTTATTTGATAACTTAATAAGTTTTGGCCCTTTTCGGATGTATTCCATGTTTTTCCAGTTTCAAAAGTAATTTATTCGAAAAGATTGGAAAATTTTGAGTTAAAATGACACTGATAGCTTAAAGATTCGAGTGAAATTCTCTGCCTTAAAAGTATTTTGAAAAACAAGTTACAAAATCCCACTATCAGGAACAATGATTTCTTCAAGTGATTTTTGGTGCGTTGTGCTGAAAACGTGCTAACAAGTATTAGATACAGGTAATTAGATACCAGTTAGCTGTACTACGTACAGTTGGTGACTGTCAACATGGTCTTTGTTGGAACTAGTCCACCAAGGCCACGCTAGCCATAACAAGGCTAGCTTCGTCGATGACCGTTTCTTAATAATAAATAAAAAGAACGCAGTCTTAGTCACCTTCCATCAAACTAGACGGCTGCCGACCGATACCTCAATCAACAACCGCCGCACTCTTTATTCATTCCAGGTATATACAATTTACAATCTTCTTCAATAACAATATACCTACGCCAGCAAATCTACCTCGCTCCAACTCTCCAAACTCGTACCTGAAGGTTCGACGATACCTGAGCGTTCAACTCTACCTATCTTCCAACAGTTTTTACCCAGCATTCTATGATTTCTACCCGTGAGCTGTATAATAATGTCTGACTCGGTTATGAATTCATCCAGTATCTACCAAACAGTAAATGCAGAAAGGTTGCTAGTAGCAAAGTGATTATAGTAATTTCAGCTCATAATCCTGTGTTTTTGAACGAGATCCAGTGTTGTTTGAAAACATAATAATTGTAAAGGAAAGTGTAACACGTTTTGGTGCAAAGGTAAGTTTTAAATACACATTTTAATTATATGTTTTGTGATATTTTCGTACAAAACTAACAATTGGAAAATATTTACTATGTTACAGATTACAAAATGAGTAAAATAAGATGTATTCGCCCATTCAAAGACATTCAGTGTTCGAAAGAGCTGCGATATCTCACGGATGGTATCATCCAAAAACTAAAATCAATTGGATTTTCCAAGGTATCGACACTGAACACCAAGGATTTTCGTATTTGTTCGTCTTGCCGTCTACATATTGATTCAAGAGCTCACCTCACCCAATACGAAGAACAAAGCGTAGCCGGCGGCTCAAGGATGCCAACTGTTCAGACCATACCTGATGTACCTGATTCGCAAAGCTATGAAAGTTTGGTCACGATACCATCAGCGTCAACGCTAAGCACAATTCAATCAAATGAAGACTTCACGATGCCTGTAGACGTCGAAATATTCAACCGAGGAATAGCAGCTATTCGTGTTTCGCCTATAGATTTAGGTAAGGTTAAAAATGTTCACGATCCTGAAAAAAAGTGCGCTGAAATCTTTTTAAATTAGACGCTAAAACAGAAAAAGCAAACGAGTTTGATGAAGTCATAGAAAATATGAAAATTAAATTTTTAAATTCAGCCACAAGGCAAGAAAAACTATCAATTTTATCATTGTTTCCAAAATCATGGTCAGTACAAAAAATTGTAGACGAATTTAAAACCAGTAGAAATATGGCATCAGATGCAAGAAAGGAAAGAGATAATGTATTTGATTCATCTCAAGGTTCAAGCTCTGGAAAAGCTTTGATAGAAAAGCTCCTCTATCAGAAAATACAATAAAGGCAAAGCTTTATTCAAACTGTCCTGACAATGATGCCAAAATATTCGATATTGTTAAGAAAGTTGTGTAAACAATAATTTTATAAAAATACAGGAATAAAAATAAATTGATGATATCCAACATATAATGTTATTTTTTATTGCGCACAATCACCATCCCTGAAAAATAAGCTTAATTCGCTCTTTTGAATCTTGCTAATTTAGGAGCTTGCATTTGCAGTTCTCAAAAAGGTGTATCTCGAAATCGAGTTGTCTCATCGGTTTGATGTCTGTGGCGATGTTCGGCAATAGAGAGAAAATATACATCCAGTTTAAATGTATTAAACTGTTAGGCGATATGCAAGAGTTGAATGCACATTTTCAACACAATACACCAAAAATAACTGGAAGAAATCATTGTTCCTGATAGTGGGATTTTGTAACTTGTTTTTCAAAATACTTTTAAGGCAGAGAATTTCACTCGAATCTTTAAGCTGCCAGTGTTTTTTTTAACTCAAAATTTTCCAATCTTTCCGAAAAAAATACTTTTGAAACTGGAAAAACACGGAATACATCCGAAAAGGGCCAAAACTTATTAGGTTATCAAAAAAATCAATATTAAATCAGTAATATCTTCTAAACGGTGCATCTCAGAAAAATGTTACAGAATTACTTTTTGCTTGCAAATTTGATTTACTTTCATAAAATTAGGGTGACAAACTTTTTTGACTTTTCTTAATAGCTTTTTTGAAAATTGTAATTTTTTTTTAAAAAATTTTTTTCATTGTAACCTATTTTTCTCCAGAACAACCTACTGTGCACTAGATAGCATTTTCAATCAGCTATAACATAAAGATAATTAAAAAATTATTGACATGTAACTTTTAAGGGAAAATCTATATTTTAGTTCAAAACACAAAAACCAAACCTTTTTTTTACCGTGCATATTTTCTCCATATAGCACCAACAATCGTCTAAAACTTCGCCCAAGTCACCAAACCAATCGGACAAACCGTTTCTGAGATACAATTTTTTGAAGATATCATGTTCATTTTTCATAGGCCCTTCTCATAAGTAAGGCTAGATTCAAAATGGCGAACCAAGTATGCAAAACGGCGTTTTTCTTCCCCAAAAACTTGTATGCAAGGTTTCATGCAAATAAAAAAATATGAAAATTACTCGTTGCTGAAATGATATGGAACCGCTCTGCTTCTCTTTCTTGAACGTTATTTTGAAAACTGGAGAGCAAACGGTGAAAACTCATCATAGCAACCATTGTATATATATATACTTCCAAATGCAGCATTTCAGGTTTTTTAAATGCATTTTTAACAAAAATACACCAATTTGAAGTTGACCAATTTTTGCGCGTTCCAGACTTTAGCACACAGTCTCGTATTGCACGGTATTCAGCTTAGTGTCGTTTACCGCACGCACACTATCGTGCCTATCGTCGTGTAGAAAAAAATTGTTTTCCCACAGATAACTTAAAAAAATCATTGAGGATCGCGACAGAAAAGACCTTTTTGGCAGCTTTTTGTTGTGTTTTCGTCCAAACCGCACTACCACATTTCCAGAAGGCACACTACCACCTCGAGACATGATAAGCTTAATTGACACTGATACAGATATAGTAGTGAGTATTTAATCATTACTTTAAAATATTCCATAGTTTTGATTTTTGGTTTTTTTTTTCCTTTATTAACACAATATAATTTTGTATGCCTCGAAGTTTACGATAAGAGCAATCTTTGGTGGACTGCTATTCTTTTCAAAAGAACTCCTCCAAAAAGATGTATGAATAATTCGGTTCTTTAGTTTACAATGCTGAACTCCTCTTTGCTGCAAATAGCTAACTGTAAGTGATGTGGAAAGATTATGATCTTCTAGTTGTCACGAGCGGCGTTTCCGATGCTCGATGATTTCATCACTGCCACCAATCGATTCTGCTCTATAGAATAAGAGCAGAATCGATTAGCGCGAGTGATCTTTCCCGGTTTTGAACTGCAACGAGAATATTCAAAAATTACACAAAGCCTTCATTTACTATAACTACACAATTTTCAACGAACATGTACTTATTTATCATCTTGAATCGTTATCAATAATCAAAATTGGCGGTTAGGATTGTCATTTTATAGACAGAATATATGAAATTTCGAACATTCAGGTAATTTTCTTTTTTTCTTGCACACAGAAAAAAATAATGAATTTTAACAGGCGCATAAAATTTCCCCTTGTTTAATTCCAAGCTGAAGGAAGCGTAAACAACGAGATAGTTTGCAATCTTTCATGCGCCATACAACAATGTTTGCCATCTCTCATACAACAGACTCAGGCTTAAATTTACATGAATTACTCCATTAATATCTGCCAAATCTAGCATTCTCTTTATGTACATTAGATAACGCAGAAAATTACATGTTTCTTTCACACTGTGCACTAACATACATAAGACAGGTCGTTGAACTCTATTAATGCCAATATTTTCATCACATCGAATCACATGAATGTATTGTTCAGGATTGTCTTATGGTTCATTGAATGAACTGAAATATCAAAGATTGCTGGATCTTCCTGGAATTTCTGATGAAAATAATTATCCAGCACCTCATAGACGTAGCCAGGATTTCAAATAGGGGGGGGGGGGGGGGGGTGGGCTTCGAGCTTATTTTTTTTAGAGAGAAAGAGAGAGAGAGAGAGAGAGAGAGAGAGAGAGAATGACATTCGTTTTGTTTTGTTAATTTGTTTCTTTTAATTACATGCTTGAAATTATAATACTTACTTTAAAAAAAACTTTCGAATGTCCATTTATGGTACTTCTAGCTTTCTTTTAGTTCATACGAGTGTTCTCGACTTGTAGTGGTATGTATTTGATTGAGGAATTTCCAGCCAATGAACCTTTTCAATTATTCTTGTTTTGTGCTATTGCTATGCAAAATAGGAATCGAGTGCTTATGTATGTATTCTATCCGGTCGATCCGTTTTGTCATGGAGGTGTTACCATTTGGGTCCCTTGCCCCATGATACAAGCTAGTACACTACGAGAGGATTGCTTGGTAAAATATAAGCTTTAGAGCACTCACTCATGCACGAGACAGCAATAGAGGCAATATGTACCTATTCTAATTGAGAGCCCAAGATGTTGATTTGTAGAGTAAGATGATGGATATTATCATTGATTAGCACATTTATAGGTAGATGTAAAAAAAGGATTGTAGATAGGAACACATTCAGTAATTAAAACATATGTGAATGGCTTATAATGAATGGAGAAGTATACACCCGAAAACGGTCAGATTAAAAACTGTTATATACCATATGTAATACATCCACACCTACCCTACCATTTTTCTTCCTTTTTGGAACTCTACAATCATGAGTACACTAATCGGTTGGGATCAATAAAGGGCTATTGGATGGAATTTTGAGATAAGGCAAAGCGGAAAAGGATCAAATGGGGGTAATTTTGAGACATTTAGGAAAATAGAGGTTGGCTACCGGATAGATACTGCATACAAGTTCTTTTCCACTTCAGCTAGCAAGCTGTACGGATCGTGCCCAGAAAAAGTTTAAAGGGAAAACAGTCGTTGAAGAAATAGTGGAAAAGTGTAGCAGTTAGAACATAGATTTTAGAATCAGGTAAACTACCCAAAAACCATGCCATCCGGTAGCAACCCTTGTAATTCCTTGCCCAATCCCCTTTCTAGAACGGAATAGGACCCATTGGTATATTTTCCAAGTTCCCGCCTACCCGCGTGAATCTGCGTATAGGCAGTAGCCTAGTACCAGCATTCGGTATAGGCTACCAGAAACAGGAACATCAATTTGATTGATACAGATATTAGTTACAGTAGTGAAATAGATTATAGGAAACAGTAGTAAAAATTGAAAGTTAATAAAAAGAGTTTGGTTCGAGCATCGGCTGTGAAAGGTTATGACGATGCTTTATTACGCACGTATTGTTTCGGTTATCTATAATTCGGTGAAACGAGTGAGTAACAAAAAAACAACAAAGCGTCTCTCAATGTAAAATTAACTTTGTTTTCCTAATGGAAAACCACCACCAAACTTTGTGAGTGACTCCCCGAGTAGAGTTTGAGATCAAATAGAAAACTTAATATGATTTAGTGATGTTGCTGATAATGATTACTCAGGTTGCTGTCGTTTTGGTCGTTTTAACGGTTAAAAGATCAAAATTTATAGCAAACATTTATTCCTAGGACAACAAATTAAAAACTGATCCTGCTATCAGTGAGAGCAAATTGAAAAAGTCAATTTGCTGTAAAATTTTTCCCGTTGAAAGGAAAATGAGTATTCCACTTGATACAATACATTGAAAACAAAACTATTTTTTCTCAATGAAAAGTGAACTCAAAATTCACAACAAGATGAAAAACAAATTTGTTATTAAATTTGACAATTGTAAAGTGACATCAAATATTGATTTCAATTTGATGTTGATTTCAAAATAAGTTTTCGAATTGCTATCTTTTTTATGATGTTAGTCTTTACTCAGGTCCAATAGCATTCTTATTATTGGTTTAACTCAGGTTCAAATCAGATTTCCAGCATCATAAAACATCACCTTGTTTTTCCAAGGAAAAACCACCATTTCACTTTGTGTGTGGCCCCAATAGCATCCTTACTTCTGGTATAAATCGATTCAAATCAGCCCCCCCCCCCCCCCCCCCCCCCCCCCCCCCCCCCCCCCCCCCCCCCCCCCCCCCCCCCCCCCCCCCCCCCCCCCCCCCCCCCCCCCCCCCCCCCCCCCCCCCCCCCCCCCCCCCCCCCCCCCCCCCCCCCCCCCCCCCCCCCCCCCCCCCCCCCCCCCCCCCCCCCCCCCCCCCCCCCCCCCCCCCCCCCCCCCCCCCCCCCCCCCCCCTTTTTTTTTTTTTTTTTTTTTTTTTTTTTTTTTTTTTTTTTTAAACCCATGTTTGCATCATCTGATGATCATCTGTGTAATAACAGCTGATCTAGCGGTAACAGAGTAACAACCTCGGGCAGTCAATCATACTCATTATCCTGCTCATGCTCATAAAAACGGATAAATTCTTTGAATAGGATAAGACAACTGCAACTTCTCGCTCTGACTAGCTTGCTATCTTGCTTTCTCACCCGCTGAAAATCAAGCTGTAAGATATGATCAACATATATTCTCAATAATACTAAATACAGTACCGTAAAACGGGGTAACATTTTTCAGCGGGGTAACATTGATCGGTTTATTAGGTGCGCAACTAAGTTCCCGCTGTTTAGCAATAGATGGCGCCAGTAGTAAGTGCTGGTCGAATGTTGTACATCTCAAGCGTCATAAACCAAGCTCAGACATATGGTAAACAAACCGCTTTGCCAAATCAGTGATTTTGGTTTAGTGTTATATATTTTGGTTGTTTGAAGATGTCTGATTTCGTGCCAAATAATCGTCATTTGCGGGAAGTGTTGATTTTCTTCTTTCATTCGAAGAAAACGGCGGCTGAAGCACATCGAGAGCTCCAAAAAGTTTACGGTGATGCTGCTCTGAGTGAAACAACGTGTCGTGATTGGTTTCGTCGCTTCAAAAACGGTGATTTCAGTGTTGATGATCGTCCGCGTGAAGGAAGGCCAAAAAACTTCGAAGACTCTGAATTGGAGGCATTGCTCGATGAGGATCCGTGTCAAACGCAAGAAGAGCTTGGTTCAGGATTAGGAGTTTCCCGCCAAGCCGTTTCTAAGCGATTGCATGCGTTGGGAATGATTCAAAAGCAAGGAACTTGGGTTCCTTACGATTTGAAGCCAAGAGATGTTGAGCGTCGTTTTTTCGTCTGTGAACAACTGCTCCAGCGGCAAAAAAGGAAGAGTTTTCTACATCGCATTGTGACGGGTGACGAAAAATGGATTCATTACAGTAACCCAAAACGGAAACATTCATGGGGACTGCCCGGGCATGCTTCAACATCGTCGCCTAGGCCGAATATTCACGCTGCGAAGGTTATGCTGTGTATTTGGTGGGACCAAGTTGGTGTTATTTATTATGAGCTGTTGAAACCAAACGAAACCATTACCGGGGAACGGTATCGAACTCAATTGATGCGATTGAGCCGAGCACTGCACGAAAAACGGCCACAATACGAGCACAGACACGAAAAAGTGATTCTTCAGCATGACAACGCTCGACCTCACGTTGCGAAACCCGTGAAAACCTACTTGGAAACGCTCAAATGGGAAGTCCTACCCCACCCGCCATATTCTCCTGATATTGCACCGTCCGATTATTACTTGTTCCGTTCGATGGCACATGGTCTCACTGGTCAGCAATTCCACTCATATGATGACATCTCAAAATGGCTTGATTCTTGGATAGCATCAAAAGACGAACAGTTCTATCGAAATGGTATTCACGTTCTACCAGAAAGATGGGAAAAAGTCGTAGCTAGTGATGGGCAATACTTTGAATAATTCGTTTGTAACCTTTGTTTTCAAAATAAAGTTCCTTTTTCACCAAAAAAAAACAGCGAGAACTTAGTTGCGCACCTAATAAAAGATATCCAAAAGGTGTTAAAGGGACTACGACGAGAGAGGCTGAAAAACTCGATAGTAAAAAGAAAAAAAACATTTTACAGTTCCCGAAGTGATCAATCGCAAACAGCAAACCATATTTTAATATCATGGCAATTTTCGGATTTTTTTTCGTCCCGAACATTCTCTGGAGGTTGGCCTTGGCGATGAAATATTTCTGCCTGGGTAGTTGGCGGAAGTCGTCCTTAAAGTAGGTTTCAGCGTACACAATGATCGGGAATTATTGACAAGTTGACGATTAGCAATCTTGTGGCATATCCAAAATGAGAAGGGACGGCTCGGATCCGTATGGCATGAATCCTGTTCTAATCTTATCTAACTTAATCTCATCAATTCTCATCTTATAAAATCTGATCTTATCTAACCTTATCTAATCAAATCTAAAAAATTGAACAATCTATCTAATCTAATCTTCAATCCAACGACTAATAAATTCTCATCTAATCTTATCGAATCTAATCTTACAAGAAACAAAAAATAAATCAATCTTATCAAATTTAAATCTTATCAAGCACTCGGCACTAAAGAAATATATAATTCAAAAATTATAATATAATATTTGAAAATAAAGGAAAATTTACAATTAAAACTTCCTTTATTCCCTTTATCACTTTAAAAATAAATCAAATATAAAAAATTGAAGCACTATCGCTACTAAACGAGAGCAATTCCTTTGAATTCCACTAGAAAAAAGCTTATCCTTTGACGGATAGGCCTATTTCGTCTGCGACTTACAGACTTCTTTAGTGCCGAGTGAGTAAAATTCATAAAATATTTTTAATCGAATCATATTTATATGAATAATTTATTATGATTCAATCCAACCATATCGAATCATATCACATTGATTCGAATCCAATATAATCTAATCTAACCTAATCTTATCTAATCTAACCTAATCTTATCTAATCTAACCTAATCTAATATTATCTTGCTGAATCCTATCTAATTTCATTTTAATCTTATATTATCAAATCAAATATTTTCTATTTTAATTTCATCAAATTATCCTCCAAAAACCCAAAAATACATGTATTTCCTACCTAACCATAATCTTACCCGTTAGCGAAACTAATCATATGTCATCTTTCTTGGCGTTTACAGCTTATTTCTTATCACAGCTCATTGCCTTTACAGGCTGAGCTTAGGAAGGATACCTAGACATAAACAAATCGTATTTGATCTAATTACTTTCTTATTTAATCTTATCTTATTTAGAGTTATCTTATTTAACCTTATCGTATTCAATCTAATCTTGTTGCATCTTACTTAGTCTAGTTGTAATTAATTTTATCTAATCTAACTTTATCTGATAGAACTGTATCTAATTAATTTTCATCTAATCAAGCTGGATCTAACGTAATCTTATGAAATCTACACTTATTTTATTTTATCTCATATTATCTCATCTACACACTTGGAAAATTTTACAGTATTCGGTAATTTTTTACCGAACTTTCAACAGCTGAACGTTCGGTAATCCGATTTACCGGATTTCGGTGAAATTTTACAGTATTCTGGTAAAAAAATTACCGGAACTTGTCAAATTTTACCGAAATCCCTTAAATCGGATTACCGAACGTTCAGCTGTTGAAAGTTCGGTAAAAAATTACCGAATACTGTAAAATTTTCTAAGTCTGCAATCTAATCATATCTCTTTTATTCTAATTCAAACGCAACCAATGTAATGCTCCGGGAAAATTATAATCTTAGATAACGCTTTTTTACTGTTTCCAGTAAATATGATATGAAGATAAAAAATTTACAGCTCCTCTTGTAAATAGAGCTTCTTTAGACCCTTTCTTTTGAATTGGATGTAGTATACACATATCAACAACACCAGCAGACAAAAGAGTTTGCATTATCCGAAAGTGTAGTTAACCATCGGCAAAGAGAAAATGCCCTTCTCTTTTGGGAAAGCCCCAAAAAAACTTAAAAAAACCGCGCTTTCGAAACGAACAGGTGTTATAACCCTTCTCGTTACCAGAGGGTTTGACGGGTCTTAAGTTTCTTCAAGATTGTATAGTTTTGACGGGTCTTAAGTTTCTGAATTTAAGAGTCGTCAAAACGAAATCAAGACCCGTCAAAACGAAGATTGTGGAGCGAAGCTCCGCTATACAATCTTGAAGAAACTTTAGACCCGTCAAAACAACCGGCAAGCGCTAACCAGAAGGTTAATACCTCCGATTGCATTATACCGGCCAAACGCATCGAAGGAGCATTTTTCCAAAGTTTAAGGAGCATTTCCCCAAACAGAAGGGTGCATTTACCCTGCTGCCGTTAACCATCCCTATTCTCTTTCGCAAGGAATTTGGATCCATAAAAAAAAATATTTGGACGGATCAGACTTGTTTGGCGAGAAAGGCCTTAGAAACTTGGTTAATAAAATCGGATGTAGCCTTTTGAATTGATGTTCTTCATAAAGGGTGTTCCAATCAAAATTCGGTCAAATAGGAATACGTGTAAATCGATTTTTTTTAATTAAAAAAATCATAATATATATCTTTTTAAAGTACAATAGAGGGTTTTAATTTAAAAAAAAACGATAGTTTTTTCCATCTAAATCGATGACGGGCGTTCTTACTAGCTAACCTAAGTTTATGTCTAAAAACTCGTTTAACCCAGTTATTTTTTAATTAATATGCGCAAATCGTGAAATGGGCTGGTTTACAGAGCAACGAGTAGATTCTGGCGTTATTCTTGCATGGCTTCTGGCAGGTGGTACGGGTTGAAAGTTTCACCCAGTTTACGAGTCTTTGTTTGCAGCGGGTTGTTTGTCGTTTTAAGGAACCAGCCATGAATTACACCACGGATTGTTTTTGTGTGGTGGTGGTAGTTGTGTGTGTGCATATATAAAAAATGCATTTCTAGTGTGGATTGGAGCACTCGCGCGTTGTACTTTGTACAACACATTCTTTCCCGGAATATCTCGTAATACTGATCATAAGAAATATACAGGGGATAGACAAAATGATCGGAACAGGTAAATTTTTGATCAACTTGGAAGTGCGGTGGTTCCGGGAGTGGCCAATATGATCAAGGATCCACTTTAAGTTTATCTTGTTGAATCTTATCTAATTTCATTTAATCTTATATTATCATATCAAATCTTTTCTATTTTAACATCATCCTGTTCAGCCTGTAAAGGCAATGAGCTGTGATAAGAAATAAGCTGTAAACGCCAAGAAAGATGACATATGATTAGTTTCGCTAACGGGTAAGATAGGATAATCTTACCCGTTAGCGAAACTAATCATATGTCATCTTTCTTGGCGTTTACAGCTTATTTCTTATCACAGCTCATTGCCTTTACAGGCTGAGCTTAGGAAGGATACCTAGACATAAACAAATCTTATTTGATCTAATTACTTTCTTATTTAATCTTATCTTATTTAGAGTTATCTTATTTAACCTTATCTTATTCAGTCTTATCTTGTTGCATCTTACTTAGTCTAGTTGTAATTAATTTTATCTAATCTTACTTTATCTGATAGAACTGTATCTAATTAATTTTCATCTAATCAAGCTGGATCTAACGTAATCTTATAAAATCTACACTTATTTTATTTTATCTCATCTACATACTTGGAAAATTTTACAGTATTCGGTAATTTTTTACCGAACTTTCAACAGCTGAACGTTCGGTAATCCGATTAACCGGATTTCGGTGAAATTTTACAGTATTCCGGTAAAAAAATTACCGGAACTTGTCAAATTTTACCGAAATTCCTTAAATCGGATTATCGAACGTTCAGCTGTTGAAAGTTCGGTAAAAAATTACCAAATACTGTAAAATTTTCTAAGTCTGTAATCTAATCATATCTCTTTTATTCTAATTCAAACGCAACCAATGTAATGCTCCGGGAAAATTATAATCTTAGATAACGCTTTTTTACTGTTTCCAGTAAATATGATATGAAGATAAAAAATTTACAGCTCCTCTTGTAAATAGAGCTTCTTTAGACCCTTTCTTTTGAATTGGATGTAGTATACACATATCAACAACACCAGCAGACAAGAGAGTTTGCATTATCCGAAAGTGTGGTTAACCATCGGCAAAGAGTAAATGCGCCCTTCTTTTTGCGGAAATGCTCCTTAAACTTTGGAAAAACGCTCCTCAGATGCAATCAGAGGTATTAACCTTCTGGTTAGCGCTTGCCGGAGGTTTTGACGGGTCTTAAGTTTCTTCAAGATTGTATAGTTTTGACGGGTCTTAAGTTTCTGAATTTAAGAGTCGTCAAAACGAAATCAAGACCCGTCAAAACGAAGATTGTGGAGCGAAGCTCCGCTATACAATCTTGAAGAAACTTTAGACCCGTCAAAACAACCGGCAAGCGCTAACCAGAAGGTTAATACCTCCGATTGCATTATACCGGCCAAACGCATCGAAGGAGCATTTTTCCAAAGTTTAAGGAGCATTTCCCCAAACAGAAGGGTGCATTTACCCTGCTGCCGTTAACCATCCCTATTCTCTTTCGCAAGGAATTTGGATCCATAAAAAAAAATATTTTGACGGATCCGACTTGTTTGGCGAGAAAGGCCTTAGAAACTTGGTTAATAAAATCGGATGTAGCCTTTTGAATTGATGTTCTTCATAAAGGGTGTTCCAATCAAAATTCGGTCAAATAGGAATACGTGTAAATCGATTTTTTTTAATTAAAAAAATCATAATATATATCTTTTTAAAGTACAATAGAGGGTTTTAATTTAAAAAAAAACGATAGTTTTTTCCATCTAAATCGATGACGGGCGTTCTTACTAGCTAACCTAAGTTTATGTCTAAAAACTCGTTTAACCCAGTTATTTTTTAATTAATATGCGCAAATCGTGAAATGGGCTGGTTTACAGAGCAACGAGTAGATTCTGGCGTTATTCTTGCATGGCTTCTGGCAGGTGGTACGGGTTGAAAGTTTCACCCAGTTTACGAGTCTTTGTTTGCAGCGGGTTGTTTGTCGTTTTAAGGAACCAGCCATGAATTACACCACGGATTGTTTTTGTGTGGTGGTGGTAGTTGTGTGTGTGCATATATAAAAAATGCATTTCTAGTGTGGATTGGAGCACTCGCGCGTTGTACTTTGTACAACACATTCTTTCCCGGAATATCTCGTAATACTGATCATAAGAAATATACAGGGGATAGACAAAATGATCGGAACAGGTAAATTTTTGATCAACTTGGAAGTGCGGTGGTTCCGGGAGTGGCCAATATGATCAAGG
The DNA here is from genome assembly GCA_024533555.2 of Aedes koreicus. Taxonomy (NCBI): domain Eukaryota; kingdom Metazoa; phylum Arthropoda; class Insecta; order Diptera; family Culicidae; genus Aedes; species Aedes koreicus. The sequence continues at coordinate 50,654 of JAHHFK020002475.1, read as the reverse complement.
ATCCACTTTAAGTTTATAATAAGGTTTTTGATGAGAAACCAAGAAGAAAGAGGCATGTTTTGAGTAAAATAAAGAGTTAACCGCATCCAGGACTCTTTATCAGAACCGGTTCCACGGAAATGACCATATCCCGTTCAATTTAAAACCGATTCTTGTAATCGACATATCATTCTCTTGGTAAAATTGTGTTTACTAAAAAGATATGTTTGACAACGGCATCTTGTACAAAATCTCATGTCCGGGGGCCATGGCCAATTATATTACCAAGATAATTTTCCAGTCGAATGGTTTTTGGCAAAATTAAATCGGATAATATTTCATGAAGTTAGAGCACTTCAAAGTTGATCAAAAATTTGCCTGTCCCGATCATTTTGTTCATCCCCTGTATCTTACTTCAGCAAAGTTATTCAGTAGGTCAAGGCATTTTCATTGGCGAACAGTTTAGGATTCTCTCACTATCTTGGATTTTGACTAGATAGAATGTTTCAAAATTGTCTCGCTACGCAGCGCTAGTTTGCCAATGTATTTCCTGAAAGTGCCATACCTGAGGATTCTGACCATTTGAAAAAATGTTGTCTGCGGATAAGTTTTTCAGTGGAACAAGATCTTTTCGTTGATGACTATCAGTTCAGTTCAGTGCAAAAAACATTTTGACCATTTTCTGGTCTGGTGAAAGGTTTCTGTCCTCGATAAAGTGTTTCACTAGGTTAAGACCTTCTTATTGGGGACTATCAGTTCAATTTTTGGAATATGCTGGATCTGTCTTAAATTTAAGGCTTCGGTCTTCAGCAAGACCTTATGATTTGTAACCAGTAGTTCTGGATATTTTCACTAGGTGGCACTAGTATGTACAAAATAACCACAATATACTATATCTTGAGACCCTGACAAGAATATAGCAATATAGCACAGAAAATTTATTCTATTCTGCATCAGCATACTTCTCAACCTTCCTCTCTTTTCTTATGATGTAAATGTTACTCAATTTTCATATCTCTATTACAACCGATAGTACCGCACACTTGCTTTTAATACTAGAAAAAACTATAAACAGCACAGAAGAAGAAAAGTGACGAAGATAAAAAAGTATACTAACGTTGCATACTTGGATTTTTCAGTAAAGAAGGTTTATGTGTTCGGAAAAGTTGTACAGCAGATCAAAGCGTAGTAAGAAAATTCCATCAAACTAATGGCGTTGAACTACTGGACAACTTCGTTGACGACAGGAACCTTCCGTATGGACAGGATAAAAAAGTACATTATGTTCCGGAAATTAACTTGTGCACTAGCGCAACGTAGCGAAAAGATTCTAAACTAATGAAAAGGCCATGACTCTCTGAACAACTATATCTAAGACAGGAACGTTCCATATGGCCAGGGTCCCAAGACATAGCATATTCGGGAGATTTATTTTGATGGTGAAGATTACAAGATATACCCAGTTGAAACCAGTTAATTCAAAATTGATACACTACCTATTTTATTTACGAGGACTCGTCTCGCAATATCGCATTCTACCGCGCTATCTGAGGAATTTATGTAATCAAAGAATAAGCTGTTTGGTTCAAAAATAGTTTCTTGAGGAATACACGTTGGTTTTACATCGATAGGTGCTTCTGCATCAAAATGAAAATCTACATGTGTTGTGCAAAGTACAACAGCACGAGTGCTCAAAGGTCAGCTCCAAGTAACTTTTTGTCTTTCTTTTGGATTCTATAGTAGTTGTGCGAGGGCTGAAGTCGATAGGTGAAATCATTTTTTAAAGGTTTGTATGGGATTTGCTATGAGATGCTCAGCTCGGCTTCTTAGGATAACTTGTTTTTACACATTGTAGAGGTCTGTATGTTAGTTCCAAACACCATCTGTTGATTTTCTGTGTAATAACAACTGATCTGGTAATAACGGAGTAGCAGCATCGAGCGGTCAATCAAGCTCGTGCTTATAGATTTAACTCCGGACATGAAACATTCTTTGCCTTTAATGCAAGTCAGCTTTTAAGTGTGTTTCATAATCCAACACACAACAATCATATTTTATTTGGACCTTGTACGTATCGTTGAGTTCGATCCTTCGCTATCTAGACATATGACTTCGAAACATTCAGTATTTTAGCTACATCTCTGGAGCATTTGGATGTCTTTTGTGTTCGGTGGTCGAACGTCAAATCGTTTTAGTATTCTGGAAATATAAGTAAGAACTGTATCGTTAATTATGGGTACCGAGAAAAACTGGTTGAGTTTGTGTTTCTTTTTTGTGTAAATTACAAAAATAATGTTTCTTAGTTATACAATGGTTAAATAACAGTAATATTTATTTAGTTATTCGTTGACTTCGCCAGGTCACGCACTTTTTCTTAATGTTGTTTCTCTTTGGGTTTTGAACAATTGTTCCATCGATGCTTCTGCTCACATTAACCCAATCCTTTTTGAATTTGTCGCCATCATTGACTTCTGTACCTTTCTTTCGAAGTTTTACTTTTATCAAAGCCCAAAACTTTTAGATAGGCCTTATTTGCGGACAATTTGGAGGATTCATCGCCTTCTCCACACTCTCGACTCCGTTTTCGCAATACCAGGGCATTATGGAACGCGCATAATGGCATGACGCCAAATCAGGCAAAAAAAGTGTCTGACCTTTGTGCTTTTGGATGAGAGGTAGCACACGTTTTTGAAGACATTCCTTCCGGTAAATTTCGGCATTCATGTTCGCAAGTGTGAAAAAAGGCGAAGATTTCATACCACATTGGTAAATTGCTTGCCAAACCAGTACTAAATCCAAATTTTTCACAAAAAAATTGATTTGTCTGAGTTTGGCACATCGGTTCCTTGCTTCACAGTGTTGAATTGTGCCCCTGGAAGCGTTTTGTAGTCCAGCCAGGGCGTAAGGCACTCGGCCACCATTTGTTAACACCCTCAAAAATACAATCCGCCACACTTTAAACACCATCGCCCCACATGAGAGATACATTAATTTCTGGCAACACTGACACGAATCTATCGCTTGTTTTCTCACTGTTTTGTTTCCATCTCGCTTGCACTGATGTGGTTTAGATGATGCATAAGTGTGCGTGTTTAAACGTCAAAAACGTCCATGGTTGCCAATAAGCATAAATTTTCGATTGTAGTTATGGCAGATATGTCGAACCACAGCAACACCTTCCGACACACTCAAACACAAACACAACGTGACAGAGTGACTTACCCCCTGAGTCCAACATTCGTTTCATCATCCATAATAATGCACGTTTCTTTTTTGCTCAAAACCTCATCGTACAACTTACGAGCTTGGGTTTTCATGGAAGTCGATTGTAATTTGCTATGTTTGGGACATTTTTGCTTCTTGTAGGTCTTGAGATAGCTACGAGCCTTAGCGCGCTGAACCATTCCGATAGATGTTCCACTTTTTTTCACAATCTCTAATCGTCAACTCCTTTTTTCTTTCAAAGTACTCACCAATCTTTTAGCCCAAAGTTCGAGTACTTTTTCAAACAGACGTATCTGATTTGTAAACAAAGAGGGGAAGTAAGTTTCAAACGTAAGTTTCTCGAAACTCTCAGCATCCTCACGGAAAGTAGCATCGCCATCATATTAGGGAAATGTTGTTTCTTGTGTTGGTGGCCCTAGTTTGTATGTAAAGGGAAAGGGTTTTCAAGAAATTAACGTTTGAATCTTACTTCCCCTCTTTATTTACAAAATCAGATACGTCTGTTTGAAAAAGTACTCGAGAAATCTGTTTTAGATGGACCAGGCTTGCAACCACGACTAGGTAGATCTAGCAACGCATTATGTGTCCCAAATTGCTTCAGCTTATTTTGAACCGCATGAACGCTAAAGGCTTGCCCACAATAGATACGTTTGCGTTTCGTTGACGTAAATTTGAAATAAAACCTATGGCAAAACTATCAAATTCACGCAAACGCATCCGCAACGTATCAATGCCATAACTCCTTCCTGCTTCGCCAATTTTCTCATCGATAAACCAGTTTCCGTACAGTATTTTTACAGTATTTTACGTAATTCACTTCCCGCATAAACAATAACCATAAGAAGTGCCTAACCACCAATTCGGGGTATCTTCCCAACTGTAAGTGGTATGGTCACACCATCTATAATATCGTTCCTGTATGGTACATGTTTATTAGGGTTGTTTACTATTCCAAGAACCCCCGTAAAATGAACAGCTGTCAAAATAAGTCATAGTCTTTTTCGCAAATCAGCCTTAAAATATACACATAAAGACTGTATTCGATGAAATTTGGACACACGCAATTGTTCGTAACTTTTTAGCGTGTGGGTATAAATTATTGAAATTTTAACTGAATGTATTTCATTGTGTTGTGTCAATTGTGTAATGCGTTTCGTGAAAATCGGTCTAGTGATTTCAGTGATGGCTTCGAATGAAGAAATAGTGCGCCAACAAATTTTGGGCACTCACTTCGAAAACCCAAACGCTTCTCATCGATGGATCGGAAAACAGCTCGGAATCGCACATTCAACCGTATCTCATGTGATCAATACATTCAAAGACCATAAGACAACCAAGCGGAAAAATGGTAGTGGCAAAAAACGTGGCTCATCGAATCCGGAGAAGGCCAGGATGGTATTGAACCAATTTAAGCGTTATCCCAACATTTCGATCAGGGATGTTGCGAAAAAGGCGAAAATTTCAGTTTGTTTTGTGCAGAAAACAATGAAACGTTCTGGATTACATGTGTACAAGGTCCAGAAGGCACCGAACCGGAGCAATAAACAGAACTCGGTGGCCAAAACTCGTGCAAAAAAACTGTACAAGGAGTGGCTCACAAAACCGTTCTGCATTGTGATGGACGATGAGACCTACATTAAAGCCGACACCAAACAAATGCCAGGACAGGAACACTACGTCGCCACCTCTAAGTTGGCCGTTCCGGAGAGTGTACGGAAGAAGAAATTGTCGAAATTCGCCAAAAAATTCCTTGTCTGGCAAGCGATCTGCGGATGTGGCAAAATGAGTCAGCCCTTCATCACCTCTGGGACCGCCAACGGACAAATCTTCAAGGACGAATGCCTCCAAAAACGACTTCTGCCCTTCTTGAGATCTCACGATGACCCGACACTGTTTTGGCTGGATTTGGCATCTTGCCACTATGCCCGGCCCGTCTTAGACTAGTACAAAGATAATAATGTAGTTTTTGTACCAAAAGACGTCAACCCTCCAAACACTCCGGGACCTCGCCCAATTGAAAAATTTTTGGCAATCATGAAGGCAAAGCTCGTTAAAACTCCAAAACTGGCAAGGTCGAGCATTAGTATCCTTAACTTAATCCAAACTCAGATTCCATTGCCTCGAAGTACCTTTTATATTCTTCGCTCGTAGCAATCGCACACTGATAATAAAGCAATGATGATATCTATGTGTCACATGAATTATTGCAATGCGATCAACAAATGATAGATATCTGTAACCACACATACTTTCTATGTGTATACATAACCACTATGTGTGGCCACATATACTTTTAGTTTGTCACATAAATTTCATTTGTGTTTCTCAGAGACTTCTATTCATTTGTGAACACATCAGTATTATGTGGAATTTTTCATGGATGTTTGCCTATAAATATGTGTGGATTATTTGCCGTGCAGGTTGACGAGATTTAGGTTTCCGGTTTATCTTTGCTTTATAAGCATCGGGTAAACGGAACGCTTTATCAAAAATATCTTTTTCAACATCATTGGTGTTCTGTCCCGCGGTATCCTGTGAATTACTAGTAGTGACGTCTTTTTCAACAATAGCTGTTTCTGTTACCATTGGCACATTTAGAGTGGAGTAAGTGATGTGCTCAGATAGATTCGTTGATCTGTAACAAACGAAAAATATGTTTAGGATCATGCAATGTATATAAATAGATTGTTTCATTAGCTTACCATGCATTTTTGATTCATCAAATCAAGAAAATTCATCTTCAACTGAATGGCACCCTAACGAACAGAGATGCCACGAGTGAACATTTGCAAGGCTTTGGCCAAATTATCCGAAGAATTCTGCATAACTTTCCTTCGGAAGCTGACGTGATGAACAGTAAACAATAAGGAACATGGTGAAAAAATTGATGCCATATTTTGCGCATCAAATTATGCTAATTTTCTGATAAAGTGTTACACAAACAGCCGAAATGTTGTGTGATGAAAGTAGTACATACCTGTTTTCCTCATTTGATAGTAATTGCAGCTTATAAAACTGTTTATTTCATAATAAAATCTCTTGTGACAATTGACACTTGTCTTAGCACACACGCTAACAGGGCGGAAAATTGGCAGCCCTAAGTTTGCACCTTTAAACTGAAGGAATGATCCATGAAAAATTGAAATTCGTTCCATAAAAAACGTATTTCTGACTCATAAAGCTCTGATGAAAATCCATAACAAAACTAAAATGATCCGTAAGATACAGCAATGTGATCCATACTTTATGTAAGTTTTAGCAATAAAATGTCAAAAATGTACCATTTTATATCTAGGCTATGATCCATAAACTTGTACCGATTACCCATAAACATATTGCAAATTATCCATAAAAGGTTCAATAACTTTCATTAAACTTGTAAAACTGATCCTTAAAATGTAACTTTTGTGAACTAAAATATATGCACATGATCAATAAATATTGAAAATATTCCATAAATAAATCGCCAATGATCCATAATAGGTTTGAAAATGAACCTTAAACTTCTAAATACGGTCCATAGCAAATCAGTTTTGTGCATTTATAATAATATAAATGATCCATTAATTATGCCGGAATTATTCTAATTTTGGGTTTACATTTTTTTTTAAATTTAACTACGGGAAAATCGATCCTTGACTGCGCTACTACTCAAATTTATTAAAATGTCCGTTCCTTTATATATGTGGCTTAAATATTGCTGTTAAAGAAGGATCACTTTGGAGAAGATTTTTAATTTTCAGAAAGCTGACTTACTTTTGTGATCTCACGTTCTTTTACGATCGCAACTGTAACATTTGTTTCCCAATAAATTTGGTAAAGAGCACTCGTGAACGTAAAAAACTACGGCAGCCCTATTTTTTCACCTTTAAAACTGAAGAAATGATCCATGAAAAATTGAAAATCGTTCTATAAAAAACGCATTCCTGACCCACAAGACTCTGGTGAAAACCCACAAAAAAATAAAATAGAAATGATCCGTATAATTCATCAATTTGATCCATACTTTTAACAAAATTTAGCAAAAATTCAAAAATTTATCATTTTATATCAAGGGAATAATATATAAAAATTTTCGGATTTCCCATTAACACATTGCAAATGATACTTAAAAGGTTCAATATTTTTCCTTAAACTTGCAAAATTGATCCACACTAAAAAATTCACCAACTTCAATCCAAAAGAATGTAACATATGTACGTATCATCTATTAATTATTGTAAATGTTCCATAAATAAATTGCCAGGGAACCCTAATAGTTTGTATAACAAATCATAGTCCTCAAAAAATGATTCATAACAAACTAATTTTGTGAACTTAACATTATTTGATCTCCCCGCAACTGCGACACATGTTTGTCAAGAAATTTGGTAAAGAGCAGGAGAACATAAAGAACTTCAGGTCAAATTTATGACTTGATTAAACTGTTGTTTCAGAAAATTTGATTTAAATTATGCCGGGCAGACGCTTGCTGTCCAACTCGCTGTCGCTCGTCGGACCAAACTAAAAAAAACATCCTCTGTTTGCATTATACCGGGCAAATGCTTGAATCAGCCGTTTGCCTGGAATCTAATCTACGCTATGTTAACACTTCGGATGTCGGAAACATCGACCGTTTAGTTCTTCAATACTCAACACGGCTACGCAAAAACTACGCAATCCTTCTTTAGTAGTAATACTATATCCGGATACCTAAAAGACCGGACATGTAACTAAATTTGAGTAGTAACGCAGTTGGAGATCTATTTTATAATCTTTAAGGATCAAAATTAAAAAAAAAGTGCCCCAACCTGGAAAAATGCAGCCATAATTTATGGATCATACCATATGGTTTAGCGAACAAAACTGATTTACTATGTATCATTATTATAAGCTTATGGTTCATTATTCATGATTCTATGGATCATTGGCAATTTATTTATGGAAAATTTCAAATAATTTATGGAACATGCGAATATATTTTATTGCACAAAGGTTACATTCTATGGATCAATTTTACAAGTTTAAGGAAAGTTTTTGAACCTTTTATGGATAATTTGCAATATGTTTGTGGGTAATCCGTACACTTTTAACGACCATGCCCTAGATATAAAACGGTACATTTTTGATATTTTATTGCTAAATTTGTTATAAAGTATGGATCACATTGCTGTATTTTATGGATCATTTCAATTTTTTTTATGGATATTCACCAAAGTCTTATGGGTCAAAAATGCATTTTTCGTGGCACGATTTTCATTTTTTTATGGATTGTTTATTACTTTTTATATGCAAAAGTACGTTTGCCAATATTTATTTTGCCCCCCCCCCCCCTTTTTCCCTTTTTTTTCCCATCTTTTCTCAATCAACACAACCCCAACAAACAACCAATCCTCCCAACCCCAACCCAAAAAAACCACAACAAATAATTATCACCCCACAAATAAACAAACCCGCCCAAAATTAAGCAACCACCCAAAATATACCGGCCTTACGGTATAAATAAACACGACTTTTAAAAAACATAAAAGCTGACTTTTTAAGTGCACTAACTTTTTTCCTTGTTCCCCCCATTATACAAAATTTCTGGTCTCTGTGGTTTATGGGAGAGGAAAACAAAAGTGCATCGAATGTCAGAAAATTGAATATTTTAGCACACCTTTATAAAAATGTTGTCTTTTTGCATATTCGCATTTTAAATGCACTACTCTTTTTATGAGAATCGATATTTTACTATTTATATTACTAAATCATCAAATTGTTTAGAGCTGTGAATATAACAATTGTATTTTACAAATACATTTTGAACAATCCAGTGGACAACAAACAACCTTTACGTCAACTCTATCACGTCACCAGTTATGCAAATGGTTTGCCATTATGATGCATCGCATCACCCATCAATCATACGTACAGCACTGAAGCTTTGCGTTGTTAATTAATATGCCATCCTCATCAGTTTCTGCTCCAAACCTATGGATTCTCTCCATTGCAATTTGATATAAATTTATACGAATGAAATTGTTTATTCACCCATCGTTCCAACTGCGTGTCACATTTTGGCATTCGATGATTGTCAAATAATTCCAGAACAATGTATACCAACTCGCGATGACGAAGGCGACCTATGTGTAGGAAATTATCGGATTGCCGAGTTTTACACCACTCGGCCAATGACCTTGACCCACTTGAATGCAGTTCAAACTAGCGTCGTTGCATATTAGCAAATAGGAATCAGTTCTAACTGTACTTCTTGTACTTGTATATTTCCAGATTTCGTTGCCAAACTGAGTCAAAAGTTTTTCTCGATACAGTCACCGTTCGACCCGGCCTATAGCGAACAGGTGTCAACAGAATGCAAGCGAGCTGCCAAACGATACCTAACCTCCCTCCGGGCGATGGACATGTGGGCCCTGCGAAGTAAGTTTTAAATTATTTAATGAGACGCCACCTAATGAGGCAACCACACCGGTCAACCAGCGGTTTATGAAGTTGAAAGAGGTGTATATCTTATCATCATGTAACCCTGTGTTGTTTCCTTTCCCATAGTGCACGACTCCAGTGCAAAACTGCACTCCGGCATTTTGAATGGAAACATCAACCAGTTCGGTGATTATGATCAATGTCTGAGCATTCGTGGCGGTGAGAAACACAATGCCGCAGATCAGCAGCATCTCCAGGGACGTTACTGTCTGGCCGGTATACAACCGAGTGTCGTCTCTAAAACGGTTCTGCTACAGCACATTCTCAGCTTAGTTCAATCACGTGGAATTCTCACAAGCCAGCTGGAAGATGTAAGTGGAGTCCATTACCGATAATCATATTTACTAGTATTTCATTTTGGCAATTGAAAAGCGCCACCGGTAAGGCCACTGTTGTAAATCACACCCTGATAATAAGTTTAGGATGAGTAAACTAACCTGTTGCACTGTGACACTGAAGCTCAGATAGAGCGCAAACCTTGTGTACTTCCGAAGGTTGCACGTTTTCCCATTATGCCTACCACTCGTTCTTGCAATAATGCAATGATTATCGTGTGATATACGCCGATAGGAGGCTCGTCAGCCGGTTCGGAAGTTGTTGAACAACTTTTCTCCATGGCGTCATGGCGATGGTATTCAAGTTAAGTCAGATCGATGCTGAGATCATGATTTGCTGAAACAGAATCGTGAACGATTGTCAAGGAAATCGGGTTTGCGAGTTTGGCAAATGTTTACTTTTAATATACCCTACACTATTTACGCTAGGGACTGGCGGGCAGCCATGTTCTTAACGCTATCTGCTCTTGTCCTTCTGCACTCATGGCGATATATGATCCTCTTTCATCACTTATACACAGGCGAGACGAAAGCTTGAGCCGCTGCTTTGTTGACTACCAAAAATTGGTGTTGGTTGGGATAGGAATGTCAGTCCCTTGCTTTTACCAGATAACTCGTATAAACAACAACGGTATAGAGGAGGAAGTGGGCATCGTTTATCAAGGAGATTGATTTTGTTTATGGGGCAAGGTTTACAGCGTTTCCTTTCCAAAAGTTGTCGAATGTCGAGTCTATATCCATATAGCTGGAACTTTTTTTTCGGCTAATAGAGTAAAAAATCAGTTCAGTATTGGAGACAACCTTTAAGGTAAATTTTCTGAAACCTGAAAATACCCGTACCGGTTTGAAGGACAAAAGTTGTTCTCAAGTGTATGCCCAGATATTGTCATAATGTAGCAAATAATTAAATTATGAAATTAATTTACAGGCGATGGTAGGGTATACCAAGTATATATTAAAATATTTCCCCCAATGACAATTGTACTACAAATAAAATTACAAATACAGTGTCTGACAAAAATTAACATAAAACACGTTCAAAACAACGCTTATTTGTTTCTCGGGACAAGTTGAAATTAAATATACAGTTAGTTATTGTAGGAGAAATGTTGAGAAACGAATGCGAACGAAGATTGTGACTTCGTATGTTGATGTTCAAGAGGCTCCCATGCTTGACCTTCCTTGCAGGAGGTCTTCAATAAAGGATGTCTTTGCCACGTTGCGCCTTGCCTCTAGTGATTCCAGATTGATGAACATACAGCGACTTTCATAACTAGGCAAGTTAAATGGATCTCTCCATCTGAGATGACGTAGAGCGAAGCGAATACATTTTCGCTGAATGGCCTCGATGCGTTGGATTTCATTCTGGTAATAAGGTGACCAAACGACACCTGAATATTCCAGGATACGACGCACAAGCGAGCAGTATAAAGCTTTTAAGCAGTAAACATCATTGAGCTTGAGACTAGAAGAGACTGACTCTGGCTCGACCAAGACTCCCGGATAACTAGCTCAGTAGCATGAGACCCCTGAACTGAGTCACAGGGCCGGTATGCTACTGGGTAATCCGGAGGGGCACGCGGAACAAAGGTGATGTAATGTGATAAGAACCCACCATCAGAGGGGCACGCGGCGAAAGAAAGGGTGCAGAAACTGTGGGGTTCTTATTGTGATCAGGACTAAACAAATTTTATTGGGCTATTGTCAAGCATGGGAAAACCGGTTCACTCTGCACTTATTTCTCACTCATACGCATAAACCCTCAGAAGTGAACGTTACCACCTTTGAGTTATTCCGATTCTGCTCATCACTATTCTGCTTTCATCCTATTCGTAGAAAACATAATTGAGCAAAACTGGCAACTGATCGTACACTGAATGAATCGGACGGTAGCAGTATGGACGATATCTCAGTGCCTATTTTTTACCCGCTGAATCAGTAACGATTGCATTCAGTTTGATTCAGCTGAGCGAGATTCATTGAATCACACTCATTTCTTCAAATCATACCTTAAACATGATTTAACATTTCAAATAATGATCTAACATGATGTTAAGTAATCAAAGGCAACATAAAAACAGTAAGCGTCATATTAAGCCGTATCTCTGCTATGATCATTCCAGCTGATTGCATTCACTGAGTCAAATTATTCGCGTTCAGTGTATTCAAATCGCTTGCGTTCAGTGGCAACGCATTCATGCAGGTATAACGTAAAGATGAAAATTTGTTTCGCATGATTCTGTTTTCCGCGCTTATTCTTTCTATAGTTTTCGTTTTCGAGGATTCGTGTAGAATCGTTTGATAGGAAACGTCACATCCTTCACTATTCTGTTATATTCGGTTATATCGGTGGTGCTCATGCGAGTGAATGAATTTTCCTATGCTTGGCTATAGTTAGGTGTGTGGTGTGGTTTCTGCTGCTTTGGTACGTACCGGTGGGTTCTGTTGCAGGACGACGGCGAGCGCTCGTGGATGGTGGTGATTTAACTTACTAGCGTTGATATTGGTTGACCGCGATGGTGGATCGATGACTCGGGCGCTGGATTTTCCTTCGACAATGGCGGATCAGAGACTTCGATTGTCCCGATACAATGGCGACTGGTGGAGTTTGGGCTTGGGTTCGTGGGTTGCGATGGCGGTTCGCACTCGTGACGATCGCGAGGCTCTGTGGAACAACAAAAAAAAGACCTAAAGGACAAATGGTGCCTTAGAATCACAGCACGAATTGATCTTAGCCAGGAACTATTACCTGAAGAATCCGTGGGCTGTTTCAAGAAAGCACTGCACTTTTGGGTTCAAACACGTTTGGGTTTTTGCACTCACGCTATGATCGCACGCCGGTTTACTAATGATCAGTACTTGACGATCTCGATCATAAAGAGCACTCCGTTTGCCATTCCATGTTTTACCCGTTCCATTTTTTCTTCATTTTTCTTCGTTATCATCCGTATTCATATCCTGCACCCAAACTATTTTCTAACCACAGTTGACCACGGCTCACTTTCGGTCTTGTTACAATCAAACAAAATTGGAAATTTATTAAATATCTTAAAAATCGACATTTAGCTAACCCTACTAATACAAATTTATAAATTTTTGTTTTTACATTCACAATATTTAATTAAAACGATGATACCCCGTTTGGCATAAAGACGTTTGGCATACCAACGTTTGGCATACGGATGTTTGGCCGAATGGACTTTTGGCCGAAAATTGGCTATTAGCATAAATGAATTGCAGAGAAAAGAAAATAAGAATCTAAAAAAGTATTTTCAAACGCATTAGATCTAAGATTGCAAGAAGACAACCGAACAATGAAATGATTAAATTACAGTGACAAAATCATGGTTTGCAAATGCATGGCACTCTTAGCACGAACATTTTCGATCATTTAAAAGTATACTTCATTCCAAACATCAAAATGTTTCCATGACAACTATGAACTGTTGACGTAGTGTTAGAGCTCAAAATTTGGAATTTTCTTAAAATGAATAATCCTCTAGAGCAAATCTAAAAAATATATCGGGAAAATCAATGTTCGACAGATATTCTCTTCACAGTTCAAGATGTTTGCATTCCAGCCTACAAGTGGCCAAAATATATATCAAGAGTATTATCGTATCCCGGACCTTTTGATATGCGGAGAGAATCAAGCTAACAACCTTTTTTTGGGTCAACGGATACCGGGACTGTGACGGTTGGCTCGAGTTTTTGGTGCACATCAAAGGACCTTCTTTCTGTATCTATATTAATAAAATTTATTTTTAATAGGTTTGCCTCGACCATCGGTTGAATCGGTTGAATCGGTTGTGTCGATACTTTGTTCCGCAATATTTTTTATCGGACGTAGCGTTTTGTCAGTGGCCTATTGTTGCGCGAGTAATCGAGTGAGCATGAAAAGTCGTGGTTCGCCGGGTAAGATGGGTCGGTGGTAAGGTACATAATTAATTGTGATCCAAATTATTCGTTCGCCATGCTCGTCGGGCCACCCTATCTTGGAACAAATAGATCACTGTCCCATTTTGTAAGGGGCTCCAGCGGCATCCGTACTGTTGGTGAAGATCGGTCCATGTTGGCTCTCAAGCGTTGAGATGAATTACCATGTTTTCCTAATGAAATACCACTATCACACTCTGTGAGTGGCCCCAATAGCATCCTTACTGTTGGTTTAAATCGGTCCAAATCAGCTTTCCAGCATTATAATACATCTCCTAGTTACCCAATTAAAAACCACTATCACATTTTGTGAGTGGCCCCAATAGCATCCTTGCTGTTGGTTTGAACCGGTCAAAATCGGCTTTTCAGCATTATTAAAAATCACTTTGTTTTCCCAATGAAAAACCACAATCACACTTTGTGAGTAGCCCCAACAGCATCCTTACTGTTGGCTTAAATCGGTTCAAATCGGAAATCGGTACTAATTACACTTGACAGCTTATCGTTAACCAAAACGAACCCTGCTGCCATCCAATCCTGTTATCCAAAATCCCAGTGATTTCTCGTGGAAGTACAGTGGACTCCGCGGCTTCCAATAAAGCAAGTATCACGTCAACATATTCCTACCCATTCCCTACTTGGCCTCTATTCAGGCGAGGCCGGCGCCGGTGTGGCCTTGGTTTGGAATCACCAGTTTTTTCACATTGAGGATGTATGTTAGTCCCAAGCATCATCTGTTGGTTCTCTGTGTAATAACAGCTGATCTATCAACAACGAAGTAGCAACCTCGGGCGGTCAATCATGCTCATGCTCACAAAACTCATCTAATCAAACCACCACCGTTATTTCGAAGAGAAAGAGTTCACCTATCCTATAGATTTGGAGGCTTACATGAGTAGCCTTTGTGCCACGAGAAATTTACGGAAGAAGCCATTGTTTACGTTTGTCAGTTAAGCCCTAATGAAAAATCTTTGTCAAAATGACAATTGTCAACAAAAATCTACCGGCGTTCTGTCAGTGAATACTAGATTACTCCAGCAATCATGTGGAATTATGAAAGTCTCCTGAGCCATCAATTTTAGCATGTTGCTTCATTTCGTTAATGAAATTTGAAAGTTTAGTTACGATAAAAGTTGCATATGTTATGTCCAACACTGTATAGACGAATTCTACTTGAAAAAAGAAGAATACACATGGAATAAATATTCCATGTTTGAGTATAGGACGAAATTTTTAAAATGCTTCTAAACAATTTATATGAAATTTTAAACAAAAGCGGTTTGTTGTATGATGGAAGAAAAATCCAAAACTGCACAACAGGGGCATTATTTTAATTTTAATTTTATTTTGCTGAAAATGTCTTTATTGAGTAGTTTTGGATTTTTCTGCCATCATACAACGAATTGCTTTTAATTAGATTTTCATTTGAATTTTTTAGAACCTTTTTTAAGTTTTCGTCCTATACTTTAACATGGGAGCTGTCACATTTATCACCACTCGATGTCTTTTCTTTTTTCAACCTGGATTCGTCCATATCGGACGTGGTAATTTTTCAGATTAATTGTCCAAATACCAAAAGGATGAGCCATTAGCAATTAAGATTGTACTCGAAAACAATGCAACGCATTATTTTGTGTATAACTTTTTATTGAATGGGTAAAAATTGATGAAATTTTGGGTAAAACTATTTTAGAATGTATTTTCTACAATTTTTTCACAATTTGTCAAGGGATTACCGAGATGGCTAACAAGCAAGAAGTGCTACGAAAAAAATAATCGTAGAAAATATTGAGCTAGTCCCATAGGTGGATCGTGAAACAGTTGGAAATCGACAATTCAACCGTGTCCCGTGCTGTTAAATCGTTCAAAGAAATGCAGACGACCCAGTGTCGAGGTGGCAGCGGAAGAAAAGCGAAGACGACCGACCCTGTGAACGCAAGGAAGGTGAGGGATTACTTCAAGCACAATCCGAACCATTCGATTCGGCACGTGGTCTAGAAGGTATTCTTCTATCTGGTTCGTCCAGCAGATAATGAAGCGGGTCGGACTTCATGTCTTCAAGGTAAAGAAGGCGCCTAACCGAACCGATAAATAGAATACGGTGGCCAAGTCCCGCGCCAGGAAGCTGTACCGCGGTTGGTTGGCCGAAATGCATCGTAATGGACGACGAGACGTACATTAATGCGGACGCTAAGCAGATTCCCGGCCTGGAGATTTTCATCGGCAAGTCCCGTCTGGATGTTCCGGAGAAGTTGCGGAACAAGAAAGTTGACAAATTTGCCAAAAAGTACTTGGTGTGGCAGGCGATCTGTGGGTGAGGAAAATTCAGCAAGCCGTTCATAACGACCAGCACCATCAACGGCCAAATATGTGAAGAAGAATGCCTCCAGAAGCACCTGCTACCCTTTCTCCGGTTCCAATAAGGTGACACTTTGTTTTGACAGGATCTGGCATCGTGCCATCACGCGTAACCGATGATAGAGTGGTACGAAGCCAACGATGTTGTTTTTGTGCCGAAGGAGGAACTTCGCCGAATAGAAAATTTCTGGGCGATCATGAAGGGCAAGCTTTGGAAAACTGGGAAGGTCTTCAAAAACGACAAGCATTTGAAGAAAGAGTGGATGGTTGCACAGGATTTGATGGGTAGCGTGAAGGTGCGGGCAATCAGCCTAGGAGAGGAGGTTGAATAAACCAACTTTGCAAAACAATAGCTAATATGTGTTTATTTAATCCCTGAGAGTGAATTTTTGGAGATAATTTTAGTCTGTTGCATTTTTTCGAGCACAATCTTCAGTTGGCCAGGGTTTCATAAAGTTCACGGCTTTGGATGATGATGACGATGTTATAATACCATCTATTATAGCAAGGTTACTTTCCATAGCAGTGGAATAATCTGAAAAACGATTTGATCAGGATTTTATTGTTGTTTGTGATCATCAAGCTCCTGTACAGGGCTGGTAGCGGTTATCTGACCAAAATGTCGCAAATAGTGACTTAGAGGCAATAGAAAAGTGATCAAATTGTGACTTTGGGATAGAAATTAATTACACTAGTCGGCAAAATCGGAACTATTTTCGCTCCCGTCGGCATTTCTGGTTGGATTTTATAGATCTTGCTACGCTGAATCCAAATATGGGCTCAGAAATGCTGTAACACGTCCAGTTTTTGAGTAAAATGTCACAAAAACACGTACTTCCGTATAAATCAAGACCCGTCCATTAATTACGTCGCTCAAAAATAAATACAGATTTTCAACCCCCTCCTTTCTTTATCACATTTTTTGTATGGATTTTTGAAAATTTTTGTATGCATCGTCACTTTTCAACCACCCCCCCCCCCCACCCTCCCTCTCAAAGCATAACGTAATTTATGAACGATCCCTTTAGCTGTGCTTCTTTGAGTATATTGAGTATATTGATGTTGCTTCTTACAGCAGTTTGGAAACTGAAGACCTTCAAAGTTCATTCATTAATTCAAATGTCAGCTGCACAGAGCCCTTCAGAAACGCCTCATTAAATACTCTACATATTCAGCAGTGCCGTATTTTTAAGTTAGGATAGGAGTGAGCAAGACAGCATTAAAACACGCAAACACTCAAAAAAACAAAAGAATAGACAGAGACAAAAGACTCTGTGTTAGTCACTATTGCTCGAGAGAATAAGGAAAAGATATGTTAAAAAAGAAAGCAAGAATCCTCAAGCACGTAGCTTAATGCGGCATTTTATAGAGCTTTTTGACGTTTAATTTGCGCACACTACTGCAAGATTTGAATCGAAGCAGTGCGAGTGAGAAGTCAACGAAGTTGTGAGAAACCAAACCGTGCATTAATCCCCGCATGTTAGACAAAGAAAGACGATTAAATGTCGAAAAGGTCTATTGGCGTATTTGCGGCACAAAATTTGTGTCATTATTGCTGTCTTGCTTTGGCGTCAATTAATGCTCATGTTGACTCTCTTCAGCCTTGCACAATCATTTTGTATTCATTCAAAGCTAGCTATTTGAGTGTTACGGACGCGTTTTTTTTTTATTTTTGTAAAAATGTCGCGAATTTGTCTGAACGATCCGCAAAAATGTTGTTGCATTTGTGGAGACGTGATACTGAAGGAACAGAGAAAGGGGTTTACACTTTTGTTGGAGACAGCATATCAGCTGTATTTTGACAAGGAGCTTCCAAATCGTGAAGGAAACTTATGAGAACATAAAAACACTTTTGGAAAAGATCAAATATTCGGAACACCAGTGGAATCTCTGTACAGACCTTAAGGTAGTGGCATTGCTCACTGGACTTCAAGGAGGCTACACAAAGCATTGTTGTTTGGCCAGCACGTACCGAGATGGTACCTGGGAAGAAAAATGTGTCAAATCTGCCTCTTGTCGACAGGGACAAAATTTTACTACCTCCGCTACATATTAAGCTTGGGTTGATAAAAAATTTTGTCAAAAAGCTGGATATTCAAGGAGAACCATATTGTTTTTTGAGGAAAAAGTTTCCGAGATTAAGCGAATCCAAGGTGAAAGAAGGAGTATTTGTTGGCCCTCAAATTAGGAAACTCCTTAAAGACGACAATTTTCAGCAAACTCTTAACGCGACAGAGTTACGAGCATGGAATGCGTTCCAAAAGGTTTGTGGTCACTTCTTGGGAAATGAAAAGTCTCCGGATTATGTACACATCGTTCAAGAGTTGGTTGATTCGTATGCTGCACTGGGATGTAATATGTCACTTAAATTGCACTTTTTGCATTCTCATCTGGACTTCTTCCCAGAGAATATGGGAGCCGTCTCAGATGAACATGGAGAACGATTTCAACAAGATATCGCACAGACTGAAAAGAACTTTGCTGGCAAATGGAGCCCAGCGATGCTAGCGGACTACTGCTGGATGCTACAGAGGCAAACACCTTTGGAGAACTATAAAAGGAAAAAGAAAACAAAGTGAATTTAAGTTGAAAAATATAGAGAAAATTTCAACTAAATGACTGACTGACTGACTGACTGACTGACTGACTGACTGACTGACTGACTGACTGACTGACTGACTGACTGACTGACTGACTGACTGACTGACTGACTGACTGACTGACTGACTGACTGACTGACTGACTGACTGACTGACTGACTGACTGACTGACTGACTGACTGACTGACTGACTGACTGACTGACTGACTGACTGACTGACTGACTGACTGACTGACTGACTGACTGACTGACTGACTGACTGACTGACTGACTGACTGACTGACTGACTGACTGACTGACTGACTGACTGACTGACTGACTGACTGACTGACTGACTGACTGACTGACTGACTGACTGACTGACTGACTGACTGACTGACTGACTGACTGACTGACTGACTGACTGACTGACTGACTGACTGACTGACTGACTGACTGACTGACTGACTGATAGGAAATATTGATTTTCATGAAAATTCGCAATTTTGTGAATAAAAACTCATTTTTTTCAACACGAATGGATTCAGAGAGGTTCATTTCATAAAATCCAAACCCAACATTCAAAGGGCGGAGCGAAAATTCATGTTTTCAAAATAGGAAATCTTGATTTTCATGAAAATTCGTAATTTTGTGAATGAAATTCCGGTTTATTTCATCAATCTTACGTGTTACGAAAAATCTGTGTTCACGAATGGATTCAGGGAGGTCCATTTCATAAAACCCAAGCCCAGCATTCAAAGGGCGGAGCGAAAATTCATGTTTTCAAAATAGAAAATCTTGATTTTTATGAAAATTCGTAATTTTGTGAATGAAATCCCGGTTTATTTCATTAATCTTACGTGTTACGAAAAATCTGTGATAATGAATGGATTCAGGGAGGTTTATTTCATAAAATCCAAACCCAACATTCAAAGGGCGGAGCGAAAATTCATGTTTTCAAAATAGGAAATCTTGATTTTCATAAAAATTCGTAATTTTGTGAATTATTATTTTTTTATTTCATCAATCTTACGTGTTACGAAAAATCTGTGTTCACGAATGGATTCAAGGAGGTCCATTTCATAAAATCCAAGCCCAACATTCAAAGGGCGGAGCTGAAATTCATGTTTTCAAAATAGAAAATCTTGATTTTTATGAAAATTCGTAATTTTGTGAATGAAAACCCGGTTTATTTCATCAATCTTACGTGTTACGAAAAATCTGTGTTCACGAATGGATTCAGGGAGGTTTATTTCATAAAATCCAAACCCAACATTCAAAGGGCGGAGCGAAAATTCATGTTTTCAAAATAGAAAATCTTGATTTTTATGAAAATTCGTAATTTTGTGAATGAAATTCCGGTTTATTTCATTAATCTTACGTGTTACGAAAAATCTGTGATAACGAATGGATTCAGGGAGGTTTATTTCATAAAATCCAAACCCAACATTCAAAGGGCGGAGCGAAAATTCATGTTTTCAAAATAGGAAATCTTGATTTTCATAAAAATTCGTAATTTTGTGAATGAAATTCCGGTTTATTTCATCAATCTTACGTGTTACAAAAAATCTGTGTTCACGAATGGATTCAAGGAGGTCCATTTCATAAAATCCAAGCCCAACATTCAAAGGGCGGAGCTGAAATTCATGTTTTCAAAATAGAAAATCTTGATTTTTATGAAAATTTGTAATTTTGTGAATGAAATCCCGGTTTATTTCATCAATCTTACGTGTTGCGAAAAATCTGTGTTCACGAATGGATTCAGGGAGGTCCATTCCATAAAATCCAAGTCCAACTTGCAAAGGGCAGAGCCAATATTCTGGTTGTTGATGAGGTAGATCATATTACTACGAAAATACGTGTTTTTGTGAATTGTAATCACATTTTTCTCAAAAACTGGACGTGTTACAGCATTTCTGAGCCCATATTTGAATTCAGCGTGGCGAAATCTATAAAATTCAACATATATACTTGAAGGGAGTGAAACACTGCCGACTAGTGTTACTATAAATTTTTTATTTTTTTTTTTTTTTAAAAAAAAAAAAAAAAAAAAGTTTTTTTTTTTTTTTTCTACAACATCTAAAGCCCCCCTTTTTTTTGCGAAGAGTGTTGTTTTTTTGTTACCCCCCCCCTCTTTTTTTTCGTGCCCCCTTTTTCTTTTTATTTTTTTTTAGAGGGGGTTTTTTTTTTTAAAAAAACCCAAAAAAAAAAAAAAAAAAATAATAAAATAAACAATTTTATTAAAATTTTTTTATTATTTTTTCTTTTTTTTTTCCTCTCAAAAAATCTTCAACTCCTCTTCTCTCTTTTCAATCGACGATTTTAAGTTATTCATTTGTTGCTTATTTTGATCTGTTTTTTACTTCCTTACTTCCTCCTTTTACAGTTTTTGATGTTGCAAATGTTACTTATAAATAGCATATGCTTTGTTAGCCATCATGAGCGCTAGTTCTTTGGGGATGGGACCTAGATGCGACTTATTTCAAAATGACTTCAATCACAATCAACGAATTTATTGTTCTCTCATACATTGATGATCGATAATACATTGACCTTACATCTCATACATTGATGATCGGTAAGGTGCCTAGCCGAAGTCGAATATCCTCATTTGACGACAGTATTTCCTTAGGATGGCTTCAAAGTTGCTATTACAACGGCCGATACCAACGGATATTTAGATTCACCTCTAGTTGCCGTCAAGGAAAAGAACTGATTCCAATAGTCCTCAATTCTTCCGTTTAGCACTGTTTTGCAAATCTAGTTCATTTGATTTGAGTAGGTTTCACTCATCAATTAGCAGGTCCGTTTTGCATTCCAACGGAAGTGACTTCGCGATCTGTGGAATATCGATAGAACTATTACTAGATTTTTGATTCGATGAACTTATGCATCGACTATGCTTAAACAAGGCGTATCAAATTCTTGATTCATTCAATGTATGCTTAAAAGGAGCGATATAATGTTTTTTAGCTATACGCAAGAAACTAAGCTTGTCCTTCAATTTCAATTTCAGTCAACTCAGCCGTTATTTCATACCCGATAATCGAATTTTCGGGACGTAATATGCTCTCAACATTGTCAAATATATCCTGAGGTAGTACCATAGACCAACTCTAAGACCAGTAGGTCCCGAACAAATACGATATTTTTCTTGGCTCAGTCAGTACTAGCACATCGGTCCCAAGCTCGGTCCCAAGCTCAATGATTCGCCCCTAACAACTCTGCTCACACCAACACATTCTCAAATGTTGTGTCAAAATAACATGGTGAATCAAAACAACAACCAAGATACTAGTACCGGAAGGTACCGAAAAGCGCAAGAATTATTGCAAGGTGCAGACTGCAAGGTATACTTCGGACCTAGGGGTTCTACAACAGTGAACCAATTTCAAATCGCTAGTTGCACATTGATTGTTGGTAGTACTGCATCAACAGGCCATGCATCCACTTTGCTTAGTCTCGTCACTATAGTACGTTGATGGTACGAACTAACTTTGCAGTTCTAAATGCATCAAATGAATAATTTAAAAAAAAAACAACAGGTATCAGGACTGCATATTTAGTGCTGCTCAATTTGTTGCAGACGACTAAAATTACTAGGCTTAATAACACTTAACTTAAGCATTTTAACTTGCACATAGTATTGTATCCAATATAACGTCATATCGTGGACCCTGGTTAGTTTGAACAGCTGAAATCGCAAATATTCGGGGCTCTACTGCTACCCGCACAAATATGCGAAATTGCTTTATCCACCAATTGCACGATTTTTTCAAAACTCAGTTTCAGCTTAACCACCCATGCAAACAAACACCAGTAGATGGTATAAGAACAGTATTGACCTGTAAATCGAGTGAAAATGTCAGCAGTCGATATCACGAACAACGCTTCCGCTTTCATACTCGGGTTATCTTACGCTTCATGAATAAAGGGTGATACGGTCAAAATTTGGTCAAGGGAAAACGCGTGTAAATCGGTGAAATCGTTTATTTAAAAAATCAAATTAAATTTCTTTTTCAAGTTCAATTAGTATAAAATTCAGGAAAAATATTCAGTTAGGCTTCCGCTTTTCCAAATCCGAATTGCCGGGCCTTACGCTTGACCCCTGCCATCAGATTTTGTACAGCCACCTTGTCCGCCTTCTTCGCCGCAGAAAGCCAGTTTGCCTTGAATTGCTGCTCGTCCTTAGCAGTTTTTTTTGGTCTTCTTTAGGTTCCGCTTGACAATAGCCCAGTATTTCTCAATTGGGCGGAGCTCAGGCGTGTTGGGAGGGTTCTTGCCCTTGGGAACCACCTGCACGTTGTTGGCGGCGTACCACTCCATGGCCTTTTTACCGTAATGGCAAGATGCCAAATCCGGCCAAAACAGTACGGAACAACCGTGTTTCTTCAGGAAAGGCAGCAGACGTTTATTCAAACACTCTTTCACGTAAATTTCTTGGTTGACAGTCCCGGAAGCTATGAAAATGCTGCTTTTCAAGCCACAGGTACAGATGGCTTGCCAAACCAGATATTTCTTTGCGAACTTTGACAGTTTCGTGTGCTTGAAAATATCTGCTACCTTTCCCCTTCCTTTTGCCGTATAAAACTCCTGTCCCGGAAACTGCTTGTAGTCGGCTTTGACGTAGGTTTCGTCGTCCATTACCACGCAGTCAAACTTCGTCAGCATCGTCGTGTACAGCCTCCGGGATCGCGCTTTGGCCGTCGTATTTTGTTTATCATCGCGATTTGGAGTCACTACCTTCTTGTAAGTCGATAGTCCGGCTCGTTTTTTGGCTCGATGCACGGTTGTAGACGATACACCCAGCTTATTTGCGGCATCTCGGAGAGATAGGTTAGGGTTTCGCTTGAAACTACCGGCAACTCTCTTTGTCGTCTCAGCGGCTTCCGGTTTTCGATTTCCCCCCGATCCAGACTTCTTGGCTGTCGACAAACGTTCTCCAAACACTTTAATTACATTTGTAACGGTTGATTTGGCAACTTTTAGCGATTTTGCCAACTTTGCGTGCGAGTAGCTCGGATTTTCGCGATGCGCGAGCAAAATTTTGATACGCTGCTCTTCTTGCTTGGACGGCATTTTGAGAACTGAAGAGTGAATTCCAAAATCAAAATAGGAGCAACATTCTACACACACACACCTTCAAAATGAGGGGTGTTCAGGTTTTTTAAATGCAAAATTGAAAGAAATACGTCAAGTTGATATTGACCAAATTTTGACCGTATCGCCCTTTAACCCGTTTCTTGGGAATATAAAACTTGAAATAATTAACCAGTGCATACACACTTAGAAAATTTTACAGTATTCGGTAATTTTTTTATCGAACTTTCAACAGCTGAACGTTCGGTAATCCGATTTAACGGATTTCGGAAAAATTTGACAAGTTCCGGTAATTTTTTTCCGAAATACTGTAAAATTTAACCGAAATCCGGTAAATCGGAATACCGAACGTTCAGCTGTTGAAAGTTCGGTAAAAGATTACCGAATACTGTAAAATTTTCTAAGTGTGTACCACTGTTCAATATTTCTTTTTGTTGTTTCTTGCAGAGTTAATCAAGTTGATGTGACGTGTTTCATGAACCGGTGTGACCATAATCTAAGCTCTTGCAGTATTTTTTCAAACTTTTCTAGTCTTTGAAAAAATAGCGAATTGCAACGATCAATTCTGGCGTGACTTCTCCCAACTCTTCAACACCTTTCTGGAACGCATTATGTAAGATTTGTATATTGCAGGATCCGATATTCAGCAAAGGCTTTCTGTAATCTCCAACAAGTTGATCGTTCATAAACCGCTTCGCTTTTTTTTATTGACGTTTGGCACCGTTAAAATTCATTTATTGAACGTACGAGTAGCTTTACTGCCTTGAAACGCATATCCTTGCTAGATTTCCTATTCATATGGGACAGATAGGCCTTTTACGGCAGTTTATTTCATTGAATTTATGAAATACTTACCAAGCATGAGAAGATTTTCCGCGGTAATGCAGCTTTCTCCAGAGCATCATTCAACGATATCCCCGACTTTGGTACAACCGATGAAGAAAAGATGCTTTGATACAATCTGGGACTTCGACTTTAACCCATAGCGAATGGTTGTGTGTAATTCTATTTTCCCAGCCAAATTCGTTGTCGCATCGTAGCATAACGTGTACAGAAAATTACGCGCATCTTTCAGCGTAATTTCCCGGAAAAGGTGCTAAAGCATCAGTCACTATATAAGGGCTTTAATTCTAGTCAATGAAAAATCTGCAGGCACCGCAAACATAACACAAAATGTATCTCGAACTCCATCACAGCATGCAGCTGGAAAATCAGGTGCAAAACATTTCAATAGCCATATAAATTCAGCCTTAGTTGCTGCATCTCGTGCATTTAAGAGCTGCACTTGAAAAATCCATACAACAACTGAGGAGGGCTGCTCGTTGCTGATCGATTTTGATTCGCAATCACGATACAGCCATAGTTGGCTTAGATCACGAAGAACCATGCGTCTCTCGTTATGCCTCGCATTATTTGCGTGCTGCTCAAAAGTCTGTAATCCTTTCGATATTTTGAAGGCTTTACTGCAAATTGTACAAAATGCTTCGTTATCGCTGTGACTTTCGGGTCCACTCCGAAACAAGGCAGCCACTAGTTTCTTCAACAATTCAGGGACAAAAGTGCATTTCCTCATATTGTTCTAAAAATGAACCAAACCCCAAGAATTAGTTTTCAGTTGCGGTATTTGTTGGTCTGAATTAAAATGAAAGTCGAGTAATATTTAGTTGAAACACTTTTAACCTGTGAACTGGAGCTTGCGTTAACATCTATGGAAAATATTGCACATTTGCACCCGCAATTTCGCATTTGTTGATTGTACAATCAGCTGAATCACGAAAACTCACTGAGCTTGCACACGATTCATGTAATTTGTCTATAAAAATTTTAAATTACTCATTTTAGAACAAAATTTGGCAGATAGTGTTGAAACATGAAGTGATGCCAAAGTAAATCTATTCTTTTTTCGCCGAAATATTCAATAGTAGAAACGGTTATTGTAAAATAGTGACTTTAGTGACCAATTTTCGGAAAATAGTGACTTTAGTGACTTTTCGGTGACAATTGTGACTTTTTAGTGACTGCCTTGACAATAGTGACCAAATCATTAAAAAGTGATTGAGTCACTAAA
The DNA here is from genome assembly GCA_024533555.2 of Aedes koreicus. NCBI lineage: Eukaryota > Metazoa > Arthropoda > Insecta > Diptera > Culicidae > Aedes > Aedes koreicus. The sequence goes on along the minus strand of JAHHFK020002475.1, from coordinate 24,612 downwards.
AAGTTACTCGCTACCAGCCCTGGCTTGTATGAAGAGGCAAACAAATAGGGAAGAGAATTTCCTTCCAAAAGCAAGTTCTCAAACACAGCAGTAGAATCCAGCTCTCGATTGACCCCAATAGATGGGGTCGAAGAGCTGGCCCAAATCGTTTCATTTGGGTGTCCTGATGGTCCCTCCCTTGGCTCGTTATATGTTTTGTAATGAATATTTAATACATTTTGGCATGGTCATTTGATTGCTTACCTTGCGTTAGACAATTTTGCTGAAAGTAATATTGGTTAGAGCCATGTACCGTTCTTTATTTACTCACTCAATTTTGTCTTGATGTAGGGCCAAAATGTAGAGATATAGAGATAAAATGGGTAATAATTACCTGTTTTGCTCCGCGCTTTCAAGGGCACTTACCACCTCTCAAGTGTCTGGAAACCCTTTGTGGGATCCTCCTGGTTCACCTTCAAACTCCTCCAAGATCTCCGGGTGGTTGTCATGGTGTTTCCTTTGAAGAGCTGCTTTCAGTGATGCAGATCCATACCCACCATGCACATGCAATATGGTATTGCTCACAATTATGGGATAGTACAGAGAAGAGGAGAAAGGCATTAGTAATTCATAACATGCAATGCGCATGTGAGATATTCATAGTGATATTCTCACAACGGCCGTTTAGAATGGTTCGACGGATGTGTATGAGAGATCATTCCCGTTGAGTTTCCCCACGTTTACCCAATTCCATCACGTTTATTTATAGAAGACAAGAGACATTATACTACGTGCTACATTTGAGAATATCAGGGCAATGACCCCCATCGCATCTTCAAAATCTGGAAAGTTTTCTCTTTTATGGAAAATTATGTTTTTTAAATGTTTTAGTGCAGTTTTGGTTTTGCTAGGTAATAATTAAATTATGAAAAGTTTCAATTGCACAATGAGCATTTTAGTTTTTCTATGTAAATTTTCAACTTCTTCATTGTTACCACCCCTATCTGCTGGCAATTTTAAATTTCTTTATGAGTCGTTTATATTTTAGTCAATCATGAAATTATTTATTTATTAACAGAATCTGAAAAGCGAATAAAGTAATAAGTGTGCAATATAAAGAGACCGATCAAAAGTAAAGTTATGTTAGAAAAGACAGCTTTAGACCCCGACGTAGCCAATTGTAACCAATTGGTAACTCCATTAATCGAAACAGACACTTTTACACATAAATGCACATGCACATATTTTAGGAATAGTATTACGTAGCCCACCACAAAATGGAGGTTGTACTGGCTAATAATCGCAAAGCGATGTAACTTTTGGAAGCGATACTCCTAGAAAATTTAGGATGATCTATTTTTTTTTAACTCTTTATTTATTCCAAATTTTACATTATTTTACATTCATATATTAACCTAGGTGCTCCTGCTAAGTAATTAACATTTCAACCTTATATGCTATCATTTATATCTAATTGTGTTAATATTATTTTTACCTTGTCTATTCAGTATTTTTAACTTTTTTTGCCTGCGTGTAAGAATAATTATTTTTCTTAAAACTAGTTCTTATCTAGAGAGAGAATTGATCATTGCAATTGAAGATTGCAATGATTTTTGTCTAAAATTATGAATTATTTTGTTGGACATTTCTTCGTAAATCAGGGAGATCAGAAGTGAAAATGTTATAAAGTATTGGCAGAAGAATGCTACCTTGAAGAACACCAGCTCTGACAGGCAATTGATCAGATTTAGAATTCTGATAATTTACTTGCAAAGTTCTATCAGTTAAATAGTTTTGAACTAATTTCATGATATAAAGCGGAAAATTGAACTTTTTCAATTTCGCAATCAAACCTTCATGCCAAACACTGTCGAATTCTTTTTCTATGTCTAGAAGAGCAACTCCAGTGGAGCAGCCTTCAGCTTTGTTTGAACGAATTAAATTTGTAACTCTCAAAAGTTGATGCGTAATTGAATGCCCATGGCGGAATCCAAACTGTTCATCAGCAAAAATTGAGTTTGTATTGATGTGAAGCATCATTCTATTCAAAATTATTTTTTAAAAAGCTTACTTATTGAAGAAAGCAAACTGATTGGTCGGTAGCTAGAAGCTTCAGCCGGATTTTTGTCTGGCTTCAAAATAGGTACGACTTTTGCATTTTTCCATTTATCTGGAAAGTATGCCAGATGAAAACATCTGTTAAATAGTTTACCAAGAAAGACAAAGTACTCTCAGGGAGTTTTTTGATTAGGATATAGAAAATTCCATCATCACCTGGTGCTTTCATATTTTGAATTTTTTTAGTTATAGTTTTTACTTCATCCAAATCAGTTCCCCAAGAATCATCAAAAATATTTTCTTGTGAGAAAATATTCAGATACTCCCTGGAAACCTGACCCTCAATAGGACTTGTAAGACCCAAACTGAAATTATGGGAGCTCTCAAACTGCTTAACAAGTTTTTGAGCTTTTTCCGCATTTGTGAGCAAAATTTTATCACCTTCCTTAAGCGCTGGTATAGGCTATTAAGGTTTTTTTCAATATTTTAGAGAGTTTCCAGAAAGGTTTGGAACTCGGATCTAATTTTGACACATTATTTTCAAAATGTTTGTTCCTCAGGGCAGAGAAGCGTTTTTTAATTTGTTTTTGTAAATCTCGCCATATGACTTTCATAGGAATCAAGAGCTGAAGATCGTCATCAATTATAACTGAATCGAATTTAACCTCGCAATTTGGCACTGAAGCAGCTCTTGCTCTATTTATTGAGATAGCCAGAGATTCAAGAGCATTATTAATTTCATTTCTTGTTTGCAATGGAACATTAGGATCAAAGTTGTATTCCATAAATGTTCGATATTGATCTCAATTAGCTCTATGGTAGTTGAAAGTAGAACTGATGGAATTAGGAATGATTTCATGAGATATTTCAAATGTAACTGGAAGGTGATCAGAACCAAAGTCAGCATGCGTAATCAATTGACTACAAAGTTGACATGAATCAGTTAGGACCAAATCAATAGTTGAGGGATTTCTGGCTGAAGAAAGGCAAGTTGGGCTGTTTGGGTATTGAATAGTGTAGTAGCCTGCAGAACAATGATCAAAAAGTATATTACCATTGGCATTGCTTTGCGAATTATTCCAGGAGCGGTGTTTTGCATTGAAATCACCAATAACGAAGAATTTAGACCTATGACGGGTAAGTTTCTGGAGGTCACCCTTGAGCCAGTTCTTTTGCTGGCCAGTGCATTGGAAAGGCAAATAGGCCGCTATAAAAGTAAATTAGCCAAATTTTGTTTCAACTGAAACCCCCAAAGTTTCAAAAACTTTGGTTTCAAATGAAAAAAGAATGTGATTTATTTATTTATTTATTCGTCAACAGATAAAAATGTTTATCCCAATGACAACTAGATAACACTTAATTACATACAATAACTAACACATACATCTTCGGAAACAACGCTTATTAACATCACGGGATACATTAAAATTAAACACGTTATAACAGCTGTTGAAAACGCGACACATGCTTAGCACAGGTTCGTGTTTGCCGTAGTTGGTTCTTGAGTGCCGGTTTATAAAGAAAGATTGTAAACGTACGTTTCTTCGTCGAGTGTTGATGTTCAAGAGACCAAGTAAAGTTGAACAGTCGATGTTTCCCTGAAGGAGGTCACCAACGAAACACGCTTTGGCCACCATACGCCTCCCTTCCAACAATTCCAGGCTGATGAGTTTACAGCGACTTTCATAACTTGGCAATCTGCGAGGGTCTTGTCAACGAAGATGTCGCAAATCAAAGCGTATAAACCTTCGCTGAACGGCGTCGATCCTCTGGACTGCATTTTGGTAGAAAGGGGACCAAACGACAGCACAGTACTCCAAAAAAGGACGAACCAAAGAGCAGTATAGTGCCTTCAGGCAATAAACGTCTTTGAAGTTTTTTGCGAAGCGGAAGATGAATCCTAACTGCGATGAGGCTTTAGAAACAATATAGGCAATGTGATTCTCGAATGACAGTTTGGAGTCGAGCATTACTCCCAGATCCTTGACTGTTGTTTCACGTTTCAAGCGTGTTCCTCGAAGGATGTACTCGTGGAGATACATCGCACGTTTTCGGCCAAAGGAGATAGCCGAGCATTTGGATACATTTAAGGACATTCTGTTGATCCGGCACCAGTCGTCGAACACTTGTAGTTCCTGTTGAAGAAAATCGGCGTCTTCTGGACATTTTATGACATAGTACAGCTTTAGGTCGTCCGCGTAGGATAATTTCATGCATCTAAGGACCAAGTTCACGTCGTTCATATATAACAGGAAAAGAAATGGACCAAGGTGGCTGCCTTGCGGAACGCCAGATGTTACTGAGAAGCTGGACGAGGCATAATCTGAGATCTTCACAGACATAGTTCTACCAGTCAGGTATGAGCAGAGCCAGTTCAACAATTGATCGTGAACCCCCATTTTGTCGTATTTGGAAATTGCAATCTGATGGTTCATTTTATCGAAGGCCGCAGAGAGATCTGTGTATATGGCGTCTACTTGATGACCGCGTTCCATTTCACGGATGACGAACGATGTAAATACGGTGAGGTTGGTCGCCGTCGAGCGCTTGGGCATAAAACCGTGTTGCTCAGGAGAAATAGTATGTGAATAGTCATGGACCAGCCTTTGAAGAACAATTAGTTCGAATAGCTTAGATACAGCACTTAGTGCAGCAATCCCACGATAGTTGGTGACGGATCGTTTGCATCCCTTTTTGTGTATTGGGAAAACAAACGACTCTTTCCAGCATTCAGGAAACACACCGGAAGTTAATGACAAATTGAAGACCATAGCCAGTGGCACAGCCAGTGTGTTAAGGCAACGCTTCAGGACAATTGAAGGAATACCATCAGGACCACATCCAGTTGAGCTTTTCATCTGCTTCCCTGCTAAAATCACCATATCACTATGGATAGTGAGTGCAGATCCAAATGCAAACAAACGGGGAACATTGCTAGTAGCTGCTTCAAGGCTCTCGGCATCCAGCATTTCGTCGCAGAAGACACTGCTAAACTGCGTACGGAACAAGTTGGCGATATCCGCGACAGAGTCAGCTTCGTGAGTGCCGTCAGTCATGGTGGAGGGTAAGCCGGTTTCCTTCCGTTGATCATCCACGAACCGCCAAAAGCTTTTCGGTTTCGTTTTGAGACGGCTCTGCAATTGAGACTGATGAGAGTTGTATAAGCTGTTATTGAGGTGTTTGTAGTCGTCGTTGGCGCGTGCGTAAATTGTCCTCGTAGAATCGGTGCGATATTTGCTGTGTTTCCTAAGAGCAGCCCTTTTAACTCGTTTCAAATGTTTGAGGTCGGAATTAGACCAAGCAGGTTTGGGAGGCTTACGGTTGAGTTTCTTAGGCACGAATTGATCAACGGCGTACAGCGAAATGTTACACAAAGTCGAGGCAGCAGAATTCGAATCCCCGTTTGCAAGGGTCGTGTTCCAATTCACGCCGACGAGAAAGTTATTCATTTCCACGAAATCAGCTTGGGTGAAGTCATAATAAACGTTTTCGATGTTGTCATGGAAGCTGTACTTAGGATTAAACTCCAGTGTCAGTAGCAGAGGGGAATGATTTCTGCAGCTTTTGACAAGCGGTGTCGGAGCTAGAAGAACGGAACATCTTTGACCCAAATTCTTCGCTAATGAAACATAGATCCAGCAAACGGTTATTCGCGTTCGGAATGCCATTAACTTGCCGAAGTCTGGCGGTAGAATAAGCATCAAGCAAGAAGAGCGAAGCCGGTCTGAATGACGAACAGGAATTTTCTGGATAGCGGAAGCCATTAGTATCGATATGCCATGAAATCGTGCTGAGGTTAAAATCTCCCACGATAATGATGTTGTCGCTGGGTCTCATTTGTGATACGATCCAATCCAAAGAAAAAGCATGCTTTTCGATAAGGCTGCTGTCACTTACACGATCGGGGGGAATGTAGACCACACAGATAAACAGTGTCGCGGTTTTAGTGGATATCGCCACCCAAAGATGTTCAACCGTTGACTGATGGCTTCAGAAGTCGAGATTTGAATTTTGAGCGCACGGCAAGAAGAACTCCACCGCCGGATTTCTTGTTGCTATTGAGCGACGATCGGTCTTGCCGGTAGACATAATACGTGTCGTCGAACAGTTGCTTCGATAATGTGTTTATATTAAGCCAGGTTTCCGTGAAGGCGTAAACATCGTAGCATGCGTCACTGCATGCCAACTGGTACTGGTGCGTCCCAGACCGGTTGAAGTGACGGTCGATGTGTGTTGATGACGAGCATGGGCGAGATGACAGGTATGTAGCAGGCTGGAGGGCGTTGATAACGGCGGTCTAGTGGAAGCATCAGCAGGAGAAAGATGGCTGGAATCGGAAGATATATCAGGAAGCGTACGCTCTACAGACAGTGATGTTTGATATGCCTATGGACAATGATGGCAACGCCATCACTAGCTCCATTAAGGCGATCATTTCGGTAGAAAAAATAATTTGGATCTCTTTTGACCTTATGGGCAGGTTTGAGATAAGTCTCAGTTATAACAGTTATAACTTAAAAAATCAAATAGCTCATCCTCGTTATCTCTGATGGATCGAGCATTCCAATTCAAAATGTTTAATGACTTAAAATCCATTACTGAACTTCAATGTCATGACAATATTATTGGCAAATTTAATACCAGTTTGGATAGCTTCAAACATGGAATTAGTTTTTAGCATATCGGTTATCATATCGATTAACGATTGCTGTAAAAATTCTAATTTAGGAGCGGATATGTTACCTAAATCAAATTCATCAGAAGTCCCGTGGGAATTTTGGTTTTGGTTTCTACCCGCTGCAACGGCAGCGTAGGTAGGTCCATTTACATGTTTAGCATTGTTAACAACACGGTTGGGTAAGAATTTAGGGTTTGCAGATTGAACCCTGTTGGTACCTGCAGGTATCGAAATCGTATTTGCTCCTCGTTGAGCGTTTGAAGTAACATTTGCGGATGGAAAAACCTGTCCACTGTTTCTACCGATGGTTTGGTAGGAATTAGTTCTTTGCTGATCGTTGTTAACAGCTGCAGAATGGATAGTAGCTGGTCGGGAACGTGTATTGTTTCCTACCTGGCGTTTAGTGCGCGACTGAAAAATTGCTTTGCGAGTCTTGCACTCCCAAAAACTTGATTTATGGTTTTCACCACAATTTGAACATTTGATTTTTTTAGGATCTTCCTTCACTGGACAGTCGTCCTTAGTGTGCGAGGAATCACCACAATTCATGCATTTACCAATCATATGGCTATGCTTTGTTCCGTGACCCCATCCCTGGCACTTACGGCATTGGGTGAGGCTTTGGAAATTGGCTCCAGTCTTCCTGAAATGTTCCCACTTCACTCGGACAAAAGGCTTGCATTTTCTAAAGCCTTAAAATTATTATAATTACTTGGACTGGGCTAATCCCAAGTAATTTTATCATCTCGTTTTTTATTTCTTCCAGAGATTCACCACTGGGCAGTCCTTTCAAGACAACCTTGAAAAGACGCTCAGCTTTGGTGTCATAGGTGAAGAAATTGTGGTTCTTCTGAGTAAGATACTCAAGAAGACGTTTGAATCCGTCCAAGGTTTCTGCATGCAAACGGCATTCACCTCGTCTGGAAATTTGAAGGGAATATTTCACACCTTCAACAAATGTTAAGATTTCCTTGCGAAAAGCATGGAAATCCGAAATTGTCACCACAATAGGGGGAACTTTATCCTTTCTCAATCGAGAAAGTTTTTTCACATTTTGATTAGATGATGGATCACTCTCATCATCTGTGAGCATATCAAATTGATTACTCACATTAATTTGATTTGCAGGCGAATCAATAGATTGCCCTTTTTGTTTGCGCTTATTTGCCATAGTGGCAGAGTAATTTGCTCCAAATCGACGCTCCAAGCAGATAACTATAAGAATCCGAGGGACCGAAAAGGAATCTTCCAATGCGATATCCAAGCCGGGTTACCCGAAGGGCCTAACAAGGATCGAAAAGGAATAAGAGGAAATCTAAAAATTGTAGGTATTATTTAGCACTGAAAAGTGCTGTTTAAGATTTGTTGTAGCGTTAGGTAGCAATAGCACTTCCTTCAGCAAATAGAATATAGAACCGCACGGCATGAGAGCACAATGCAGACTGGGGAAGGATGATCTATGAACATTTGAAATTAAAGACTACCTAACGTGTGTCTGTAAACTAAAATTATTCATACGCCTTTGACACATATGAACACGCCGGAAAAGCCTTTTGATATGATGGTCGATCTTAATGTCTATAAACCTATACTCAAATGAGCTCAAATGACCTAGAACACTTGAAAATCATAATTGACTACCCAACGTCAGTCCATGGACTAAAACGACGCTTTAATGTATGTAAATAGGAAGTCCTTTGTAAATGATGGTTCTCAAAGTCTACAAAAATTTAATCCAACGAACTTTAGGATGTTCTAAAATACTTGAATATTAAGATAGATTACCAAACGTGTGTCTATGGACTAGCATTAGGCTTTGACGCTTGTGAATACATTGGATATGCTATTTGATATGGCGGATGATCGCAAAGTCTACAGAGGAGTTCTCGTATGAATAACAACTTGAAAAAACTTGCTTATAGAAACAAATGAGGCTCTGGCGATTGTGTCGTGATATCGTCAGCAAAGTTATTTATTCAAGATGATTGATCTCGAGTTCTGTTGATCTATACCCTACACACTTAGATTTTTTTACAGAAATCTGTAAAAGTTTACCGAATTTTCAACAGCTGAACGTTCGGTAATCCAATTTAACGGATTTCGGTAAAATTTTACCGAAATCCGGTAATTTTTTTACAGATATCTGTGAAATTTCACCGAAATCCGTTAAATCGGATTACCGAACGTTCAGCTGTTGAGAATTCGGTAAACTTTTACAGATTTCTGTAAAAAAATCTAAGTGTGTAAGCAGTTATCGATTGACACGATAGAACAATGCAACAGAACACTTGAAAATGAAGACAGACTTTTCAACGAGTGCCCATGAACCAGGAAGAAGCTTTGACGCTTGTGAATATGTCGGCAAAACCATTTGTTACTTTGGTTGCTGTTAAGTTCTATACTCCAAGCAGAGATGAAACGACTTATTTGAAATTAGTAGTTCGGATTACCGAACGTTCAGCTGTTGAGAATTCGGTAAACTTTTACAGATTTCTGTAAAAAAATCTAAGTGTGTAAGGATGTTATAAGTCACTCGCAATGTGTGATGGTGTTATCTTATTGTGAAAATAAACGATTTTTTAGTAATGCTTATGAACTTATTTGGACCCACTAGACCTACAGTAAGGATGTCTTAGAGGTAACGTTAGAGAGCCGAGAAGACCGTTTAAAATCAACAGTAAATATGCTATAGGAGACTAACAAAATATGATAGTGGTTAATACTAAGCGGAAAACAAACAATTCAAGCCGAAATAGCCGATTTGGATCGATTTAAACCAAGTTTCCGTAATATAAATTAAGTGAAAAAACACGGAATTATTTGTTATCACCAGGGACTAATGCTTTGAACTTAAAGTAAACAAGAAAAAATGATTTTGTAGAACTGGTTCCGATAACTGAGAACATTCGAAAGATTCAATTTTTACATTTTTCGTCCTAAAATCTGCCCTAGAGATAGCATGTCAATGGCATGCTGCATTTGATATTTTATTAAACGGCAAAACCTATCCATTGATGGCCATCATTGTTTTCGGCTATCGTTGGTCATTGTGGTCTTTTTGAAGTGTGTTTTCTTACATCGGTTGTTCTTTTCGGATGTTCTGGGCTAAAGGGTTTCTATCATTTGAGGCTAAATATTATTCAAATTGGTTTAGACTTCTTCCCAGTCGTGGACGGTGAAATTTTTCTGAGGCTTTCTGGGCATGGCTTTTTTCAGAATGGAAGCAAATTCATTGGTGTCCTGGCTCATATATACTGATAAGTGCGATATCTAGGGTGAAGGTGCCTCCCCTTCGTTGGTAAACCTGTCTAAGACTTATAGCTAGCTAGATAAAGAAAGAAGTAGGTTTAGAATTCACAGTTGCTAAGCAAAACAAATTTTCGAGTAGAAGACATGTCTACGTATAGATCGTTTTTTGAGAAGCTTAGCCAATTCCCAAGAGCGCTCCGGTTGACTTATGTTCGGCGCATCACAAAGTTTATCGTCTATAAAAATCTTGTACCGCCACTAGATATAGACTATTCCCGGGGAGGACCAATGAGCCCATGGTTATGGAATAAAAGTTGCATCGTACTATCAGCGATTTAATACAGATAGGAGACTAATTGCATCAGTTTGTAGGGAACCTTTAATCAGCTGACTACGCAGACTTCGTGGCTGCCGCAGTGCAGCCATGCAGACGACTTCTAGGGAAACTGCCCCCATATTAATCTCATTGTTCCTATATTCATCCTACGATGAATCAAACAGTTGAGCAGTTGAAGGATCGGTTTCGTTTTCTAATAATGTTTGCTTACGTTAAATAACTACAACAAACATTACTAACTAATCCTGTCATGTGTATATCGTTTTATTTCAAGTAGGATGAATTGCAAAGTGATGAGATTAATATAGGTACATCTTCCCTATGTACCGCAAAAACTATGTGATCTTAGCAAAGGTTTATAACAAGTTTTCAACCAATTTTATCATCCGGTTATCATTGCTTGCCGAACATGTTATCATTGAGGATGAAAAAACAGTCAAACAACAAACAACAAAATATATAGCATACATATAATATACGCGATGTTACTAACAAATATTAGTAATATATTAAAAGAATTGTAGAAACTGTGACACTTTATACAACAAATGTGCAATACCTATACAAAATATGTGACGATGGGGGGAGGGTGCTTGAAAATGGGTATTTTCGTATGACGGACTTATGTACGTGAGGCCTCCCTTAGCTCAATCTGCAAAAGTGCAGCTACAAAGCAACACCATGCTGGAGGTGGCTGGGTTCGGTTCCTGATCTGGTCTAGGAATTTTTCGTTGAGGAAAATTTCTTGACTCCTTGGGCATAGGGTATAATTGTACTTAACACATAATCATACTAATGCAAAAAGGTACAGGGCTCTCGAACGAGAATTTAAGAGCCTCATCAAGGCCAAGAAACGCGGTTACTGGCGACAATTCGTGGACGGGCTATCGCGTGAAACGTCGATGAATACCCTTTGGAATACGGCGCGAAGATTGCGTAACAGAATTACGAACAACGAGAACGAGGAGTATTCGAACCAATGGATCCTCAAGTTCGCGCGTAAAGTTTGTCCAGATTCGGTACCGGCACGGATGATTCCTCGCGAAACCACGAATTCGATAGATGAAATCAGCCAAACTTTTCCAATGGTAGAACTCTCTCTCGCACTCCTTTCGTGTGGCAATACGACTCCAGCGGCTGATATAATCAAGTTCAACTTGCTTAAGAACCTTCCAGACGTCGCTAAGAGGCGCATGTTGCACTTGTTTAATCAGTTTCTGGCTCTCAACATTGTACCGAATGACTGGAGACGGGTGAGAGTTATTGCCATTCAAAAACCTGGTAAACCCGCGTCCGACCACAACTCCTATCGACCCATCGCGATGTTATCTTGTATTCGAAAGTTGTTGGTGAAAATGATCCTTTTCCGTCTGGACAAATGGGTTGAGACGAATAACCTACTTTCAGATACTCAATATGGTTTCCGTAGGGGTAAGGGAACGAACGAGATTCAGTTAGCTTTTGCTAAAAAAGAGCAAATGGCTTCCGTATTCTTGGATATCAAGGGGGCTTTTGATTCAGTATCTGTTGAAGTTCTCTCAGATAAACTGCACGCTTGTGGTTTTTCACCATTTATGAACAATTTTTTGTACAATTTGCTGTCAGAGAAACATATGCGCTTTTCTCATGGAAACTCTACAGCTTTTCGATTTAGCTACATGGGTCTCCCCAGGGATCATGTTTAAGCCCCCTTTTGTATAATTTTCATGTCAAAGACATTGACGGTTGTCTAAGTGACAATTGTACGTTGAGACAACTTGCCGATGACGGCGTAGTGTCTGTCACGGGATCCAATGGGGTCGATCTGCAAGGACACTTACAGGATACCTTAGACAATTTGTCTACTTGGGCTCTCGAGCTAGGTATCGAATTCTCTACGGAGAAAACTGAGTTGGTAGTTTTTTCTAAGAAGCATAACCCTGCACAGCCGAAGCTTCAAATTTTGGGTACACCAATAACTCATTCTATGTCATTTAAATATCTTGGGGTCTGGTTCGATTCAAAGTGCACCTGGAGATCCCACATTGAGTATCTGAAGCGAAAGTGCCAAGAAAGGATCAACTTTCTCAGCACAATTACCGGGACCTGGTGGGGAGCGCATCCGCAAGATCTTCTAACGTTGTACCGGACAACGATTTTGTCGATTATAGAATACGGTAGTTTTTGTTTTCAGTCAGCGGCTCGGTCGCACATCATTAAACTGGAACGTATTCAGTATCGGTGTCTTCGTATCGCGTTAGGTTGTATGCACTCGACTCATACCATGAGTCTTGAAGTGCTGGCTGGCATGTTGCCTCTCTCGGATCGGTTAACAGAATTATCTCTCCGACTCCTCACCAGGTGTGAAGTTATGAAGCCCCAGGTGATCGAAAATTTTGAGAAGCTCCTTGAGTTGAATCCTCAAGCCCGCTTCATGACTTTGTACCATTTGTACATAACACAGGATGTCAGCCCTTCCCTGAATATTCCCAATCGCGTTTGCTTCTCCCCCTTCGGAAATTCGGTTCATTTTGATTTATCCATGAAACAGGAGCTTCGTGGAATCCCAGAGCATCATCGTCCTATGATATTTGCTCCAAAGTTTGGCCTAGTTGATTCCACCAAAACGTTTTTCACTGACGGGTCTTTGATAGAGGACTCCACTGGCTTTGGTGTATACAATGAAAATTATACCGTCGCTCGTAAACTTCAAGCACCTTGTTCTGTTTTTGTCGCGCAATTGGCAGCAATTCATTTTTCTTTAGAAACTGCTGTCTCTTTTACACCGGATCAATACTTCATTTTCACGGATAGTCTTAGTTCTATAGAGGCTATTCGCTCCTTGAGGCCGGTAAAGCACACCTCTTATTTTCTTATGAAAATACGAGGTCTTTAAAGTGCTTTATCTTCACGTTCTTTTATTGTCACCGTTGTGTAGGTCCCTTCTCATTGTTCGATTTCTGACAATGAGAAAGCGGACTCGCTTGCAAGGGTGGGCGCTATGGAGGGCGATATTTATGACCGACAAATCGTCTTCAACGAATTTTTCTATATTTTTCGTCAAATATCACTCGATAGCTGACAGTATAAATGGAGTAAAGGAGATTTGGGGCGATGGCTACATTCTATCACTCCTAAGGTGTCGAAGAAATCTTGGTTCAGGGGATTGGATGTGGGCCGAGACTTCATTAGTGTGATGTCTCGCCTCATGTCCAATCATTATTCTTTAAACGCTCATTTGTTCGGTGTTGGGCTGGGAGACAGCAATCTCTGTGAATGTGGACAAGGTTACCAGGACGCAGATCACATTATTTGGTTTTGTGCTGAGCATCGTGGAGTCAGATCTGAGCTTTATGATAGTTATGAAATAGTTAAACTTGTTTTTTATGAAATCTCAGTTTTTCTTTTTCAATTTTACTTTGCAGCGAAGACTTTAGGCTAGCTGTTGCAAACTGTTGTAGTCCTGTTACTGTGATTGTAATTGACCGAATCTATAAGTAGGTCTTCTCTATACATTGGGTCGGACAAATATCAATCAATCACTTCAATGGTCGACTGTTATTGGACATTTTTAAACATATGAGTTTTACATTGCCATCAATTGGCGATAATTAGCACATCGATAAAAAAAAACAACTACAAGAGATTTGATGAAGTTTGTCAGAAGTAGATAATTTATCATCTCCATGCGAAGGCGCTAGGAGTGGACAGTAATTTATTGCTAGAACGAAATAGACATGAAGAGAAAGTGTATTGATAGTTCCGTATAGGGCTACGGCAGGCTTTGAAAATTGAAAGATCAAGTTTGAAAACGAGCGGAGGGCATTTTGAACGGTAGTATCCGATCAGGCACATAACCCTTTACCATACTACCCCATGCAGGATAGGCAAGAGGCGGAAAGCCCCTTGACTGGTAAAAGGTTATGCAACCGGTCGGGCTCTTATACTACCTATTGCTTTTTTCTAGTTCTAGCGATTTGTCCCTCTCCCAATACTGCCTAACACGGGTGATAAATTTGGCATTTGCTTGATAAATGCCTCATTCAAGCCGCGCGGTGTGAATTGAATATGTGCACCAGCTTTCTATCTATTCCCACATAGACGGATAAATTTGTCAATGGCAGAAGTGTGTTGGAACAGTGCCAGTATGTTGCGCATCAATTGGTAACGCCTCGTTGAGCCATTCCTTGTAGGTTGATACATGTGGGTAATAATTGTATACAATTGAGTCTCTTTAGTAAATATCGATACAAACATACACTGATAGGCAAAATAAAGTGCCCACCTCATCGTTTTTTCAATTCCTCTCATTTACTTGGTTCAAATTAAAGTAAACACACTGTATTTTTTTTATTATCTTATTTTTTATATTCTTTTTAAGTTTCACTTATGGAATACTGAAAAAAATGAGTTTTTCTTAAAGAAAAAAAAAATCAATTTGTGTTGAAAAAAAAAACAGTGACAAAATAAAATGCCCACTTCATTTAGGCTACAGAAAACATAAATTAAAGTAAAATAAAAGCATTTCAATAATTGATGTGTCCTCCTTTGGCCTTCAGGACCTCCTGCAGGCGCTTCGACATGCTCTCGACCAGGTTCTTTAGGTGCTGTGGATCTAGCTCTTCCCAGGCGCGCTCCAGGGCTTCAAAATAGTTATTTTTATTGATAACACCAGTTTTGTCAACCCTGGCATCGAGAATCGCCCACAAATTCTCGATGGGATTGAGGTCCGGGCTTTGTGGAGGCCATTCCAGCGGTTTGATCCGACAAGACCGAAAGAAAGACTTGGTCTTCTTGGCAGTATGCTTCGGGTTGTTGTCCTGCTGGAATACGAACTTCTCTTTAAGGCCCGTCTGGATCAGCGAAACCTCCAGATTTTCTCGCAGGATGTTGATGTAAGAATCTGCCGTCATTATCCCGTCGATTTTCACAATGCTTCCCACTCCACCCCACGAAAAACACCCCCAGACCATCACATTTCCTCCTCCATGCTTCATCGTGCCTTGGATGTGACGCTCCTGAAGCTCCTCTCCTGATCTGCACCAAACACGAACCCGCCGCTTCCGGTTAAACAGCTCGAATTTTGATTCGTCCGTCCAGAGAACCGTTTTACAGAACTCTAGGGGCTTATCAGCATGCTCCTTAGCAAACTTAAGCCGTTTGGCTTTGTTTGCCTTGCTGATAAATGGGCGCTTCCGGCCAAGTTTGCTATTCAACCCCTGTGCTACGAGACGGCGACGAACAGTTCGACCGGAAACTGATAACTGAAGGGTTTCCTGGAGCTCGCGGACAGTTACCTTCGGGTTCTTCTTGACTTCGCGCATGATCTTGGTGTCCGTTCTCGCATCCGTTTTCCGCTTCCTGCCTCTGCCAGGGCGATCCACCACTGGTCCAAACATTTTAAGCTTCAGAAGAATGTTGCCAACCGCTGTCTTACTGATACTGTACTTCTTAGCGACAGCCCGGTGCGATTCACCGTTTTGCACATCGCGAACGACCAATTTTCGGATACACAAGGGAATTGCTTTCGAAAGCACTGCGTTCTCCATTTTTTTTCAATTGAATCAAATGCGATCACGTATACAAATGCACCAGGTTGAGCCGTTTGCTTCAAAACATGTCAAAATATCAAAACATAAACAATCGAGGGGTCTGGAAACTTATCGAAAACATATCGATTTTTGAAGTGGGCACTTTATTTTGTCAGTTTTTTTTTTTCAACACAAATTGATTTTTTTTTCTTTAAGTAAAACTCCTTTTTTTTCAGTATTCCATAAGTGAAACTTAAAAAGAATATAAAAAATTAGATTATAAAAAAATACAGTGTGTTTACTTTAATTTGAACCAAGTAAATGAGAGAAATTGAAAAAAACGAAGAGGTGGGCACTTTATGTTGCCTATCAGTGTACCATGTTTAGTCCAACAGCGATGATTATTGTTGTTGTTTCTTCCCTCAAGATCAGCAAAAAAACATCAGTAGTTTTTTATTATTATTTTGACAAATTTAAATGTTTCAGCAGGAACATATTTATGGCTTACATGCCATGTGTATTAGTCGACCCGGTTTGTTTATGTACACATGCCGTCGTTCAGTTTTCAGGATTTCAGGACTCGCCATTTTTTTATATCTTGAACGTCTATAAAGGTTGTTTGGTTTCCCAGCACTTTAGGCAATAGATGTCAAGACAATTATCAATTTTTCAAACAGTTCTAAGAACGTGGCCAGGAGCGCAGAGAGAAGTGGGTCTACGACTTTAAATTTTTGGCGAAATGTTGAGTGGAAGTGGAAAGGCTTATTTCGGTGACTCCCCCCACGCTTTGTGCAAATGTTCTATGCTATGCTAATGACCCCCATCGCATCTTCAAGTGATGTAACAGATCGTAATCTGTCCATTTTGTTCAGGCACTTTTGAACGTTGATGTGGCATCCTGTTCAAACATGAAATCTGCCTCGATCAAGTCAGCAGAAAGCGCCCAACTCCTCTCTAAACCGCATGGGCAGGGTCATAAAATTCACGGCTTTGGAATCATAAAATAAATAGTCTTCTAAAGCAAATCATAAGTTTCAGTTTGAAATGGTAAATGAAATAACATTAAACAAAAAAATAAATAATTCATTCGAGCCCAAACCAAAGAAAGAAGTAGAAAAAATACAATAGTTGGGAAGGAAAACACCAAGTGAGTTAAAAGAGCGTTGTCTAAATTGAAAACCAATGTCAATAAAAAGATAGTTCAGGCATTGTTGAAAAAAATCGGCCAATAATAGAATTCTTCATCTTGCGTTAGGTTCAGAAAGGAAGTAGTTTAAGAGTTATGCACTTTGTTCCAACCTAACAGCCGGTGTAGACATATTGTTCTCAGTCAAGCCATTTTGCGTTAGTTGGATTTTTGGAATGAGTCTTACTCAACGAAGAAAGATAATCCACACTCAGAATATACTAACTTATTTATTATATTACTTCATTCATGTTTTGGTGATCATTATTCAACACGATTTCACATTCTCTCAGCCAGGGCACCGAGTACCACGCTTCTCCACGATCAACTGGGCCCTCTGTGTGCCGGCCGCATGTTCTTACCAAGATGTCCAACTGTCGCTGACTGAATTATTGCAAGACGAGATTCAAGGCACCGGAATTCGGTTGGAAGTTAACGTTGAACCGGAAGCCTGCCAGGTCAAAAATGACGTGTGGGTTCGCTACTACACAGACACCACCAAGAAAGTTTGGATCGGGTTTCTAGTCTATTTTGTGCTGGTTCTCCTCTCTACATTGTATGAGTACAAATCAAAGAAAAAAAGTAAGTGTCCATAAAAATGGTTGAATTTGATAGTTTTTCTCATGGCCCCTTCCTATTCAGATGATTGGTTGGCATCTTTTTCCCTGATTCGCAACACTCGAGCGATATTTTGTGTCAAGGAGGATCCAAATGACGTGGCTTGTGTTCATGGCATACGTTTCTTCAATGCGATGCTACTAGTCATAGCTCACAAATCGATGGCCCTGTTCTTCAACCCATACACCAACCGAACGAGTATGAGTGAGGTGAGTCTATTCAATGTACTTATGCAATTTGGAAACAGTGTGGAAAGTATGATACTACTTTCTAGTTTGCTCATATCAGTAGATATTTTGGATAACAACTTTTACAGGCCTTAGGTCAACCATGGACTGTCGTCGGACGTGCTGCGTCGCTTTTCACCGATCCTTTCATCATGTTTAGCGGATTTCTGACGACATACTCGCTGGTCGGTCGTCTGATGCGTGGTCAACGTGTGAAATTGTATCAGGACTATATTGGACGAATCCTTCGAATAGCTCCACCTCTGGCAGCACTAATTCTGGTTTGTACGTTTGTGATGCCATTTCTTAGCAGTGGACCACAGTGGAACCTGGTCGTTACGAACCATGGAGATATCTGCAAGAAGTATTGGTGGCGTAACTTGCTGTTCATTCATAACTACTTTGGATTCAAGAACATGTGCCTGACACATACGCATCATGTGGGAATCGATACGGAGCTGTTTGTAATTTCGCCCCTGTTTATTTGGTTGCTTTGGAAATGGCCCAAGAAGGGCACTATCACACTAGTGGTTATTGCCTTGGTGACAACGATTCACAGGTTCTACATTACGTACAAACTGCGACTGGCGAACTATGTGTACTTCGGCACATCGTAAGTGATGCTTTTAAAATGTTGAATTTATTAGTTTTTAAATGTCCCCTTCTCCATATTCGTTTAGCGTTAAACAGCTATTCGACACGGCAGACAATATGTACATTCTACCTTACTATCGCCTCACAGTGTATCTGATGGGGGTGATGCTTGGCTATGCATGTCGAGTCTACAAAAACCTCCGACTAACGCAGGTACGTACAACAACGATCGGGTTTACCTGGACATACATTGTTAAATATTCAAAACACCATCTGCCGACGAACTGATTTATTAAGTTCATTCAATCAACCGTTGAAGATGGTTGTGGATTAGACTTGTATGTCTGGTCGTTGACCTGAACGATATTAATATGTGTTTCGTTTATTTATTCCAGAACCAATTACGGCTAGGTTGGTATGCCTGCGGTTTCCTACTGACGTTGGCGTTCATTGGTCCTGCACCGATGGGCTCCATAAATTACGAATACAATCCGTTCCACGCGGCCAACTATGCTGCCTTTTCACCCATCGCGTGGTGTATGTTCTTTGGGTGGGCAGTTTTCACGTCCCATCTAGGATATAGAAGTGAGTTTCTTAATAAGTGGAATTATAATGTCGCGCATGAAAATCAAAGCATCTTTTTGTTTCAGATAAACTGGTCGACCTACTCTCCTGGAAGGGATTCCGAGTCACAACGAAATTGTCGTACGCCATCTATCTGACGCAGTTTCCAATTTTCTTCTTCCAAGTGGGAAGAGTGCGGAGTTCACTCTATTACAACTTTTTCTCCACCGTTCTGGTAAATTATGATTTTGATCTATCCAAAGCTTCTGTAAGGTTCTTAACAAAGTATCAACAAATTAAGAATGGTTCGCAAACCATGCACTGCATTATGTCACAGAGTTGTCCGAGATTTAGCTCTAGAAAACGTATAAAGGGTGTTTCGATCAAAATTTGGTCGACTTAAACTTGACGCATTTCCTTTCATCGTGTAAAAAAAAATGTTGCACACACCTCATTTTAAAGATGTGTGCGTGTAGCATCATCACTCTATTTTGATTTTGATATTAGCACTTCAGTTATCAAAATGTCGTCGAAGGAAGAGAAGCAACTGTTACCAACGTATTAAAAGTGTTCGGTGAACGTTTGTCGACAGCCAGGAAAGCTGGATCGGGGGGAAATCGAAAACCCGAGGCCACAGCGACGACAAAAAGAGTTGCCCGCTGTTTCGAGCGGAACCCCAACCTCTTCGTCCGAGATGTCGCAAAGAAGCTGGAAATGGCGCCTTCAACCGTGGATAGAGCTAAAAAACTAGCTGGACTGTCGACTTACAAGAAAGTGGTGACTCCAAATCGCGACGATAAACAAAACAGCTCGGCCAAAGCACGATCGCGAAAGTTGTACACGACGATGCTGACGAAGTTTGATTGCGTGGTACAGGACGATGAAACTTACGTCAAGGCAGACTTTAAAGAGCTTCCTGGACAGGAATTTTATACGGCAACCGGACGATCAAAGGTGGCAGATATTTTCAAGCACATTAAACTGTCAAAGTTCGCGAAGAAATATCTGGTGTTGCAGGCCATCTGTACCTGTGGCTTAAAGAGCAACGTTTACATTGCGACCGGAACAGTCAACCAGGAAATTTATCTGAGCGAGTGCCTACAAAAACGTCTACTGCCTTTCCTGAAGTGACACAATTGTTCCGTTCTATTCTGGCCAGATTTGGCATCTTGCCATTGCGGAAAAAAGGCCATGGAGTGGTATGCTGCCAACAATGTTCATGTGGTGCCAAAGGACAAGAACCCTCCCAACACGCCAGAGCTCCGCCCAATCGAACAATATTGGGCCATCGTCAAGCGGAACCTTAAGAAGACTTAAAAAGCTGTTGTGAGCGAAGAAACTGGCGTTCTGCGGCGAGTAAAGTGGACAAGGAGACTGTACAAAATCTTATGGCAGGTGTTATACGAAAGACCCGGCAATTCGCATTCGGTAAAAAGGAAGCATAGCTGAATATTTCACCTGTATTATGTATTAACTGAACTTAAAAAGAAAAATAATTTGAATTATTAATAAAAACTTTGATCGACTCACACACATTACTGTTTGGCCAAATTTTGATCGGAACACCCTTTAGTTCTTACAAGCACATATACTGATCCAGTCTGCTTTTCAGCATGGAAAATGGCTATCCTAATATTGAATAGAAATCTTGATCTTGGTTATTTAAGCGGGCGCTATTATTACTTTACTAGCTCTAGTGCTTAAATGCATTGTCATAAATTTTACTAAATTTTGAGTCGTTTTCGATTCACTCTTGTCAACGCCCACTTTCGTGGGATTACCACATCTACGAATTAAAATCATCCATCTGATTGAAGTCGATGGTTTTGGATATGTCGACTTGTCACTGCTAACCAAATTCACTAAAATTGGTGTGAATCAACTTGTGACAAGAAGTAGAAAACAACTCAAAATTATGTCAAACGCAGCGGGCGTGCGAACTTCTTTGTCAACCTAAATGCACGTCACTGAGTCCAAATCGGTTGCACTTCTGACCGTGAGTGTACACACCACAAACTCCAGCAGTCTTGTGAACACTTTTCTATAGCTTCAATCACCTTTTTCAAAACACCGAAATTGCGATATAGGTGGTACATATCGACCGATCCAAAACGCAATTAAATACATTTCAAGGAGAACTTTTTTTCGAAAAAAGATTCAGACCACGCGAAACGTGGCGAATCGAATGTTTTGTCCTTGACTGTGCATTCAAAAAAGCTTTTCATCCAAGCTGCGCGATTTAGCTGAATAACTAGTAGCTGTTGGTACAGCTGAAACGAACCCCCCCAAACATTGCACCGAAAGCCCAAGTTTGAAAAGAAAAAGGTCTATCTCTGTCTCGTGTCTCTCGGGATATTTGCAATGAAGGAAAAAATGGGCTTGAGGCAGTCAAACCCCCCTTCCCCAAAATATGGTCGATTCGATTTCATTTCTTTTGGAGGCACCACCGAGCAAGTGCTCTTTACGTGACCATTTTTCATGACAGAGCGCTATTATATGTTTTTTTGAATATACAGAACCAACGACAAATGACAACGCGGTCGACCATTTCGCCGGTGCTGTTGTTGATGCTTTCTGTTTGGTTCAATCGATTGGCAATCGATTCAAAAAATTGGCAACACTGTGTGTTTGTTTTGACTCGCCGTTTCTATCGACTGTTTTTATTTATTGTTTAGCTGTGTAATTGTTCGTGATAATTACATTAATGTACCGTTTTGAACGTCTTTCGACCTGTTTTCGCGCGCGATAGCAAAAATTCGTACATCGTCGTCGTGTTTTGCTGTTTTGTTCATGTGAGTGCATTGTTGTGGTATTGTATGTATTGTATACATATCATATACTACCACCCATTGTAGCACGGAAACTAAGTCCGACAGCAATGGGCTTTCCTCTCTGTTAGACTTGATCAAGCTTTAATAACCACTGATTATCCTAATCATGCCATTGTATGAAGGGCCAAAAAGGAGTTGGGTGGATCGATATGCAACATCACTTATACGCATCCACAGCGATATAAAGAATCTCCTTCCAACAACAAGATTGAACAATTGGTCAAAAGAGCAAGCTATCTAACGTGAGGATGCCCCAATGGGCGGGGAGAAGAGCCCGCCCTCTATTCACAAACTGTTAGCAATGGAGAGTTGGCATTCCCACTCTCCCCATCCAGAGTGCTTCAATCGGGTGCCCTGATGGTCCCTCCCATTCCCATGAAATATTTATATAATAGTGTACATATTTATGTAAATGAAAAATACTACAAGCATTCCTATCTATAATATATGATCATCATTCGGTTGATCCTGAAATGCAAGAAATAATGTAAAATGTTAAAGTGTAGAGTTCTGTGGTTCCGCGCTTAAGCACGTTTTCGTTCGTTTTCAGCGATAGCAGCAATTCACCAAAATCTTGATTTGAGGTATCCTGAAAAAGTTTGTTAAATCTATTGAAATTTTACAAGACTAACATATATTAATTCAATTTATTGTTGGATGGAAATAATACGATGTTGTAAAGAAATACTACATAATGTACATATAACAAATAAATGCCGCTATTTGCCTCTTCCACTGCGATCTTAGATGATTGAAACTCTAAAATAGCGAAAATTACAACGTGATATAATGAAATAAAGTTGATTATGATCACCTGGCAGCCTAGCAAAATAGCTAAGAAAATTTAAGCAAACAATAATGCGAGATAAATTTCATATGAGTATGATTACTGCCCAAAAACGGAAACTCAATAAATCCTAAACGAGAAATTTTTTTTTCACTAAACGACAGGAAATTCTTCGATAACTTTTTTTTCCTACTGGGCCCATAAATGATTATTTTTGTCTGTAAAATAGAAAATGTAGGATCATAAACAATTTTAGTTTTTGAATTAATTATTTTGGACGAAGAATTTTTTTTGTAGAATTTGTCGTACATAATCCTCTCTCTAAAAAATATAAAAACCATCCCATCTTTTCAAATACATAACGTGAGTTAGATGGGCCAAAACTTACAACGATTTAAATGCGAAGCTGAAAATAGCATAAAAAATATTGTGAAGGGATGTTATAATATATGATAATAACAATCATATTTGTAATGCCTGCATGTCTGCTGATCCTGCTGCAATTGTAAACGGATTTGCATTATCATAGCCACGGGGGAAGAAAACAATTCAAAATTATTATACAATACTTGGGAATGCCATGGATTATCTGAAATTATATACGGTATAAAGAATGCTTCCATTTTTCGTGGTAGGGTAAGATTTCAGCATGCTACTTTACCGAAGTCACGCTGCCTAAATCGCTTTGGTGCGGCTGCCACCTAATATATAGTTGGCGCGATACAGCGTTTCTTACTCAACCGCTGGATGCCAGGACAGACGCTGTTTGAGCCGCACCTCCTTGGTGGACAGACGCTCAGCACGCACCTCCTCAATCTAGCTGAAGTCAGAAGGACAACAGTGCCCAGGCTGCACTACCAGCTAAGTACGCAACCCTTAGCTGGCGGTCTTTGTCATCTCCTGACCCGTGGAAGCATGAGGTAGGAACTTGTGAGGACCATAGCTATGTTGCGGGGACGCACGCACGCTCCATCCCAGTTGTCTACTCACCATTTTGCAGCCCGAGTGCATTGTTGTGGTATTGCAAGTGAAACCATGGAATCTTTCTCTTCTTCCCTACCACCACGCATTTTTTTTTCGACCGCTGCGCCATCTGATAGATTTTTCTGATAGTAATTGCTTTCAAGTTCACGCATTTTTTTCACCACGCTACGCTTGTTGATTGCATACCGAAAGGCTACTCGACTTCTCTCATCACGCTAACGCTTTGCGATAATTTCAATCGCTCTATTAGCAGCAACATGAAAAGCGCGTGCTTATCCTGTGAAAGCGAGATTTCAGAAATGAAACTCACCTGACAAGTCTTTTGCAATGCGGAATATCATCCTCGATGCGGTGTCATTTCTACATATGTTTTGGATGAAATCAGCAAATACCAACAGTTATTTTGGTTTTGCAAATCGTGCTCTATTTTGATGAGAGATATGCGTGTTAGCAGCTCAATTCGGCCCGTCTACGAATCTGGTCAAGAATTTGTTCTCAGCAAGCATAACGAAATCGTCGAAACCCATAAGTTTGAACGTCATGAACGAGCTGAAAAACGAACTACGGAACAACTTTACTGCGCTTATCAACTCCAACTCATTAACGCCGAGGTCGTCGAAGCGCACCGATAATACTAATGTTTCCGTTCGTCGTCGACTTTTCGGCAAACCAGAATCGAAAAAGCCTCCACAAGAACCTCTCATGTGTGGGTCAACCGAGTCAGTATCCCCATCACTCGGCAATTTGGCGGCCGTAAATCAAGCTTCGACCCAAAAGTTTTGGCTATACTGTCACGAATTTCCCGCGATGTAACCGTCGAGCAGGTACGAGGTTTAGCAACGAATCGTCTTGGCACCGACGACGTGGAGGTTTTAAGACTAGTAGCCAACGAAAAGGGCGTCAGCTCTATGTCTTTCATCTCCTTCAAAATTGGACTGAGTGCAGATCTGGAGCAAAAAGCTCTCTCATCATCAACGTGGCCGAAAGGCATCTATTTCCGGGAATTTAAG
>JAHHFK020002474.1:0-22624 GCA_024533555.2 Aedes koreicus | reverse complement strand
CTGTTATCCGAAATCCAACAACAGACATCTTTATTGCTTGCAAAGATTTTTTCTATTTTGTTGATGATGATTCATCCCATTTTTTGCTGAACATTCTATTAGTTTAGATATGACTTCAAAAAGAAATCCTTGACTGACAGCACTGCTTCCAACATATCCATGGTAGCTTGAACGTTTAGTCTCCATCAACCCCCGAATAGGACAAAAAAAAACAAATCCGCCGAACAGTATTGATTCAAACCCCACCCCCATCTTCTGAAAGCACAATTTTTTCGTTCAACTTTGAAAGAAACCACAGCCAGAAACGTTACAAACTTTCATCTCTTGTGGAACTCCCAAACAGAGAGGAAAAAAAAACCTCCTAAAAGTAGCTTATACCGAAAAGCGAGCTCAACTGCTGCCACCATTGAACTGTTACTGAATAAAGGAGATATGTTCGCACTACAACCCCCCCCTTTCCCCCTTTCTCACCCATCCAAATTTCTGTGGATTCCAAATACACCCCGAACCAAACAAAGCATAATAGTTTATTTCCATGCAGAAACTGCTCTCTCCGTCATGAGAAACTAGAGGAATCTTTACACAAAAGAGCAATTCCAGCAGCATTTCCGAACCAGCCAGTTTAGAGCTATCTCCCCCTTCGGAACTCAGCAAGCAAGCAAGCAAAAAAAACAGTATCTAGGTCGTATAAATATTTTTCTTATTGGATTTTGACTGAAATATATCGAAAATAAGGGACCAGAAAGTTGCCTTCCACTCGCCTTTCGGAGGCCCCAAGAACGGTCGAACGATTTTCAGCCATTAGTCTTCTTCTTCATTTTCTTCGTCATTGTGCCATCTCTGAACGACCGCCCGACAGCTGCTTGTGTTTGGTGGTGTTGGAAGCGGCGTCGCTGTCAGTAGTCAGGGTGGAGAAACTACGATTAGTGTTACTCCTAGCCGCTCCCCTTCCTCCCCCTCTTCAAAGATCCTCAGAAATTATAAAATATTGTTTCCAATATATAGGGGGAAATGCATTCGGTACTGCCTCACCTTCCACGGGTTGAGTTACATCCAAATATGTGCTAGCCGTCCTTCACCCTACCGTCGCTTTTATCCCTGCACGTCGTCGAATGGTACCGGTTTATTAAAAGTCTGGTCCTTCCGCCAGGCTGAAGCTCGGCAGCGTCATAGGGTGACGCCAGCATCAGGATAAATTCAAGCCAAGAACTTATGCACAATGTGATACGGTGTGGCTTAGCGGCACGAGAGTCAATCTAGTGCCGGTGCATGGGCAATCTATGTGGCGTAACAGACGGCACTGAATCTCAATATCTACGGCTTTGGCGACGAAGCGCAGTAGTGGGATCAAGCCGAGATGCGCAACCAGTGCACGATATAGGATTTCCTGTCGGTGATGGGAATAAAAATCGACAGCCAAATGGCTTCCTAAAAAATGCATTCGTTTCTCAGATGGTTAAGGGTTATATTCCTGTTCAAGAAATTATCGCAAAAGCGCTTTTCGAAGACCTTCACCGAAAGAAGCAATTGCTGGAAACTCCGCGTTCTGCTTCATTTTACTGGCCGGCGTCGGTGGTGTAGTGGTAAAGTGACTGCTACTTGGCACCCCAGTAGGGTCTGGGTTCAATCCCAGTCGACGTCGGTGGTTTTTTTCTGAGGTGAAAAAAATCTGGTCAGCGTCTTCCTTCGGAAGGGAAGTAAAGCCGTTGGTCCCGGTTCATATTCATGAGTCGTTAGGTAGGGTCCAGGTGGTGGAGTCGTCTTCCCCTGGCGTCGGTGATTGTCACCATGTGAGGAAATGGGCCGACGTAAAATAAAGATTAAAAAAAAAAAAAAAGAATGAGCTTAACCCTTAAAGGTGCAAGACGGACTTTTAATTTTGAAAACGCTATTCCTCAATGATGCCTTAACTTTTCTAGCTGAAACTTTCTCATAAATCAAGGGGAATAGTAGTCCTACACTTAAGATACATGTACTCCCTCTACACGGTGTTCAATAAGTTCGGATACACTTTCAAAATTTGTTAAAAAAATGAAAACATGTTTTTTTATTTTTTGGATTTATGTTATTGAAAGCTATGTTTACAAGGAACGTTTACAACATTTCTCTTGGAATGACCCCCCCCCCCCCCCTTGTACTCCTTAACGAGCTTCAAACGTTTCTCGAACGCGTCGCAGGCGGCACGCACGGACTGCATGGGCATTTCGTCCCAGATTTTGAGAATTACCGTCTTGAAATGATCCAAAGTGCTGACCTTGTATTCGTTCAGCTTCGCCATCATATAGGACCAAACAAAAAAGTCGAGAGGATTCAAGTCCGGGGAGCTGGGAGGCCACAAAGTTTTGTCCAGAAAGTCGGTTAAATTGTCCCGACACCAGGCTTGAACCACATTTGCCGTATGGGCTGGTGCACCGTCCTGCTGGAACACGTAGTGCTCATCGCCGTAGAGGCTTCGAGACTGGGGGCAACAACCTTTTCCAAAACCTCAGTTTTGTAGTACGCCGCGTTGATTTTGACGTTTTTTTCAATAAACACCAAGGGTAGCTTACCACGTTTGCATACTGCCCCCCAAACCATCACCGACGCGGCACTTTGGAACCGAGGGATGTTTATATTGGATTCAGGAATGCTGTCCCTCGATGGCGCCCACACCCGGTCATTTTGCACATTGTGCGGCTGCTGCAGCACGAACAGTTTCTCGTCCGAAAAACAAACTCCTGACCAGCGTGCCGAGAGAGGATCCTCTTAGCTCGATCCAACCGCTTTTTGCTGGTAGCCTCCGAAACGCCATGGACCTTACGTTTTTTGTAAGGCCTGAAACCAAGGTCCTTGGTGAGTATGGTGTGAGCGGTTCCAATGGAAACGTTGAGATCTGCAGCCGTTTTCCGGATTGAGCGGTTCTTTTTGCGCCGAATTCGCTCCCTCACGATCTTGATGACCCGTGGCGTCCTCGCTGAACGCGGCCGACCGGATCTCGCACGGTCATTGGTCGAGGACGTCTCCCGGTATCGCCTGATGGTCGTGTAGACAAAGTTCCGCTTGACCCCATGCGATTTCAGCAGCCGGAATATATCGCCGGGTCGCTCACCGTTCAAAAAACGCTTAATTACGAAGTCCCGATACTCTTTCATCGCGCGTAACAAACAAACAACAACTAACAGAATGTCAACACCGCGCACATTCGGTAGCGTATGAATGAAGCTAAAGCTGACACCAATACCAATGCAGAATATGTACATGGCGCATACCTACGCAATGATGAAAACTTGTATTCGAACTTATTGAACACCGTGTATTTTTTCATCAAGAAAAAATCAAAAATAATTACTAAAAATAAAATATCTAAAAAAACATATTTTTAATATTTTTTTAATTTGTTGTATGGAAATTTGAGGAAAAAAGACACGTTTTAAAAAAAACTCTAGGATGGACGCTCTTATAATAAAAAAGTTTTTCAAATAGCGAACTTTGGTGTATATTTCAAATTTTGGTTATTCATTCTTATAAATAAATTTTGATGTTACAATATGGTTTTGGAGATCATTACAAACAATAATGATAATAATGATAAACCACGTAAACGCAACCGTTTTCAAGATATTTCTGATTTTCTTTCAATAAAATTTCAAAACCTCAAAAAATACGCCCTTTTCATAAATTACTCGTGATATTAAAACAACAATAGCTAACGATTGTTTCTCTTGTGTTTTTAGCCATTTTAAAACACATGTATGTGCCTCTTACTTACTCTTAACAGCTCGTCGATTGAGAAAGCTTCACTTAAAGTTATAAGACAAAAATAATGAATTATGGTTGGATTTATATTTATATATACCATTTATTAGTCTCGGTCATTGATAATATTACATAAACATTATATAAACTATTGATTGCTTTTATATATATTATGAATCCTGCCTTCTTCGTCATTCGAAAACAGTTTTACAAAAACTTCGTTTTCTGAAATTGGAACGAATGAGTGGTACTTTTGTGTACCTGCAATCGTTTTAGTCTGTCGGTAAATTTCATTCCATTCTGCTACCCCCTGTTCATACTCTTCATGTGATACATAACAAAACGACATTTTTGTTAAACAATCATCACTTTTTTGGTTCGCCCATTCGAATAACTCTAATGCACTTTTTATAGGGTGTTCATGTTGTACAGCAAGGCTTGCATATCTTGCCATTCGTTTTAATGTACCACCAATTGCATCGCAAGGTCGCTTACCGTGGGATGTTGCGAAAAAATGCCATTCAGCATCAATATTGTATTTCTTTTTAAACTTACAAAGGCTTGCAAAGTTCTTCCTATTTTTATATTGGGATGCTGCCCCGTCAGACATAAACGTAGCTTTCTTTACTTTAATTTTTGTTTGCAAAAAGCTTATTAGTTTTGAAATAAACACCTGCACCGCAATCGTATCATGTTTCAACACTTCTGAGATAACAATGAAACTGATATTTTTAAGTATTCCAGATTCCGTGTAATAAATGACAAAAGGGTGAATAGTGGCTTGCTTATTACTCCAATAACTACTTTGAACAGCATCTTGAAAAACAAATGAATAATTTTCAGAAAAATCACAAATTATTATTACTGCGCCGTCTTTAAGACAACTTTTATAATCTCTCAAGAAACTAGACTGCTGAGATTTGACAAAATCGTGGGATACTAATTGTTCCAACTTTTCACAAAAATAAGCAATAAATTCATCAATTGGTTTAACAAGTGTCTCTAAACTACATCTATCAGTTGAAATCCATTGCTCAAAAGATATTTCAACTAAACCACGTTTTTCTAATTTGTCTGTTAAACTACTCTCAAAATCTGAAAAGCCTGGACATCGTTCGCATTCACGGAGGTAACATTTTTTAGTTCTAGTTGATGAGCTACATAATATTTCTTCAAAACACAATTTATAATCATTCTCGAATGAATATTTTCTAAGACCATGAAGCATCAAGTTAATGTTCTCATGAATGGTGCAAACACAAATGTTATGAGAACCTGTGCTGCCAAGTAATTTGCAATGCTTTGGTCTTAGTGCTGCAAAAGAGCTAAACCCAACAGCATTTTGATGCATCTCTTGAAATTTAATGAAAGCTTTTCTTAATGAACAAACTAAAAGGCGCTTTTGAATATGAACCCTCTTACCTTCACTCCTCACTGAAACGTAGTCGTTCATACCAGGGGTTGCTCGTGTAATCTCATCACTGTCGTAAAATTGCAAAATTTGGTTTTTTATTTCCGGGTTCAGACCGTGTCCCAGCTTTTCGTTAGGGGCAGCTAAAACACCTTCGTGCTTTGCAAGGAATTTAGCTTGTGATACGATGTACTTGTTTGTTATTCCAAATTCTGCCATTACTCTTTGATTTGTCCAAGATTGTGGTAAAACCGAAAGTATCCTTACTTGATCGTCCCTCGAAGTTTCTGGATCAGCATACCGGTCCTTTAGCTGCGCGATTATTTCGTCATATTCGGCTGCTTTCACTTTCAATTGTTCCAGGTCATCCTCCTCCGCTTGATCCCCAAATATGTGTGTCCGAATGCCGTTTGAAACATCTTTGAACTTTTTGCGGGCATAATTTACGTTCAGGAACTTTTTTAGCCGATATTGGCGAAACGTTGATTCCAGCTACGCCCTTGTTAAATAGCTCAATATTATGGCGCCTTGAATAATCTTGCACACTGCTATCAGATGGCACTGACATTAATGATATTGCCGATGGCGTTTCCTCGAGACCATACAAGTCTACTTGCCGTGATGTAGATGGTTGTGGATCCATAATGTTAGTAATTGATGGTTTCTCA
The DNA here is from genome assembly GCA_024533555.2 of Aedes koreicus. NCBI lineage: Eukaryota > Metazoa > Arthropoda > Insecta > Diptera > Culicidae > Aedes > Aedes koreicus. The sequence continues at coordinate 16,810 of JAHHFK020002474.1, read as the reverse complement.
CTAGGCTCCGAAATTGCAGCATGGGATTGTTCCGTTCTATTTAAATGCAAACGACAATTATCACAAATCATCAAAGAAGTGTCCAAATGTGTTTTGCCCATAAACTTGAGTTTTTTGACATTTTGTTCGGTTAATTTACGAAGGTTTTTTGAGCACCGTTTAGTGGGAAACGGCATACAACACTTCTTCATGTTAAACTCCATTTTCAGTTCACTCAGATAGATTTTACTGATGAATGCGACTATGTATGAGCATATATATTGGCTGTGGTACCTTTGGAAATGCAGGTATAAAACATCTCTGGTAGTTTACAGGCAGCGTACATTTGCTGTTTTTTTTATGAGAAGATATACCTGACATACGTTATAGCTGCTATTTGTCTACCTACCTTAAACAATATGTGTTACTTTCATCGCTACATCACCGAACTGTTCGGAGTGTAGTTTTCACACACTACACCCGACCTCTAACATCGTTGGAGCTTGGCAAAATAGTCACCAGTTCGATTAATATGCTTCTTCTATATGACCCTCCGCATAATTTCATCATCTGTCCATTTCACACTTGTCGCCCCTGCGACATCTATCTCGCTGTTACTTTCATCGCTTTAGCAAATTCGCTCCCTTCATTCTCTGAGCGGCCCGACCGATACAGCCATAAAACAATTAGGGAAACTGCCCCCATATTAATCTCATTGTTCCTATATTCATCCTACGATGAATCAAACAATTGGGAAGTTGAAGGATCGGTTTCATTTTCTAATAATGTTTGCTCACGTTAAATAACTACAACAAACATTACTAACTAATCCTGTCACGTGTATATCGTTTTATTTCAAGTAGGATGAATATAGGAACAATGAGATTAATATAGGTACATCTTCCCTATAAATATATTGATTGCAATATTAAAACAATAGTGCTATTTATCTTGTTCTTTTCAAATGAGTCTTCTTATCATCCTGATATCAAAAGAAAAGAGGACATTAGAGTAATGTGAACGTTATAATATGAAGATCTTGGAAAATTTATCATTTCTGGTGGAAATCTCGATTAACTTAAGAAAAGAGCGAATTTTCTTATGTTTTTTCATTCTATTGAAATAAAATCCGAAAAATCTCGAAAACGGTTGCGTTCAGGTGATTTATCATTATTATCATTATTGTTTTTAATGATCTCCAAAATCATATTGTATAATTAATTTTCATTTATAATAATGAATAACCAAAATTTGAAATATGCACCAAAGTTCGCTCTTCGGAAAACTTTTTTATTATAAGAGCGTCCATCCTAGAGTTTTTTTCAAAACGTGTCTTTTTTTCTCAAATTTCCACAAAACAAATTTGAAAAATATTAAAAATATGTTTTTTTTTATATTTGATTTTTAGTATTTATTTTCGATTTTTCTTTATGAAAAAAAAATTTTTTTTCAGTGTACATTTTTTTTACAAAGCCTTTTTAGTTCTCTACAACTCCCCCATATAAAGTTTTTCTCTAAATGTAATGGTTTTTGAACTACGATTTTTCAAGTAAAATGTTGCAAAAAAAACATACACCCATCTCAAAAGTTACTCTTGAATCCAAATAATCTTAACACCAGTGGATTTTTTTTTCAACATACCGAAGACGTGTACCAAGTTTCATCAAAATCGAAGATAGTTGAGTTTGGTGACCGACCGATTTGGCGTGTAATCAGTCAGTAACAATCCATTCAAGTTTGAAATTTGAACAAAATTAGTATTTTTGTCTATGATTTTGTCTATGATGAATATCTTTTTTTGTGTACAAAATATACTAAATATTAAATAACATATAACGGGGAAATGGAGGGACCATCAGGACACTCAAGTAAAACAATTTGGATAGGGAACATGGGACTGCCTCCTCCCTATTGTTAACATTTCGTGGAACAAGGGCGGGCTCTTCGACCCCATCTATTGGGTTTATTCTGTCAAACGAGGGCTCGATTCTAGTGCTGTCTGTGTTTTTTTTTGAGGGTATCTAGCTGGAGCTGCGTGACAGCTTGGTTGTCAAGACTAGACCCTTTCCCAACGTCACCTCTACTACGACCAATACCTTAGAAGCACTAGCCTATGTTGGCCGCTTGAGCACTAGTTGAAGTAATTAGTATTGGACCGTAGTATTTTTCAAAATTTCAGTTTCAATTTTCCCGCGATGATGTTTTGTTATGCAGTCGTAAAATGGAAGCTCAAATTAATACCCTATCCTAGATGTCACGAGCTTTGTTTAATGATTTCTAATGTTTCCTGGAGATGATAATCCGGGGCAAAGTGCCGTCTAAGTGCTGAAGTCATCTCCAGGCCGTATGCAGTAGTAACTAGATTTCAAAAAGACATGTAAATTGCCAAGCAATAATTCTTAGGGACGACATTCAGGCCTTTGATGTAGTCTATGTTGACAACTAGTAGTACTGAAGTCAACCCCAAGAAGTATTGCAACAAGAGTATGCATTATATTTATTATTCATACAGCGAATGATATTTCTAGACAACCCTCAATTGCAATGGTGCGCCTATGTTGGCTATTTACAGCACTGCGGTATCTTCTAATAATAATCCTAAAAGTTTGAATTAGTATGTAATGAGCTTCCATTTTAAAGTGTGTTATAAGGGTCAGTCAGTCAGGTTGTCTTATGTCAATGGCGTTCATTTTACAGCCCCGAGCTATTTAGTTTTATTTACCTTGACAGCAGAGGAAAAAGAATAAATGAAACCATGATTAGTTGATTGACATTGAATTGAACTTGAGTTAAATTGAAATGGAATCAAAATTACACTGAAATGGAACCGAAACGGAATCGAAATGGAATTGAAATGGAAGCAAAACGGATTCGAAACGGAACCGAAATAGAACCGAAATGGAATTGTAATGGAATTGAAATGAAATCGAAACGAAACCAAAGCGGAACCGAAACAGAACCGAAATGGAGCCGAAACGGAATCGAAACGGAACCGATATGGAACTGAACCGGAATTGAAATGGAACTACCGTGATTAAAACATCCCCCCCCCCCCCCCCCCCTTCTAAAGTAAGTCAAATACTAGACCATCACTGAGCGGACCCTCCGCACCGTTGCTGAAATAAACTACTTGGAAAGGTTCAATCTACTGCTCGTGCTTCCTAAGCGGGCCCTCCGCGTCCTATCTTTAATAAACATGCTTGTCATCGTCAGTCTAAAGTAAAACTTTTCTGTGGCTATGTGCTTCATTTCGAACAGTCAGATATTTACCATGATCAAAATATTCACCCTTTTCGAAAATTTTGCAATTACTTTCACTTATTATACCATGAGCAAACCAGGTATTTTGGTTATTCATTCCATAAAACAAATGGATAAACAACAACATAAGTTGCCACGAAAATGAAAAGTGTACTTTTAGTCGTTTCTCTTTGATAGAAAGTAAGAAGTCTAAGAGTGAATTGCGGCATAACCCGCCAGTATCACACCTGATGTTAGTGCCTTTATATAAACGTTCTACGACGTGGCAGTGAAATAAATGTGCAGAATATGTGATACTTTCACTACTGGTCAAATTCTTGGTCTCACATGCATGTTTATAGCATGAGATAAGCCCTCTCACCGTCGACAAGGTGAAAAATTTGACCCGCGAGAATATGCCCAGCCGAAGCTGGATTTATGATACTGCACACCTAAAAAATAAATTTCAACCCTTTTGATGCAAATTGGACTGTTTCGAGTCAACTTATTTATGGACGCAATCCCTGAGGTTTAATGTTTGTTTTCGGACTGAAGCTAACTTAGTCAGCATCATCTTTAGCTATCCAGGTGAGGCAAAGTATATGTCCTGCCTTAGCAGGTCTCTCTTTGAAACTACATTGGCCATTTTTCTCCGCTGCACTGGATTTTAAATTTCGAGACGATTTATCGCTGTACTACTCGCTGCATAGTGACTTGATAGACGAATTGTTGCATTTGATCTCGGCTGCTGCAACATTCTACTGTTTCATAGGTGAGGCGAGCAGTATATGTCTAGCCGAAGTTTCAATTTGTATACTACATTCGCCCCTTTACTTCTTCGCATGTCGCTGGCTTGAATCGGAATCTACAACTGGTACAACTAATCGTACCTTGAGGTACACTAAATTGAAGTTTGCTGCTTTGGCTTCGGTGGTGCCACCGTTTTGTCTCATAGGTAAGGCGAACGGTATATGTACAGCCGAAGCGGACAAACTTAGATACTACATATACGTATTTTACCACTTTCCGATTAACGTGAACCAACCTGCCGAAAAGGTGACATTTGGATTCCTGTACGGTGACATCAGCAATCATGGCAACCAAACCCACAACCAGGAACGCGGATTCCCTGAAGAACTTGACTGCGAGACTCAAGGGGCTTAAATTATCTTTAAGTAATATTAGCCAGTTTGTTAGGAACTTTAAGGAAGGGACTTCGAACAATCAAATCAATGTTCGTCTTGAAAGGTTAGATGTACTGTGGGTTCAAATTAGCGAAACTATCTGGGAGATTGAAGCGCATGAAGATTTTACCGAGCAGGAGTCAGTTCTGAAGGAGCAGTTGGAGATGGAAAACCGCTATTACGATGCGAAATCGTTTCTGATGGAGAAGGTTCAGGAATTCCAGAATGTTGCCGCCCAAAATCAAACAGTTCGTCCTGGTGATGCCACTTTTCATGGCGGAATGGACCACGTTCGCCTGCCCCAAATCCATCTTCAGTGCTTTGACGGCAGGATCGATGATTGGTTGAGTTTTAGAGATCTCTTTAGGTCTCTTATTCACGAGAAGCCAGATCTCCCTGATGTAGAGAAACTCCATTACCTCAAGGGGTGCTTAGCAGGCGAAGCTAAGGCACTGATTGATCCGCTAAAGATCACGAGGGACAATTATCGAGTTGCCTGGGAGACGTTGCTAAAACGTTATGACAATAACAAGTTCTTAAAGAAGAAGCAAGTGCAAGCGCTTATCAATTTGCCTTCACTTAGCAAGGAATCAGTGAAGGAACTCCACAAACTGGTTGATGGGTTCGACCGTGTGATTCAAACTCTAGATCAGGTCATCGAACCAGCGGAGTATAAGGATTTGTTGCTTGTAGAACTGCTAAGTTCTCGTCTCGATCCTACTACACGACGAGGGTGGGAAGAACATTCGGCTACAAAGGAGCAAGACACCGTGAAGGAATTGTTGGAATTTCTACAGCGGAGAATTCAAGTTCTAGAGTCACTACCAACGAAGGTAGAAACGAGGATCGAGCAATTTCAACCGCCGAAACGAAGGCCATTTTCAGCGAAGGTCAGCAACAACGCCGTACAGTCGAACAACGCTAAGTGTCCCTCGTGTGCGGAAATTCATGGACTCCACACGTGTCCAGCCTTTCTGAAGATGTCCTTGTCAAGTCGAGAATCTCTTTTGCGGACTCAATCACTTTGTCGGAATTGCCTCAAACGCGGTCATCTAGCTCGAGAGTGTACATCCAAGTTCTCCTGTCGGCACTGCAAGGCTCGACATCATACGTTGATGTGTTTCAAGGCAGGAGAAAGTAGCGGAAGCCAAGGATCATACGGAAAGGCTAATCCAGGAGATAGCGCTAAGCAGGACGAGACAGGTGCAAATTCCAGGGCAGCAAATGCTGCAACGGTTGAATCTACTTCTTCCAACGCTGCGCAGTGTGTCTCATCTCAAGTTCTTTTGGCCACAGCTGTTGTTGTGATCGAGGACGACCAGGGTTCTCGCTATCCAGCACGAGCACTACTGGATTCAGGCTCAGAATGCAATTTTATTTCCGAAAACCTGTGCCAGATGATGGAAGTCCTTGTTCGAAGGGCCAATATCTCGATTTCGGGCATTGGACAGTGTGGCACGAAGGCATCTCGCAAAATCAAGGCTTTCGTCAAATCACGAACTTCATCTTACGTTCGATCGATGGATTTTCTGGTCCTACCGAAGGTCACAGCTTGCCTACCGACCTCTACAGTCCAGGCAAATGGATGGGGCATACCGGTGGACATCGAATTGGCGGATCCGGAATTTTTCCGATCAAGAAGGATCGACTTGGTGTTAGGCATCGAAGCCTTCTTCAGCTTTTTCCCGTCTGGAAAGGAAATTCAATTAGGCAAGGGCTTACCTGTACTCACAGAGTCCGTTTTTGGATGGATAGTGACAGGCGAAGTCACTTCAGCAAGGCAAGGTACAAGATATGCTTGCAACATGGCGGTATCAGATAATTTGGAGGTGATAATGGCACGGTTTTGGTCCTGCGAAGAAGTGGATGCCGTCAGTAAACTCTCTCCAGAAGAAGCGCGCTGCGAAGAGCAGTACGAACACACGGTTAAACGGGAATCCAGTGGGCGGTACACAGTAGCTCTTCTCAAAAACAACGAAAGGTTAGCGGAACTCGGTGAATCAAGAGACATTGCTTTAAGGCGACTGCACGCAGTAGAACGAAGGCTGGCCAGAGATGTTCACCTACAGAAGCAGTACTGCAACTTTATGACCGAATATTTCGAGCTTGGTCACATGCGGAAAGTGGACGACAGCGAGGATAAGGAAATCAAGCGGTGTTTTTTGCCCCACCACCCGGTCATCAAGGAGTCGAGCACCACAACCAAGGTGAGAGTAGTTTTCGACGCCTCCTGTAAAACATCGACGGGTGTATCGCTCAACGATGCCCTGTATGCCGGGCCAGTAGTGCAACAAGATCTCCGGTCGATCGTTCTCCGTAGTAGGATTCGTCAGATAATGGTCGTAGCCGATGTCGAGAAAATGTTTCGACAAATCTGGACGAATCTAGAAGACACTCCACTGCAATGCGTACTGTGGGCTACTGATGGGAATGTTGATACATACGAGCTTCTAACGGTAACGTATGGTACCAAATCTGCACCCTACCTGGCTACTAGAACCTTGAAACAACTGGCTTCCGATGAAAGGGAGCGGTATCCCTTAGCAGCACCAGCGGTTGAAGACGACGTATACATGGACGACGTTATAACGGGAGCAGACGACAGTGAATCTGCGGTCGAGTTGAGGCGACAAATTGCGGCAATGATGATCAGTGGTGGATTTAAATTGCGAAAATGGGCCTCTAACTGTCCGGAGGTACTAGAAGGCATTTCCAGCGAGGATTTGGCACTACCGGATTCGAACGGCATCGATTGGGACCAGAATGCAGAGGTGAAGGCACTTGGCTTAACATGGCTTCCCAACGTTGATCAATTTCGATTCAAGTTTGAGCTTCCTTCTCTCACGAATAATCAAGTTCTCACGAAACGGCAAGTTTTGTGCTTCATAGCAAGACTGTTTGATCCGCTAGGCCTACTCGGAGCGACCATAACATCCGCAAAGATCTTCATGCAACGGCTCTGGTGCCTGAAGAACGAAAATGGTCAAAATCTCCAATGGGACGAACCGCTATCCGAAGTGGTGGGTGAGGAATGGCGAACATTCCACAAGCAAATTCCATTGCTGAATCAGGTTCGGATTGCACGATGCGTCATAGCTCCAGGTTCAGTATCCGTCGAATATCACTGTTTCTCGGATGCTTCAACAGTCTAAGGGAAGATGGTTCTGTTTGGGTGCACCTTTTGACCTCTAAATCGAAGGTGGCACCGCTTAAGGTACAATCTCTCCCTCGATTGGAACTCTGCGGTGCGCTCTTGGCTGCTCAGCTCTGGAAAAGGGTAGCAGAATCATTAAAAACAGAAGATAGAGTTCAGTTTTGGACGGACTCAACTTGTGTGCTCCATTGGATCAGGTCATCGCCTGGTACATGGACAACTTTCGTCGCTAATAGAGTAGCCAAAATACAAGATCTAACGGAAGGAGATGGATGGAGACACGTTCCGGGAACCAGTAACCCTGCAGATTTGATATCGCGTGGACTTTCCCCAAGCAACATAATTGGAAATGAAATGTGGTGGCATGGGCCCACTTGGCTGAAGGAAAACCCTGAAAAATGGCCAAGGACTGTAAAAAACTTATCAGAAAGGGAATTAGAGAGACGACGCAACGTGGTAGTTGGCGCTGCAACGAAGGATTCTTGGTCAATTTCGGATTATGTAGGAAAATTCTCCTCGTTTACTAGGTTGATTCGGATGACCGCATACTGGTTGCGCTTCCTGAACAACTTACGTTGCGCAGAAGCAGAAAAACGAACGGGATATTTATCATCGTATGAGCTGAAACTCGCAGAACAGACGATCGTTAGGAACGTTCAAGCAGAATCGTTCTCGGACGACATTAGCAAGCTGACGGCTGGTGCATCTGTGTCAAGAAACTCCCCTCTCAGATGGTTCAATCCTCGAATCGATAAGATAGGCATCCTACGAGTCGGTGGTCGACTCGAATATTCTGAAGAATCGCAGCAAACTAAACATCCGATCGTCTTACCGGCTAGACACATATTCACCGAACTGATTCTACATCATCATCATCATCTGCACTTCCACGCTGGGCCGCAATTGCTTCTAGGCACGGTTCGACAGCGATACTGGCCTCTAGGAGGAAGAAACTTGGCAAGGAAGATCGTCCATCAGTGCCAGCGGTGTTTTCGCGCAAAGCCGTCAGTCATTCAGCAACAGATGGGAGAACTTCCAGCAGCAAGAGTGACTGTGTCGAGGCCGTTTTCGAAGACCGGCGTTGATTATTTCGGGCCGGTGTATCTCCGTGCTGGTCGAGGGCGAAAACCAACCAAGGCGTACGTCTCAATTTTTGTGTGCATGGCCACGAAAGCCGTCCACATGGAGTTGGTATCGGATCTCTCAACAGAGCGATTCCTGCAGGCGTTACGACGTTTCATTGCACGCCGGGGGCGCTGCACGGATGTCTACTCAGACAATGGCACTAACTTCGTGGGAGCAAGAAACCAGATGCAGGAGTTGTTCGAGTTGCTGAAAAATAAAACGCATCGTGAGACCGTATTTCGAGAATGCACAAATGAAGGCATATTTTGGCATTTCAACCCACCCAGTGCCCCACATTTTGGGGGTTTGTGGGAGGCTGCCGTTCGTTCGGCAAAATTCCATTTGCTGAGAGTGCTTGGAAACAACCCAGCAACACATGAAGATTTGTTTACCTTGCTAACTCAAGTAGAAGCTTGCCTGAATTCAAGGCCAATTACAGCACTATCCGATGATCCGCTGGATCTTGAGCCTTTAACGCCAGCTCATTTTTTAGTTGGCGGACCTCTTCTCGTTCTTCCGGATCCAGATTACAGCGATGTCCATCTAAATCGGTTAGACCGTTTTCAGCTTGTTCAGCGGCAGCTCCAAGACTTTTGGAAACGATGGCGTCGGGAATATTTGACTCAGCTTCAAGCGCGATCGAAAAATTGGCAGCCACCAGTTGATGTACAAATCGGAAGACTAGTTGTTATTGTAGAATCAAATCAGCCACCAACACAATGGAAGATGGGGCGCATTCAAGAATTACACACGGGCATGGATGGAGTCACTAGAGTAGTAACAGTCCGAACATCAAGCGGAACTTTGAAAAGACCGGTAGCAAAACTATGTTTGTTGCCAATGCAGACCCAGGAAGACTAGTGTTGCGTTTAAGATTCTGTCCAGTGCATCGAGAGAGGTTTTCTTTATTTTCAGAAGTTTCCTGGTAACTTCAGGGTGGGTGAGCATGTTTACGAGCAACATAATTATCCGATGCAGCCAACTCCAACTACACTTGCTGCGATTGAGAGACTCCAGCAACGATCTCAAAATGTTGCGTCGTTTTAGTACAGACGGTAGTGGTAGTGCACTGGTTCGTTTTCACCTGGGCTCTCGGACTGTACACTCACTACCACCAAGCGACCGTTCATCGATGGTCATCGGCAGCGGAGAAGAGCAAAGGCACAACAGTGCACTTCAATCAGCTGTCGCGATAAGCAGTCGGGGGGCGAACCCTTGGTTTTTGTTGTTGTTTGTTAGTTTAGAAAATTAAATGTATAAGTGAATAAACGTTTTGTTATGGTTTAATAAAGTGTATAAGGTTGTTTAAGTGTTCAATTATTGGCTTTATTACCTGCGTTTACCGGTCGGATCATCAAAAGGATTAGAACCGAAGAAGAAAGGAGACTGATTGAAAAGGTACGTTCTTGGTGAAGGTCGGCTGGAGGTCAACCCAATATTGGTCGGGCAGTCTACCGACAGCAACCGTAAAGTCTCTATTTGATCATCTAGTCAATTTGGCTGACTGGTAAGGAAAGACAGCCACCACACTGTCGTCCAGAGTTCGAATCGCGGTGGCGACACTTGGTTGAATTTTCTTTTCTTATAGGATCCATCGTAGATTACAATACACCACTTCATTTTCACATTCATCATCTACTGCACTGCACCATCACACGCACACATTGAAAGTTTCAATGCATTTTTGAAAGCAGCTTGTCGAGCGTCTCTTTTTTTGTGGCGAAAATCAGACAAAATAATATAAAACCGCATGACAATCTTGCGTCTTTATTTTGGGTGTACGGTCGATCCCAAGCCAACAAACCGTCATTTTTCGCAATCAGCATTCGGATGTCGTAATCGCTCTTCTCTTCGCTAGCAATGCACCCACAACTGCAGCACCATCAGCAGCGGTCATAATCTCTCAAAATCCATCCATCCAACCAATCAACGTACGCCGCCAGCCGATTGCCTCCCGAGTGACGTAAAACTGCATTCAGCTTGATTTCACTGCCGGTCGCACCTCGTGTGCCCACCAAACGCCAATCGCTTCATTTTCTGATTGATCAAGCGAGCAATTCGTGTCGCGCTGCAGCAAACCATTGACCGATAGAGATAGATGTACATCAGCTCACAGTTACCGCAGTCGGGCGATGACGGCTGGTGTTGCATTTTTTTTTTTTGGGCGAATCAAATTGCAATTTTTCTCTTTGGCGCTTCTTCGTGCCAAATGTTGACCCACTCGTTAGAGGGTTGCTCAATTGATGAGTTTTTATTTGACGTAGTTTGCAATTCAACAATTATTCGGTTGTCAGAAGATCCCGTTCCTAAGTAAATTAATGTTGGCTAGTTGGTTAGAACCATTGTTTTCTGGAACGACACCCGCTAAGAGAATTACCATCTTGATCTTGAAATTCTTCAAACGGTTGGTCAGCTAAACCCAGTCCACTGCTGGCTTATATTACGATGCCGATGGTTATGATGATGATGATGATGATGATCATGAAGATGATGCCTATTAGCGTTTGTACACCATCATAGGCCGCGCCTCCCCCCACAAAAATTGATTTTTATAGTCATTACCCTTCCTCTTTTCCTTTCCTCTCCCCTCTCCTCCCTCTGTTTTGTTTTTTGTTTTTTTTTTTTTTTCTTTTTCCACCTTTTTTTTCCCCAAATTATTTTATTATTTAATTTTTATTAAATATTTTTGGTTTTTTTTATTTCTTTCTTTCTCCTCCCCTCCCTACAAAATTGTAGAAAATAAAAAGCAAATTGATTCGCCACCATTATAATAATGATGATTAACCCAAAACAAACAAACAACCACTCTCTATTTATTTACCCGTACATACCACTATTTACACACGCGAAAAGCAAAAGGGGGGAGCCCCCCCCACCTTCGATAAAACATAAATTGGGTTAATTAAAAATTGAGTACGGCGGCTTGATGTATGGCAAAATAATTGCCATCTAATTGACTAAGGCCAAACTGATGTTGTTAAAGAAAATGAAACGATTGCATCTAATTGGAAAGGGTTATTTGGAAAAAGTAAAGGGTGTCCACGATGAAATTGCCACACTATGAAATTGCTCTAACTTTTTAACCGTTGGGTAGAATTTAATGAAAATTTGGGTGGATTTAGTTCATACTGCATTATTTACATCCAGCAAGTTTTAAAGTCCTGTGATCAAAACTCGCGGAAATGGAGTCGAAAGAACAGCTCGTGCGTGATAAAATCTTGCGCATTTATCACGAGAACAAGGATCTCTCGCATCGTTCCATCGCTAAAACGTTGGGAATCGCGAATTCCACGGTGTCGCGAGTGATTAAGCGGTTCGAGGAACTGTTGACCACCGATCGGAAGCCCAGAAGTGAAGGAAAAAGTATTCCGTACAACACCAAAATCACAACCGCGTAGTTGGGGCCTTCAACCGAAATCCGAACGCCTCCGTGTGGCTAAGAAGCTGCACCTAAGCCGAAGTTTTGTCCAGAAGGCCAAAACTAAGGCTGGGCTTCGAACGTTCAAGGTACAAAAAGCCCCTAATCGCGACGAGAAGCAGAACAAGTCCGCCAAAACCCGTGCCAGGAAGTTGTACCTCAACATGCTGACCAAAGTTGAATGCTGCATCATGGACGACGAAACATATGTGAAGGCCGACTTCAAACAGATCCCCGGCAACCTGTTTTTCACGGCCAAGGATAAGTTCAGCGTTCCGGAGCATGTCCGCACTCAGAAGATGTCCAAATTTGCGAAGAAATTCCTGGTTTGGCAAGCCATCTGCACGTGCGGGAAGCGGAGTGCACCTTTCGTGACCCAGGACACGATGAACGGACAGGTGTACATAAAAGAGTGCCTCCAGAAGCGGCTGCTTCCTCGTCTGAAGGCCCACAACGTCCCAACAATCTTCTGGCCGGATTTGGCCTCATGCCACTACTCCAAGGACGTGCTGAAGTGGTATGCGGACAATAAGGTCAATTTCGTGCCGAAAATGTTCAACCCTCCCAACACTCCGGAGCTCCGCCCCATCGAGAAGTACTGGGCGATTATGAAGCAGCACCTTCTTAAACGACCTAAGGTAGTGAAGACAGTCGAGGAACTGAAGAAAGTATGGGTTTACATGCAAAAAACGGTTGATTCACAGGTTGTGCAGAGTCCTATGGCCGGGGTTAAGGCCAAGGTGCGGGCATTTGCGTATGGACTGTAAATAAAATACGAGTAAAATGGTAAAATGAAGTTTAATAGTTATTTCTCAATCCCTGAAAATTTGATGGCAATCGGATGAAAACTCGAATTTTGCGAATCAATTTTGTGTGTGGCAATTTCATCGTGGACACCCTTTAAGATATTGCAAGCCTTGCTTGAGTTTCCTTTACACAGGTCGACATTTCGGTGTGCCAACTCTATTTCGATATCCGCATGTAAACAACCTCTGCATATGAACACTCTTTTGCGCCACTCACTAATTATGAACTCCGCGAGGATGATTCCCTTTTGATTTCAATTTTTATTTTCTTGCCACTTTGTTTATCAACGCAGATTTAAATGTAAATTTGGTGAGTTCTTCCAATGTGGTTTTGTTGGGTTGAGATTTGTTTTGTTGGAATGATTAGGCAACGATGTTTAAATCCTAGCAAATTCTACTGCTAGCAAAGTATCCTTTCTGTTTGTTTAATCCGGTTCCATCTACTGCGTATCGCTGTGTACATACTTGTTTGTTTTCTCAAAGAAGTAATTCATCATCACGGAAATTTTCTAATTTGATATTCGTGTGAAATTATACTGGGTCTAGTTTATTTTTGTTTTGCAATGTAAATCATCTATGTAGCTTCAAACTTTCCAAATTTAACGGTTGTCGGTCGCATTCGCCTATTGTGATTCTAGCGGGTTCGGTGACTCAGTGGTAACCGTTTTTGCTTACTAAGCAGAAATTCATGGGTTTAAATGTACGGCCATAAGTTTAAAAAATACATTTCAGGTAAATTCCTTACAAGGATACAAAAATCAAATCAGTTTCCTCGTTTGAAGGGTATGTGTCCCATATTTTCACCTAATATGCTACGGTAAATTACATTTTTGATTGTAACTCAATCATTAATTGAGCTAGATTGTCATAACTTGTTATGCGATTGCTTAGATAAGCTTGATAAAATGTACGTTGTTATGGACCATGAAACATGACCAAAATGTTGAAAAACTTACTTATTTAGTTCCAAATCTTTCGAGGTATATGGATGTAATGTTGGTCTATTGGCTCCATGTAGGGTCAATTCATGGATGTTGTTTACATAATACACGATTGTTTGCTTAGATATTCAATTAGATCCATTTTCATTTTTACGAATGAACCAGCTAGTGTTATTTTGAAGTCAGCCATTGGTGAGACCAATCTGATCATAAATATATCACATCCTTATTTCAAATAATACTAAATGGAAATTTTAAATTTTCAAATCTGCAAGTGTGTTGCATGACATCGAGAAGGTTCACATGCGGGGCTTATTGAATGTGAAAGTCATTTCGGAATGGGCGTGACTCTCCAGACATTTTGAAATATGTGGCTGGATCTGCAGTAGAGCTATCACTTTCATTCAATGGTCACTTATAGGATTGTTGCAAACAGATTCCTTCCATAATACCATTACCGGCCAATCGGTGTTAGATTGTATACATAGTACATAGTTTGAAACTTGAGACTATTTTCTAGTGATCCAGAGTGTAATACAATAGAACATAGTCAAACAAATGTAGCCAAATTTAGGTCACATCAAAATCAATCTTTTTGCCTCACTAATGAAATCAAGGCCGTTCTAACGTTAGGGAAATTGTAAATTTTGATCAATTACATCAATTACAAATTCAGTCTTGAGTTGAAATATCCCCACGGGGCATTATAACACTGCAATAGACATGTGTTGGTATTTCAAGAATACCTGAGGTACTCCAAACTATCCTTGTATACAGGTTCTGCTATTCTACATGATCTACAAGGCTATTTATGATGTATCATTACATATCACAACACTGTAATAGACATGTTACAACATTTCTAGAATACCTTAAGTATTCCAAACTATCCTTGAGTTCAAATCTTGATGTTCCACATGATCAACAAGGCGGTTAACGGTATGTGCATTGTACGTATGGGTGAGAAAAACTTCATTGGATATCATTACACCTTTTTAGACACATGACAGTATTCTCCGAATATCTAAGGTACTCCAAACTATTCCTTAGTTCAGATCATAAAATTCGGAAAACCAATAAATGGTGGCGTCGCGTTTTTTTAAACTGTTTTTGATTGCTGTTTTCAACTCATTCGCGGTCGTCTAAGAACTGGAATATAAAAGTACGATGGAGTCCTCGTACATCGCTTTGTTGATCATGCAAAACACCAACACCTGGGATCAAGAATAGTTCGAAGTACCGTAGATGTTCTGCGAATACTGTTTTATGTCTGCAACGGTGTTACAATGTTCCTTATAGCATTTATAGCTAAAAGTACGGTTAAAACACTGTAAATCTCCTTGTCGACCATGTACAACATCATGATCTGAACTCAAGGACAGTTTAGGTGATCAACTTCATCATTGTGTCCGTAACTATACATGTTCCATATTACTCTTAATTAAAGGAGTTATTGTTGAACAAGTTAGCAGAACATGCTTCTTCTGTAACTCTATAAGCAGAATTTTGACAGCAATCTTGGGACATAGATTTTCATTTGTATTCAAAATTACATGGCAGTAAAAACTCTAAATGATAATTCGCGTGCCGTGGCTCGCTAAATGCTCTAGTTGTTAATTTAATTTCATAAATTCTATGCTATATCGCTATATAAAACATTGCGCTACCGTTTGTTCAAAGTTCCTATTTCTTAATTCGCCTAGAGGTCGCCTATTGATTTAACCAACAAGATGCTAAAGGGTGTCCACATTTAAATTGCATCACTTTAAACTCATCCTCAAAAACAAAAGTCTCTCAAAAAGTCTCAAAAGTCTCTCAACCGATTGTCATGAAATATTCAGGGAATAAAATACAATGTATGTATAATCTTGGTTTAGGTATTTGTATTTCACTGTGTTTCTTTACCAAATCCAAAAGCCCGAACTTTCTTCTTAATACCACGCATACGATCTTAATACAACGCTTGAACCGACATTTTTTCCGCTTTCAACCAAGACATCAACATTTCCTGTTCTGTAGTGACAATTTTAGGATGCTTACGAAGTTCGTGTTTCATTATAGCCCAATATTTTTCAATTGGCCGCAACTCTAGAGAGTTTGGGGGATTAAGATCCTTCGGCACGAAATTGACACCTTTCGTTTTGTGCCACTCCAGAACATCCTTGGAGTAGTGACAATAGGCTACTTACGGCTAAAAAAATGTAGGAAGGTTGAGTGTTTTGCGAAACAGAAGCAGTCTTTTTTTTCAGGCATTTATTCATGTATACTTGACCATGTACAGTTGAAGTTTTCACGAAAGGCTTGCTCCGTTTACCACACGAACAAATCCCCTGCCAAATCATGAATTTCTTGGGGAACTCCGGCACTTGCTGTTTCCTGAGAGACTCTGGAACATCGAACTTGTCTTTCGCAGTCACATACTGGTTGCCGGGAATTTGTTTAAAGTCCGCTTTTACGGGTGTTTCATCGTCCATTCGTCAACATTTGTGTGTACAGCTTACGCGCACGTGTTTTAGCTGTCCTATTCTGTTTTTCATTGCGGTTTGGAGCATTCTGAACTTTTAATGAACGGAGCCCGGCTCGTTTCTTGGCTTTCTGCACGAAACTTTTGGTCAATTGCAGCTTTTTTGCGATATCCCGAACGGAACAGTTGGGTTTGCGTTTAAAGGCAGCAACCACTTGCTTGTGATCCTTCACGAGACACTCACCTTCTTCCGATCGACAATTATTCGTTCCCTGAAACGTTTTATGACACGAGACACTGTAGACTGGTGAATTTTCAACATCTTTCCGATGGCTCGGTGCGAAAGAAGTGGGTTGTCGAGGTGCGTGTGCAAAATGTTCTCGCGCACTTGCTGTTCCTTCGACTCAATTTTCGAAACTACGACACATTTCACAATGAAACTCACGCAGTGTAAACAATACACGCTGAAGTCATTTCACCCAAAATTTCGTTGAAATCA
>JAHHFK020002473.1:0-282822 GCA_024533555.2 Aedes koreicus | reverse complement strand
ATTTAAACGGCATGTGAGTGATTCATGCGTACGGAATATTGGCTCTCACAACATCATGAAAAAGTCAAACAAACTCCGAGGAATGATGTCAATTTACAAACGTTGATCAAATCAAACAGCACAAAATTTGCAGTGAAAACCATCATGCATCAAATGCTCACGCGAGAGGTTTTCGCCTTGAAAAGGCAAAGAAAATCTGAACATTTTTTTGGATGTTACTTATCTCAAATCCGACGTTTCTAGACATTTCAGAAATATCGGCAACCGTGTAAGCTATTCTCTAGCATGTAAGCAAAATGAACACAAGATTCACATATATTTTAAATGACTATGTACCGTTATGCTAAGATGTACTGTTCATTGTAATAGATAGATTCAAAATTACGATTCATTCTATTGGTGACGAATTCGAAAACAATAAATTATACCTATATGATTAGATAGAGAGCCGTTATGCGCCGAGAAAAAAAAAGTAACCAGATTATCAAAACCCTAGGTGTCATAATCGGATGTCATTTTCAATTGCGTTCAAAATTTTCATCGTGATATTACTCAGCCCAGAGAAGAAGAAAAATCATCACAGTAATTATGAGGGACAGTAGTACAAAACAACATTATCGATGCAAAATCAAACACAAAAGATCGCTATTTCCAATCTGGCCATTAAGAAAATTTAGGAAAGGATATACCACTTCTAAGTACGTAAAATAATATATCACTTATTTTTGGAAATTGTTTGCGATTTTGATATTCTAAACGATCGATACAATTACACACTTGGAAGAAATTATGCCATTCATTAGATGTACACTTCTATTTATATACCCCAAGCCCCCTCCCCCCGCTACCAAAAGGTTGGTAGGATCAACTGATTGTTAATGTTAAGCATGAGAAAAGAAAAACGAACAAAAATCATCCCTAAAAAATAAGAAACATCCAGCTCTAAAATGTGCAATCTGCCGACACTGGAGCTCGAACAAATTGGGACGAATAATGACACAAGAAACCCATTCTAATCATTAGGATTAAGAGTCAAAAAAAACTGCAAGAATCTGGTTGTAAAAACTATCCTTCATACAATCTATACAATATGAATTGCTCTCTGATATAGAAACTCATCGATCGGTTTTATGAGTTTTGTCCGTTTTTTGATTGTTTTCCTGAACCGAGAAAAAATTTGTAACCCTGACATAGATACTGTGAAATACAAATAAAATATTGTTGGAAGAAAAAAATAAGTATTGATGGTTTTTCTCTATTCAATTTTGAAGAATGCCCCCGGAAATCGTCCGCCAGAGAATTTCTTCACTTTTGTACTCTATAAGGTGTAACGGGTAAGTCAATAGTAGCGGGATGTACATTTGCGTTGAACGCGTGTTTTTGTGATGGTTTCAATGTGTTCATTATAGCATGCTGTGCGTTTGACTGTTTCGTTTGTTTACTTGTTTGCACGGTTTAGATTTTTCGTTTTCAGTATGTCACGCAACTGAAAAAGAAGTGAAATTTCGGACACATGACTACGTGAAAAGGGTGTAACTATGCGACCATTGGCGAAGCGCTATGAAATTCATCAGGCGAGTATAAAATGAACTTCCAGGAAGAGGCAGACCCGGATCCTCCAACCCCAAACTAGATCAAAAAGTGGTAGCACTAATTCGGAAGAACAAATCAATGTCGATACGAGATTTGGTCAAAAAAGCGGTAACCGGTTTCGCTTAATCGCACGATGCCAGATCCCGCTAAAATAGAGTATCACCTTCGTGGGACAGAAGGAACGGCAGCAGGCGCTTCTGGAGGCAATCTTCTTTATATATTTTGCCGTTGATGGTGCCGGTCGTTATGTACGGTTTGCTGAATTTGCCGCACCCACAGATCGCCTGCCACATCAAGTACTTCTTGGCAAATTTGTCGACCTTCTTGTTCCGGAACTTTTCCGGAACATCCAGGCGGGACTTGCCGACGAAAAACTCCAGACAGGGGATCTGCTTGGCATCCGCTTTAATGTCCATCTCGTCGTCCATTACGATGCATTTTGGCTACACCAACCACTCGCGGTATAGCTTCCTGGCGCGGGATTTGGCCTCCGTATTCTGTTTATCGGTTCGGTTAGGTGCCTTCCTTACCTTGAAGACATGAAGTCCAGCCTGCCTCATTGTCTGCTGGACGAACCAGGCAGAACAATTAACCTCTTTGGCCACGTCCCGAATCGAATGGTTCGGATTGCGCTTGAAGTAATCCCTCATCTTCCTTGGGTTCACGGGGTCGGTCGTCTTCGCCTTTCTTCCGCTGCCAGCTCACCACTGGGTCGTCTTGGTTTCCTCTAACGATTTTACCACATGGGGCATAGTCGAATTGTAGATTCTCAACTGTTTCGTGATCCACCTGTAGGACTGGTCTGGATTTTCCACAACCGCGCCCATATTTTTTTGTGGAAGCACTTCTTGCTTGGAAGCCATCTCAATAACCACTAGACAGATTGTGGTGAAATTTTACACATGTAGACATTACACTCTTGACTATTTTCTAAAAATTTCATCATATTTTACCTATGCGATAAAAAGTTGTAAACAAAAGAATGTGTTGCATTTTTTCTCGAGTACCATCTTAAGTAAAACAACTCTCAATTAACTCACCGAAAAGGGTATAGATTTCGTTGCGAAAGACATCAATCCGCCAAATTGCCCTCAGCTTCGGCCCATCGAACGCTATTGTGTGATTATGAAGAAGGGCTTCGAAAAGACTGGTAAAGCAGCTGAAAATATGCAGGAGTTCAAAACAATTTGAGCTAAGCCGTCCAAATAATGTGTTCGATTAAAATTCGCAAATTCGTGTAAGAATAATATTGATTTCATCCGGTCTTCACAATGTTCAAGTTCGATCCCGTACAATAAAGAAGAATCATCCATTTGTTTGAATAAAACATCATTGTTTTATATGGTTTGAATGGAAAACATGTGGATTACTTATTGTCGATACAGTCCTCAACAAAACACGATTGGTAAAAAAGTTTTTCTTATCAAATTCAATTCTTTATTACACTGTCACAAGTCCATACAATGTGCGTTAAAGGTGTGAAACATTTTCGTACACTGACTGGGACGGTGTGGCCCAATACGACTCGATTGACCGCTCCAGGGGTACCTTTGAAGGATTGTATTCCTTATGTACAAACGGTATGTTGTGGGCGGTCAACCAATCCAGAGAGGCCCTTGCGTAATGGCATTAAGCTAGCCAAGCCAGAACACAATATCTTAATCCTTGGTGCTGTTTTACCCAAAAGCAATCATTTTTGGCAAACAGTTCTTCGTGTAGACTTCCGTATTGACCGCCATATCTCTACTCGTCTGTACGTAAAGGTTGGATACAGGTTAGTTTGAGCTCAATATCTTAGGCTAAAACTTGGCTTTTCTGGAATATCCAACCTTATGGGGTGTATTATCCAATTTGTCGGTATAGAACCTCATGTTCCCAGCGGTCGAACTGTTCGAGACTCCCGACTTAAAGTAACTTACGGCGGACACTTTCGACACTTCCTCGAGATTTCCTCCAGCTGCTTCTCCGTATACTTCGGTCTGGATGCTCACGTGTTACGTTTCACGCCATCCGCCTTTAGGATTCTGACCATCGTGCTCTGCGACGTGTCGAACTTCTTGGCCAGCTTCATGGTGTTGGCGCCAACCTTGTAGTTGGCGGCAGTTTTAAATTTTGTCCACTTAGCGGCACTTATTCTGCTCTATCAGCCCTGGTTTTTGTTGTTGGCCATTAACTCTCCAGAGTAGAACCTAGCGATCATGTTATAAATCGTGGATTTCTTGTGGCCCTTCGTGAAAAAGTTCCTCGCCTCCTCCGAATTCAGATGCTGTCCAAGCATCCTAAAGACGCGCACCCGGAGAAAACTCTGTTCCGCGACCTTCATTGTAAACAAACGAAAACACACTGAGCACACTGAATTTTGTCGCGCTACTTGTGACTCATCCGTTATTTGCGGAGATGTTCAACAAAATTCGTCCCCATATCAGATTATTTTTAAAATTGTAGAAAAACTGGCTACGAGTGAACGTATTTTTCCCGTAAACTTCTTTAGTTTCATAATTGTAATAAGCAAAAACGTTCAGGCTATATCGGCATTATCCCGGATGACGTCGAATAGCTAGCATGCGTCGCCTTGGTTATAATGAAGTATGGCCGGCTGGAATGGACCACCGCTTTGAGTACTAAGAGCTACCTCGGTAAGCTCGAAAGTACTCACAGGCTAATGTGCCTGAGAGTGGTCAGCGAATACCACACAGTGTCACGCGACGCGGTATGCGTTTTAGCGGGGATGCCCATTGTCATCATCATAAAAGAGGACACAGAGTGCTTCGAGCAAGGGGGCACAAGAGGTATTCGCAAGACTACCCGAGTCACATCAATTGTCAGGTGGCAGAGGGAGTGGAATAATTCCACCAAATGTCGGTGGACCCACCGACTAATTCTGGAAACATCAGGATGGGTTGATCGACGACATGGAAAAGTTACCTTCCACATGAAACAGATACTGTCAAGCCACGGTTGCTTCAGACAGTATCTGCAAAAGTACCGGCATGCCAAGTCCTCTGCGTGTCCCGTATGCACGGAAGCGGATGAAACTGCAGAACATGTGTTCTTCGTGTACCCTCGCTTCAACGACGCGAGGAACGGCATGATGGCTGTGAGCGGTCGAAACACGATTCCGGATAATCTTGTCCAGAGAATGTGTTAAGAACAGGACACCTAAGACGCAGTAAACACGGCGGCCTCTCAGATTGTCTTAGAACTCCAAGATGAGTGGCGAAATGACAGGTCAGAGGGATCAACTAACTACTAACCCCCTATGAAATTAGATACAAGCGAGTGCTTAACGCACAATAGGCTCCTCCCTGAAGTAATACCAAAAAGTGGTTCCGGGAGGGGGGGGGGTGTTGGCAAAGCTAAAGGCACGGGGGGGGGGCCCCCCCCCCCCCCCCCCCCCTCCCCCAAAATTTTCCCCCCCCTCAAAAAAAAACCCACCCAAAAACCGGCCCTAGGGTCCGTCCCCCTCCCCCCCCGATTTTTCATTTTCCCCCTTGGGTTTTTTGGTATTAAAGAACCCCCCCCGGGTTACGGGGGATCCCCCCCCCTTGGATTTTCTTCAAAAACAAAGGGTCCGCCTTAATTTTTGCTTCTTTTATCCTGCTGCACTCAAGGAGTTCTGGCTTATCTCTTGCCAGTAGTTCTTGAACTTGTAGCGTATAAAACAAAAGCATATTTTTCTTGTGCAAAACTTTCCATACACTCCAGTGAGAGACCGGAAGATGGGCTGTAATTCGCCTAATGCTAGTTTTGAGATCGTTCCTGACCGTGCGTAAAATTCTCTCTTCGAAGGCGGGCATCAATGACCACCGGGGCTGTTCGGCGTAAGATACAGTGGAAAATAACGTTCTATCCCGAAACCGGCGGTGTGTAGACGTGAAGGTTCCTGTGTAAAAATAATATTGCTGTAAAATTTACACCTAACAATCTAATTTTTTACATACTTGCACTCGGCAGTCGACGGTTGGGAAATCTGCGACCATACTTTTGCCGGGCCCGATCCACAATTGGCTAACCCAGAGTGAATACCCTAACTCTCAAGAAAATTGGCGCCACGGTTCTGTTAACAATTGAGTTATGACTGTGCGTTTTTGAAAATTTTCTTTCTTTCGATGAGAATAATCTTACTTAGTAGCATAATTGTTGAGTTACAGTCAATTTAAGACTAACATGTACCAAAACATTAAATGTTCAATAACTCCGTAAATTTTGAGATTGCTGGATCAACAATAGAAAAGGGCCTATCAACATTTGTAAACAAACACTTCTGAGTTTTTTTCTCGCAAGACATTGGCTATACACGCAACCTACAGAATGTCGGGAAACTTTCCCTACATGATGATATTATTGGTTTGCGTGGGTGGCCTACGCTTTGCGGGAAATGGCTCAGAAGTGTTTGTTGGCCCTTTTCTATTGTTATTCAGTTTGCCACATGCGTAGATCTTTTTTCATCAAATATCATCTCCTTCGTCCCTGAAATATTTGCAGGAACCGACACCCATAAGGTCTGTTCCACATTAATCCGGCACCTTCAAATCATTGTAACTTTTGAAATTTGCACGTAGGAATGAAAATTTCACTGTGATATAGCTGAGAGTCTATGATGAAAGGCTATGATTGATGTTTACTTCATGTTTAGTATTCAAGATGGCGACGAAAGAAAAACAAGGCAAGCGAGCGAATTCTGCTACGGGCGTACGGCAAATCCTGACTTGTCAATACGGGACCTTGCAAAAACATTGGATTTGCCTAAATCCACTGTTCACGATGTGCTCGAAACATTTTCGGAACGTTTGACGGTGGAGAGGAAACCGAGAAGTGACAAAAACATTGGACGCGCTGATCCTGTCATGGACCGAAAGGTGAAAAGGATATTAACGAAAAACCCAAATCTCTCCATTCGAACGGTGGCTCGTAAAATAGGGATGTCGCCTGATTTTGTCCAAAAATCAAAACAGCGTTTGGGACTTAGGTCGTATAAAGTAAAAACAGTTCCAAATCGCAACGACAAACAGAACTTGACAGCAAAATCACGGGCTTGACGTTTGTACTGCGAATATTTGACGAAGTTTTCATGCGTTGTTATGGACGATAAAACTTATGCCCTGGAGGATTTCAAGCAGCTTCCAGGGCTGGCTTTTTATTCTGCTATGGCCAGAAATGCTACAGCTGAGCATTTCAGAATGAAGAGGGCATCGAAATTTCCCAAAAAAATACCTTGTGTGGCAAGCAATTTGCACGTGTGGCAAAACGTTTAAATCTTTCGTCACTACAGGCACAATCAACAAGGAGATCTATCAGAAAGAGTGTCTGCAGAAGCGATTGCTACCCTTCATCAAAAGTCACAAAGAAAAACCTTTGTTCTGGCCCGATTTGGCATCACGCCACTATGCTAAAACTGTGATGGAGTGGTACCAAGCAAATCAAGTGAACATTGTACCAAAAACCTCAAACCCGCCAAATCGCCCAGAGCTACGACCAATCGAGAGATATTGGGCTCTGATGAAGCGATAGCTTTCTGAAAAGAAGCAGGGAATCAAAGACATCAAACACTTCCAGCAAATTTGAACAAAGACGGCTTCTACGATTTCTTAAGAGTCTGTAATGGACGGAGTTAAGCGCAAAGTTCGAAAATTTTATGCAAATACCGAATAACTATGTTTTGTTTGCACGAATTGTTAAAACACATCCCATGAATCTGAAATAAACAACTACGACGGAAACATAATGCGAAATTTATGTTTTATTCATGTTTTGAGGTGTCCGGATTATTGCGGATACAGACCTTATGCGACACGGGGGAAATTTTTTCGCGGTCAAAGTATCTTGTAAAATGTCGTAAAACGCATTGATTGAGGGTTTGTGGAACCCCTAGCCCGACCAATGGAAGTTGCTTTCGGTTTCCGGAATACTATGTCTAATTTTCGGCTCACAATGCCATCCAGCCAGTATCTTCAGGCCATTTTAAATTTGTGGTTGAAGCAATTTTCGGACGTCTTTCATGGTTATACCATGAAATCTTGCATCTAAATCAAGAAGATGGTGTGCCAGTTCGCGTTCTGGCGAGATCACCAATTTCTTCGAACCGAGTCCCTTTTTCGTTGAAATTTGCTAAATGGACCGTGTGCAACGTTCTCAAACATTTTCGTGAGCGGAATACTATCGATCTACAGGATCATAGCAAGTGTCGTAGTAGAACTAAGCATCGGAAGAAGCATGTTAATGTGTTAAGAATGATTAGGGAAAACCCAGGGCTGTCAGATAATGATATCGCCAAGAAATTCAATGCCAGCCAAAACACCGTCAGAAGAAGTCGTCTGTGAGAAAGATTTCAATCTTTTCAGGCCAGTAAGTAACCAAACAGGACACTAACGTAAAATCTAGTGGCCAAACCACGTTCCCGGAAGTTGAACAATGAGGTTCCTACGAAGTACGAAGGATGCATCCTAATGGACCACTAAGCGAACTTGGAGATGGATTATGGGCAGCTTCCCGGACAAAAGTTCTATAAAGCCACTGGTCGAAGTGATGTTCGTAGTGTAATATCGAGAAAAACGGGGTGGATTTCTGTAAAGAGAACATCAATCCATCCAACTGCCCTCAATTCAGCCATATTGAGAAATATTGGGTATTTGTCAAACAGAAGTTGAAGAAGAGTGGAAAGGTGCCTTGGGATGCAACAGAAATGAAGAGATGGTGGAACAAAATGGCCACTCAGGTTGTCCAAAATATAATGAGTGGTATTCGAAGAACAATGCGAGATTTCATGAAAACCAAATCGGAATAATTTTTGCTATTTTTCCTCTAAAGTGCAATAAATGACGTTCATTTTGAGTACTCAACATTTTTATTTCATCTGCATGGTTCCGAGATAGATCAATTTTGTTTTGCGTCCAGACATTAAATGACTAAAACTTTATCACGCATTGAACGAAACATCTTGCCGCTGTCATCCGTACATCTTTTCAAGTTTGCATAAAGCCCAATTCAAAGTAAATTTGGACGCATTCAAGTGATCATAACTCAAGAATTAAACAACTAACACGGTTGAAAACGTCAAACAAAAGGGTATTTATTCAGCTTTCAAACGATACATAAAAAGTTATTAAATTTTACCGTTTCGAACGAACTGTCACACTTTACTTGTGATCGATGCCATCATAATCTGCACAGTCGCTGGTGACATTTGTTGTGCATTTGTCACTTCTTTTCTTCCTCGAAGTTTTCGCTTGACAATTGCCCAATATTTTTTGATCGGTGTGAGCTCATGGCAATTCGGAGGATCAATCTCTTTGGCGACGAAATTAACATTGTTTGCAGCATACCATTCTAGTACCTCCTTAGAGTAGTGGCAGCTGGCCAGATCCGGCCAAAACATAACGTTGGTCTTGTGTTGCCGAATGAAGGGTAAAACTCGCTTTTTCAGACACTCTTAAATGTAAACCTTCGGCGTCATTGTGTGACATGTGATGAAAACCTTGGTTTTAAGGACAAAACTGCAGATTCCTTGCCAAATCATTAGTTTCCGAGCAAACTTATCAGCAAAAACAAATTTATACCTGGAAAGAGCATCCCCACGACCAGTTGCCAGGTAAAATTTTCGTCCGGGGATTTGTTTATAATCCATTTTGACATTTTCGTCATCCATTAAAATACAGCCATCAAATTTCGTCAAAACTCGTTCGTATAGTATTCATGATCGCTTTTTGGCCACTAAATTTTGTTTCAGGGAGCGATTCGGATGTTAACTGGCACAAAAAGACTTATATCCTTCTCTTAAAGGGATGTTATGCCCGGTAGAAAAGTTGGAATCGTATTTCTTTGCCAAAACACAATTGGAGACACCTGGGTTACCTTTCACGTACTTCAACATCTTTCTCCTAAGTTCTTTGTCCCTAGTTCCTCTTTTTTGATAGATGCGCTGTGCTCTATCCACACTCAGAGTACCCTTGTAACGTTTGATTACAAGACACGCCATTGACTTTGAGAATTTTAACACTTTTGCTATTTTTGAGGCAGACCACGAAGGATTCTCTACATGTTTGTGCACAATTAATTTTCTTTTCTCAAGTTCCATGATCCGTAATTTTGAGCTGCGTCAATCAATCGAGAAAAACTTTTCATAAATTTCTTTGTCAATGAAACATCAACAAATTCCTGTCAAACGTTTTTCGTTTCAACCACCAGGAACGCGGTGGTGTATTAAACCGTGCGTCCAGATTTACTTTGAATCGAGCTTTATGTGTTTTCCTGACATAAACCCGAGACATCTAGAAAGATAGAATGAATACCAACACTGCTAATTTTACCATACTGGTAAAGTCTTCATTTCATCCGCAAAGTAGAAATTATTTGAAACAGTTACTTCAACGTGCAAACAGTTTGAAAATACTCGCTTTCGTAAATAACTAGTGACTCATAGGTTACTAATAAGTTAGCACCCTTATACTCCGGATCGTATGGGTCATCATGTATACACCACGAAAAACGTTTATTAGGAGTGTATCGAATATAAGCTATCCACATACATTTGCGTTGTACGCATGTATTTGTGATTGTTTTTTATGCTCTGAACACTGCATGCTGTGCGTTTGACTGTCAGCTTTCTTTTGTTTATTTGTTTGTGTGGTTCAAATTCTGCGTTTTCAAAATGTCGCGTATTGAAAAGGAAGTGAAAATTAAGGTTCTGGACACATGGCTAAGTGAGAAGGGTATTACTATGCGAAAATTGGCGAAGCGGTTTGGAATTCATCATGCGAGTGTTAAAACCATCATTAATAAGTTTGGGGAACACTATTCTTTGGATGAGCTACCAGGAAGAGGCAGAAAACCCGGTTCTTCCAACCCGAAACTGGAGCAGAAAGTGGTATCTCTAATCATGAAGAACAAATCAATGTCAATACGTGATTTGGCCAAAAAAGCAGGAACGAGTGTCGGAATGATCCAGCGTATCAAGAGGCGAAACCACCTGAAGACCTACAAGAAGCAGAAAATCTCGAAACAAAGTGCAGAACAGAAGAAGCGAGCAGCAACAAGGGCCCGGAAATTGTATTCGCGTATTTTGCAGCGTCCGGATGCATGCGTTTTGATGGACGATGAGACCTATGTAAAGGAGGACTCAAAAACCCTTCCAGGTCCACAATACTTTACTGCCGTCGTTGGGGAGGATGTGAGCGATGCGGACAGGTCGATTCAAGTGGAGAAATTCGGTCGAAAGGTACTGGTATGGCAAGCAATATGTTCCTGTGGTTTGAAGTCAACCATTTTTTACACTACCGGAACTATAAATGCGGAAATCTATCGATCTGAGTGTCTCCAGAAGAGATTGTTGCCTTTATATAAGAAGCATAGTACACCTCCACTGTTTTGGCCGGATTTAGCCAAAACCACTCTCAATTGGCTTGCGGAAAAGGGTATAGATTTCGTTGAGAAAAATATCAATCCACCAAATTGCCCTCAGCTTCGACCCATCGAACGTTGATGGGCAATCGTGAAGAGGGTCTTCGAGAAGACTGGTAAGGCAGCAGGGAACATGCAGGAGTTCAAAAAAATTTGGGCTCAAGCGTCCAAAAAATGCGATGCAACACTTGTCCGGAACTTGATGAAGAGCATTCGATCCAAAGTTCGAAAATTCGTGAAGGAATAACTTAAATTTCATCCGGTCTTCATTATGTACAAGTTTAACCTCGTACAATAAAGGATTAATTTTTTGTATGAATAAAATATCGGTTTTCAACATAATTTGAAAGAAAGTTTGTGGATAGCTTATTTTCGATACACTCCTTAGATGAAAGTAAAAATTTACATCACCAGCAGAATGGTGCACGGGTGGTTTGTTTTTGTTTATTATTTTCAACATTTGACAGTTTCATGCAACACATGGTGGCCTGAATAGCTTTATATGCTTCAAAGATAGGGTGGATGTAAAGTTTTAAAAAAAAAATTTTCGAAATAAATTGTTGAAAATTAACAACCAGTTCATTTTGAATAAATTTTCATTTCGTTTGAATTTATTTTTGACTGTTGTTTTATATACTGCATGAATCAATTGGAAATCACAAAGTTTTATTTATTATAAAGGCCAATTTTAGAATCTTATTTATTCGTACTGTTCGACGTCTCAATTCTCATGTTTTGTTCTGCAAAAGTACGGAGATGCCAAGGACCAAGTCATCCAAAGCTATTTCTGAGTTTTGAACATATGATCATGGCCAGTTAACTATTCTATCACATTTTGCCTTAAAATTTCCAGATGACTTGGGACATGTCTGAAGGTTTGAACTCATGACTACCATCGTGACAAACAGGCGGATGCCATCGCCATTCACATACTGCTCAAGAGTTTCTGTTGAAATCTGTTGAATGACATCCCATACCAGCTAGAAACATTAGGAACGAGTCCATGGCTCAACCGTGTGACAGTCATTAATTAGAAGAACCAACCATAAAATCGATCATTCCATTGCTCACCCCACCAATCAAGATGCAGAGCTCCAGATAACATACTCCCATCCGTAGCCAAAGAGATCATCTTTCGGTGTTAGATTTTTGTCAAACAGGTGCGCGCCGGGCTGCTGCAATTGGTTAACTCTCTGGGATCTTCTCTTTGAAAAAATGGCGCGAGTGTCTCGAATTACGCTGATTGAAAGATAACACAGATGGAATGCGCATAACGTTGTGTGAAAGCATCAGAAGATTCGAGCAGAGGAAGAAAACTAAAAACATCAATTCATGGTGGGGAAACAAGAGAACTCACCTTGTCGATTCGACCATTGGCGATTAAGTTGTAGAGGTGTGAACAGGAAGTAGCGAAAATAAAAAAAAAACGGTAATAATCATAAATTATGCATCATTTCTTCGGTGATTGAATTCCCTTTTTTGACGAGATATGGAGAATCGAAGAATGGGTTCCAGATTTTCTCACAAAGCTGGATTTCCCCTCATGTTTACGACATGTGGGTGGCTCAGAATTAAACATTGTTTCCTCAGCAGATCAGATTCTTAAACAGCATTTAAATCTAAACTTAGGTCTGAATCGTTACTAATCGTTTAATTACACTTTTTTCGCATCAGTAAATTACCGTTCAGAGTAGCAAATTCGCTAATCATTCAACGACCGATTGATTATTTCAACCAAGCAATGAACACCTAAGCGCATACTAGCAGACGAATGCCATAAAAAGTTATGATCATTTAATTTGCTTTGATGATCTCCATGAAAATTTGCAATTTATTACCGAAATCGGAATTATCGTCAGACTTAATCCGTTGACGACCGGCTACAAAACCCCTGAGAATCCAAACGAACATTATCGGTCTTAATCCGCCACGATCGCAGTTGAAAAAAGATAGAGTTTGCAATACTTTATGGATGCATCTAATTAGGTATCGCAATAAAGCCCTAGCCCACTTCAATTAAATTTGAAAATTTATCGCCATCTATTTACGGCCGTAGACAGCCTTCGGATGGATTCGTTACATATGTACAAACCGCACGGAGCGAATCTTCTTCAGGACAACGATCTATCCTTTGAGTTACGCAGAATGCGACCCTCTCAGCTTTGCTCGAATCTCGTTTGGTGCGTTTATTATTTGTTTATATGCTATAATTTGCTCCGGCGTGACATTGATAGCTTGTTGGAACAAGTGGTAGTAGCATTCGCCATCTCTTTCTCTCAAACAGCACCATTTATGAATGCAATGCAGCAGGTTTGTCACATCTCGCGAAGCACTTAAACTCGTCTCAGGATTTCTGGATCCGATCTTATAAATGCAACGAGTGGCCATGTTTTAATTCACTCTCCATCAGCAGCGTGTCCCTGGTTTGACATGCAGTTCAGAGCGACAACTTCACAGCTTTTTGCAACCCTAAGGTGGTCCGCACATACCTACCTACCACTACTGCTGTCTTCTAGATGAGGAAGGTATAGGTACCGGCCAGGAATGATGGCTGACTGCTGCTCTTCAGATATGTAGCGGTCCAGCGTCCAGACGACACGAAGGGAATAAAATGTGCTGATGTGTGACTGCTGCGAAAATATTTAACAAAACGACAATGTCAATCTCGTTCTACGGCTGCTGCTCCCGTGTCGCTGCTTGATCGTCGTCGTCGTCGTCGTCGTCGTCGTCATCTTAAGAGCGGTTATTTTTCATTGGTAGGTACCTTTTTCCACTCAATCTCCGGTGTTGTTCGGGTTTTGGTCTTTTTCTCTTCCCTCATTCCATTCCGATTGTTTGTTCTGCCTGCCTTATTTTTAGTTCTTCTCGCTGAAGTGATCATTAAATTGAAGATAGCACGACACAAAGCCAGTTATTTTCTGTGTGTTTTTTTTTGTGTGATTGAACGAAGATGATGAGGACAAATCCAGGATGAATTGACTTTTCTCGCCGGTTTCCAAAAATGACACCCCGATAGTGGGTCTCTGATATTATTAGTAATTTATTTGACTGATTAAACACAATGGATGGTTTTCGGCTTGATGACATTTCAGGAATTGATTATAGTTCATACCAATAATACGGATATCTAATGAAAAGTAATCTTTGGCTACTTCCGGCATTGTTCAAACGATGATTCGTTTGAATTTTTGAATTCATGGTCCCAACTTGTTTGTTTGAATTCACGGTCCCAACTGAAGAGTTTGTTATCCTCTAGTACAGAAATTATATCACCTACTGATTTTGAGTAAAACAACGAACGTCTCCATGGATTACCTGATTAACACCGAATGGAGGTTTCGCGGGATCATTTTGAGGTAGATTTCGAAATTGTAGCAAAATTGCGTTTCGGGATTCAAGTTCGTTCGATACGGATCACCTGTCGCGTGGTAGGGAAACTGGGACTAAGACGAACAGGCTAAACAGAGCTTCAATTTTTAGATAGATGATTCATAATTTCTAAAACTTATATGCAATGTATTGGAGTCCATCGGGTGCAAACTAACATTTTGGAATTTCTTTCTCAAGCTGTCAAAAAAATAACTATACTTGAAGAAGATCTCATCATTGAAATAAAGGATATATTTTCCATTGTTGAAACAAAATTAGTTAATATTTAAAAACAGTCCGTAAACGCCTGTTCGTCGAAGCTTTTGTTTGATGTCGGCACAGGAGAGCGTAGTACTAATTCACTCAAAAAAAACCCAAAAACTTCAACCCACATTTTTTTTAGTACAGTTACGATCGAGTAGGTATTCAGGAATGATTGTGTTTTTTTTGCGTAATGCGATGACACTTTATCCAGCCAAAACACGTATCCATCTGCATGATATTTTTGTAGAAACGGGGTTCCAATTCTCTTCATTCGTACTGGTAAACATCTTGATTGATAGCCAAACCATAGGGCTTGAACCTCCTCCCTCGGAAATGGCAATGAACTGCAACACTTTTTGTTCAAACTTATGTCTAAACTTATATTTTTATGTTCGGAGATGCAGTAAAACTATCCATGGAATAGTATCGATCGTTTCCGGGAATGGACATATTCGAAAGAGGGAAGTAGCGTAACGAATATTTTTTTTATCAACCAGCGGCATTGGGATTTCAGCGTCGAAATATGTTTCTCAGTGTATTCCGCGGCTCTTGTCTCCTTTCAGAACTTTATTCCGACTCTTTTCGATGTTTTGCAGATGTACTAGGTGAGAACAGTAGAACTTTTTTGAGGCATCCATGTTGATGAAGTCACGAGAAAGACAACCTAATCATTTGCGTCCATAATTTTGTCTTCCACTTCCACTACCTTGCTTTCGAGTAGTTGTTGGGATCTAAGAATATGGTAAACAGCCGCAACATTTCTGCTTTTAAAATGTTGTACCGTATACTTTTTGCCGAAATTTCTGTGCAGTTCGTAGACCTTTACATCGCCCTCACAAAATGCCACTTGTTTCGACGGCATTTTGAGCAAAACTGAGCAAGCCTGAACAAAACAAAAAATACTAGCTAAAAGAAAAAAAAGACAGCTAACACATACATACAATCATTTCTCTCTGAGCTTGTTTGTTGTTGAGCATAGAGGCCTCGAAAAAAATCCAAAATTTTAGTTGCCACCCGTTTATGTTCTATTTCAATGTCCGCTCCATGATCGAATGCCCGACCTTTTTCCTTGCAATCACTCATAAAGTTTTGGGCAATAGTGGAGTTTCTTCAAACCAGCTCGTTCTCGAATACTTTAGGTATTTTACGAAGTTTTGCTTTCATGATGGCCCAAAACTTCTTAATCGGACAATGTTCCGGCTTGAAGTCTTTTGGTACAAAGACAACATTGTTTTCTCTGTACCAGTCTAACACCGACCAAACGCAGTGGCAGCATTCCAATTACGGCCAGAATAGCGTTTCGCCTCCGTGAGACCGCAAGAAGACCAGCAAGCGCTTCTGGAGGCACTCGTCTCATAGATTTGCCCGTCGTGATGCATGGCTGGTTGATCTCTGCACACCCATAGATGGCCTGCCAAACCATGCACTTTTTGGCGAATTTGTCCATCTTCTTCTTCGTACCTCCTCAGGAATGGCCGACCGTGATGTGGAAACAATTGATTTGTGTCCACTTGGTTTTCATTTCGTGAGAACCAAGTTTTTCAGCCTCGGACTGGTTCATCTCCCGTCGTACTAACACTTTTTTGGATATTTTCGTAATTTGTAATTTGGGGTGAGATTTGATCTCGCAATACTGGCGGGAGAGTTATGGATGTTAACCACTAGGAATCTACCACGTCCACACCCGCCCTTCACGGCTGTGCTTTCTAGTTGTGTCTGCCTATAAAGTTCTGTCCAGTTAGAATCCGGAATCACTCATTGTGTTTCAGCGGCACGGAAAATGCAAAAATTATTTTACAGCGGTTTGTTTACCTGGGCGCCCACTTTCTGTGGTGTAAATTTCACGGTGTTTCGTGGAGTGAGTCAAAAGTTATTCCAGATGGAAGCCGAGAGGAGAGAAAAAATTCTGCATACCCACGTTGATAATCCAACGTGGTCCGCAATAAAAATCGCAAAAACGTTGTAAATCGCCAAATCAACCGTGTATGATGTGCTCAAACGTTTCAGGGAGCGAAAGAGCGTGGATCGAGTGCCTCAATGTAAGCGTCGTAGTGGAACATATGACCGCAAGCTAAGCCAGAAGGTGTGGAGAACTGTCAAAGCAAACCCTGGACTATCAAATAATGAAATCCCACAAAAATACGCTGCTGCTCGCAGTACCGTTCGAAGAATTCGTTTGCGAGCAGGATACCAAACAGAACGTTGAAGCAAAGTTTCGTCACCAAAACTCGAGCTCGGAAATTGTACCAGCAGATTTTGACGAAGTACCAAGGATGCCTGCTCATCGACGATGTAACCTACGTCAAAATGGATTTCGGACAGCTTCCTGGCCAAAAATTCTACATGGCGACGGCACGAGGAGATGTGCGAAGTTTAAGTTTGCTTTTAAGGACAAATTGGTCAAAAAACATTGATTTGGCAAGGGATATGCAATTGCGGAGCAAATACCAAAGTGTTCGTGACGAATAAGACGGTGGACTCGAAGCTGTACAAGGAAGAATGCCTCAAAAACCGCGTACTACCTTTCATTAAAGCGGCTCGGGACGCGACTCAGATGACCAAAATGTGGAACAAATGTGAAAAAGGAAGTTGACTCCGGAGGTGTGCAGCGTTTGATGGGAGGAATAAAGAAGAAAGTGCGAATTTTCATTCGGAACGAAGAGAAATGATTTGTATTGATATTTTGTCCTTAAAGTACAGTGAATTAACTTTGTTTTGATGTATTAAACTTATTTGTACGTCAATCCGTTACCGAGATTCAGATGATTTTATTATTCCGGATTCTAAATAGACATAGCTTTAAGTCTCGTCGTCCATCACGGCGTACTTCTGTTTCGTCAGCCACTCTCGGTACAGCTTCCTGGCGCGGGTTTTGGCTACCATGCTTTGTTTGTCGCTCCGGTTTGGTGCTTCCCTGACTTTGCAGACTTCGAAGCCTGCACGTTTCATCGTTTTTTCGACGAACCAAATGGACATCTCCGTCTTCTTCGCAACATTGTGGATCGAATGTTTCGGTCGACGCTTGAACAGATTCAACACCTTCCTTCCCTTCGCCGAATCAGCTGTCTTCGGGTTTCTATTACTTCCTGGCCGCCACAGGGTCGTCTAGCTCTCCTTTGATAACTTCACCACCCGGGACACCGTCGAATGATAGAATCCTAGCTGTTTTCCTATCCATCTATATGACGCAGTTGGATTTGGATGCCATTTCAATAACTACTTAACAAATCGTGATGAAATTTTGCCAACGTAAACATTACAATCTTAACTGATTTCAGTCAAAAAATGTATCCAAACGCTATAAAGTTACATACTAATCGTTGTGCCTATTTTTTATCAGCACAGACTTTATGTTGTTTTCCATATACGAATTCATTCTATTAACCAATGATTGTTAATGTCAAATTAATGTCAAAGGAGATTTTTTTTAAAAACAATCACTTCCACCACCAGAGCAGGACTTGCCATGACGAATGGCTCCTTCCATTGGCAAAGTCAAGTTGTACATACCTGTAATCCTCACTATTCCGTTAAGGGCCGAAAATGAGGATATATCGACCCGTAAGCAGAGGCACTTTCACGAAACTCAAGGAAAAGATAGAGAATCCCCTTCCCACAAAACGCCCCTAATTACAGGACATATGAACAGTAAGCAATACACATTAGGATTTGCATCTGGTGTTTTTTTTTAAATACGGTTATCAAACTCACTGTAGACTGTCGGAAGATAATTAGACCTTCGCCGATCTCGATTTGACGATTTCCATTAACGAAGTCATAATTGTAAAGCAGCTTGAAGTTTACGATTTGCGCTACGAATTTCATTAGATATGCCAAAACCTGCTGCGCTTCCTCTATCAATGATCCATCAGTGAAAAACGATTTAGTGAAATCAACTTGGCTAAACTTCTCAGCAAATGTCATCGGATCAATCATAGGACGAAGATATTCTGGGATTCCACGAAGTTCCTGCTTCTTGGATTAATCAAAATGAACCGAACTGCCGAAGTCGGAGAAGCAAACACGATTGGGAATATTCAGCAAAATGCTGGCATCCTGTGTTATGTTCAAATGGTACAAAGTCATGAAGCGAGTTTGAGGATTCAACTCAAGAAGTTTCTCAAAGTATTCGATCACCCGGGGGTACATAACTTCACACCTGGTGAGGAGCCGGAGAGTTTCTACTCCGTTACTGCCAGATCAGCCGTTATTACACAGAGAACCAACAGATGATACTTGGGGCTAACATACATCCTCAATGTGTAAAAACTGCTGATCCTAAACTAAGGCAATACCGGCGCTGGGCCTGCCGGAATGCAGGTCAAATAAGGAAAGGGCAGAAATATGTTGACGTAATACTCGCTTTATTGGAAGCCGAGGATACCTCTGCATTTCCACAATGAATCACTGGGATGTTTTATAACAAGATTAGGTAGCAGCAGGGTTCGTTTTGGTAAACGATAAGCTTAAATCCCGTGGAGTCTAGTAAAATATTTAAATATAAGTAGCGATTACTAATTTGGACCGATTTATACCCAATGCTCAGTAACAGTAAGGATGCTATTAGGGCAACTTATAAAGTGTGATGGTGGTTTTTCGTAAGAAAAACAATTTGATTTATGTTAATGCTTGAAAGACCATTTGAATCGATTCATACCAAGAGTAAGGAAAGTTACAGTTAGAGTTAGAGCCATTTACAAAATAGGATAGTGGTTTATTCGTTCCAAGATATGGTGTGGCAACTAAGTATGATCCTAACCACCAGCCCACCACACCTGGTTCAAAACCACATCTCACCGGGCTTTGTTGTTTCTTCCTGTTTACAGTCGATCACTCGCACCACCGGACAATAAATAGATAACCGAAATAACAGACAACGCGCTATGCCAGATAACAAAATAGTGTGCAACAAAGCAGCGATACAACCGTTCACAGCCGATGCACTAAGCAAACACTTTTTTTTCGTAAACGTTCAATTTGTAGAACTACATTCTACAAACCCTTTTACAACTGGATCTTATATCTCTTATATCTTATATCAAACAAGTTGAACCTTCTGAAGAGAAAAATCTATGCTAATCCATTTAAAGTTACGATTAAAGGATTGGGCGAAATTAGAGTCCTTATAAGCACTTGAAGCCTTCTGGCAACATTATGTTTCTATTGGTCTCCATCGTTTTAGCATCAACCGGCGGAGACTTGGTCCTATACCCAATGATTTTATTATCTCCAATCCACTAGACCAATCTCAATGTTTTGTGATATAGTGGGCGGAATATTATGATTTAAGCTAACTCAATGCAGACGTCTTCATAATTTGGCAGATCGACAGGCAATCCCCAAGCAACACCAAACCGTTATAATTAGTTGCAGCAACTTGAGTCAAATTTAAGTTATTTTAACCGATTTGCAACAAGTGTGCTGCAAGGTGGGTAACCACCTGGCACCTCATAACAATATGCTTAGAGGCAGACCGGAAGATTTTATGAGCTACACCACCCCTCTGTGCGACCGAGCTGCCTGCTGAAAACAAAAAGGGGCACCTTTAACACCGACAAACCGACATGAATGATAATAGAAAAAGTCTTAACACTTCTGTTCCAATAAGATTATTGACATCTATCTTCGTGTTCGCTGAGAACGTTTATTGAAGCCACGAACACGCTTGGGAACTTGATGAAAATGTTCATGTCTGAGCAATTCTGGACAAATTAATTTTATCTAGACAAAATAGTTCTATAGGTTTTGACAGATGGGATCGTTGCACATTTGAATCGGTCGTTATGGATTCTTGATCAAAAGTGAGGATTCAGTTTCATGTCGGTTTGTCGGTGCTTTTAACCCAGGTGCACTTTTAACCAGACCCCAACATATTTAAATGACATGGATTGAGTTTTAGGTGTACCCCAAATTTGAAGCTTCGGCTGTGCTGGGATATGCTTCCTAGAAAAAACAACCAACTCAGTTTTCTCCGTAGAGAATTCGATACCTAGCTCTAGAGCCCAAGTAGACAAATTGTCTAAGGTTTCGTGCAAGGGTCCTTGCAGGTCGACCCCATTGAGCCAAGTGACATATACTGCGCCGTCATCTGCAAGTTGTCTCAACTCAACGTACAGTTGTCACTTAGAAAAACATCAATGTCTCACCGGCTGAAAGTCTCTCAAATAAAGACAAACAACAACAACATCAATGTCTTTCACATAAAAATTGATAAAAGAGAGCTAAAACATGATCCCTGGGAGAGACCCTGGAAACTAAATCGAGAAGCTGTAGCGTTTTCACGAGAAAAGCTTATAAGTTTCTATAACAGCAAATTGTACAAAAAGTTATTCATTATTGGTGAAAAGCCCCAAGCGTAGAGTTTATCTGAAAGAACTTCAACAGATACTGAATCAAAAGCCCTCTTGATATCCAAGAATACAGCAGCTATTTGCTCTTTTTAGCAAAAGCTTTCTGAATATCTGTGGAAAGCAACGCGAGATAGTCGTTCGTTCCCTTACCCCTACGGAAACCATATTGAGTATCTGAAAGCAGGTTGTTCGTCTCAACCCATTTGTCCAGACGGAAGAGGATCATTTTCTCCAACAACTTTCGAATGCAGGATAACATCGCGATGGGTCGATAAGAGTTGTGGTCGGACGCGGGTTTGCCAGGTTTTTGAATGGTAATAACTCTCACCCAACTTCAATCATCAGGAACAACATAAAGCTCCAGAAACTGATTAGACAAGTTCAACCTACGCCTCAGACGTCTGGGAGGTTCTTAAGCAAGTTGAACTTGATTCGGTCAGCCCCTGGTGCCATATTGCCACACGAAAGGAGTGCGAGAGAGAGACTTCTACAATTCAAAAGGGTCGGCTAACTAATCTCATCTATAGAGTTCTCGGTTTCGCGAAGAATCATCCGTGTCGGCACCTAATTCTGACAAACTTTCCGCGCAAACTTGGGGATCCATTGGTCCGAGTACTCCTCGCTTTCGTTGGTTGTAGTTCGGTTAAGCCGTGTTCCAAAGAGTACTCATCGACGTATCACGCGATAGCTCGTCCACAAATCGTCGCCTGTATCCGCGTTTCTTGGCCTTGATGAGGCTCTTAAGTTCGCGTTCGAAAGCCATGTATTTTTCGGAAACTTGAGGTTTATGACTCCATCGACACCAGCGGCTTTCATGTTCTTGGTTCGCTTGATGGCAGCTATCACCTCATCAACCGATTTACTACTATCGTCCGGGACAACTATGGGAGATGCGGCGACTCTAGACATTCTCTCCACAACAATAAGCTTATGTAGGCTCACAATAGATTGGCCAAGGTTGTGTGAGTTCCCAAAGTGTTGACCTAGTCTGTTGGCCTTTTCAACAGGGGTAATAAGTTGGACAGTATTCTGGTCGAGCGGACTTAGCGGCGGGATTAGTTTTGGTTTGTTTTTCAGAATGTTGGTCAACTTTACAATGGGTTTTGCACAATCTGGGAGAGAGCGAATTTTAGTTTCGAAATTCCTATTTCTGAGATCCATTATCCTGGCTTGAATAATTTTAGTAAGGCGGTTAGAATTGGTCTTAAGTGAGGTAGACCGGTGCGTTGAAATTGTCTTCGGATCGAGTTACGCATACCAAAAATGTAATTGGTAGTCCTGTCAAGGTTCCGATAATCACTCACCTGATTTACTGAAGGAACATGCTGCTCTCTGGCCCGAGAGATTGCTTCGTCGATGGTACGCCGTTGTCGGTCGATGTCTTCAGGCGTCTCGGGGAGTGAATTTACGACAGAGTTGTCGACGCATCGCTGGACCAGTTCCCAATTGACTCGGTGATAGTTGCGCCTGATGATAGGGTGCCGATTGACTGAGGAGTGTCTGATAGTGGTCCGAGTTGAGCTCCTGGTATACGACGGGCTCAGCAATGTTGCCTGACATGTTGGTGGGGAAAAATTCAACGAATGCGTGAGTCCCGGCTTGACTCAATCGTGGGTCGAACCCGGACTCAGTAACGTATAGTGACCCTCCTCCTGGTCATTTTGGATAATAGATCCATTGTTGTTCCGACGAGTGTTCCCCAACCTTCATGTTTTGCGTTGAGGTCACCAGCGATGATGAATTTCCCCGAGTAAGCTTGACGAAGTCTTGTCGTAGAACCGTTGCCGCTTGCTTGGGGCGGCAGGCCACGGTGATGACGAACGGTCCGACGGTGTTGTCTTTCTCCAAATCTATGGCTTCGATGGCTTTGAGCTGGAAACTCGGCAGCAGGCGGCAGTTGATGTTGTATTGCAAAGCTATGGCAACACTCCTGTCTCTGGAATTGATCCGATCGAGTGTAATTTACTCAAAGCCAGGGATAATAAACGTTAACGTCAGGCTTGAGGTGCGTTTCGGTGATGATGGCGATATCGATGTCCCTCACGTTAAGCAAATCGTTTGCAGGATTTCCCCAGGAGAAGGGACATGTTGAACTGGTGTGGATGTCGCGGCGGTTACAAGTCTGTGTTGAACTGTGGTGGTCGGTTGGCGGTTTTGCTCTCGATGGTTTACTTCGAGAGCCGGTAATTTGGAACATTGTACCGGTGCTGCGGGATGTGTTCTTCCATTACCAGTGGAGGCGGTCGTCGCTAGAGTTTCCTATTGCTTTTGTAAGTTGACAGCTTGCAGATGTCGACATATTCCAATCGCTGTGGGCACCACAGCTGATGCGCAAATAGTTCAACATTGACTTCTTCTATTTATTTCATTAGGATTCATTCCAAGTTTAATATATCAAAACCACCCCACTCAACTGAGGAATAATTTTTTTTTTGGCCGACCCTTTTCATGAATTTAGCTTCATCCAGTAATCGAGTGAATTTCTTTTTTTTTTTCAGATTATGTTACTCAACGCTAGTATACCTATAAGACGGGGACTTTTCCCGTGGGGTGGGGGCAATCAACTTATTGGTTATGTTTGAGTACAACTATGTTCATGCCGTTAGAAGCAATACAGTAAGTTTTCGTGTTTGGCATGCTCCGTTTCTGGAACCTCCGCTTTTTGGCAACAAAAGTGTTCCGTTTTTGTAGTACACAGTATTGAACGATCTATACAACGTTGTAACTAAATCAAAAAAAAATCGCTATTGAAGCCAATTCACATTACACGGCAATGGTGCAGAAAATACCCGATCTGAGTTAATCTACCTGGGGGATAGAATACTATCAAAATCCACATGACACCGGTAAGCCGTCTTTGGCGTCATTAGTGACAGCTGTCAAATTTTTCCGCTGCCGTTCCGTTGCCAGCCCATTGTGTTTTGGTCTATAACGAGTTCTGCCACTTTTTCCAAAATTGGTTACATTTTGCTCGGTGTAAAGGGTAACTTGAAGCTAGCGTGTTCTAAACTTCAAGGGTAAACAACAGGAGCGAAAGAATAGAGTTTGCAACAAACTGTTTCTTGTGTTGACAAACTTGGTTCATTGACGCATTTTTACCCTTCTTACGCCAAAAGAAGGGTATAAAGATCGCTTGGAAACTCGACTTTTAAACCGAGACCCGGACGGGCGATTGTCATATACCATTCGGCTCAGTTCGACGTACTGAGCCCATATCTGTGTGTATGTGTATGTGTGTATGCGTGTGTATGAGTGTGTATGTGCCGATTTATGTACCGATTTCAGTTCTTTTGGGGTCAAATTAAAGCTACAAAGTTCTTAAAAAACCTGTCAAATTTTCATTATAATTGGATAATTCCTCATGATGCTATGGCAAAACAATACCTGAGAGCACATAAATTGTGAGATGAAAATATACCTACTTGTTGCAGTTCAAAACCGGACAAGACCACTTTCAAATGCATTTGTAATGACTGACTGCTGATGTTTACGTACGGGAATACTTGGAGCGGTGCCTGCTCCCCATGATCCGGAAACATAATAATCCAGTACTGTTTTGGCCGGATTTGGCATTATTGCATTGAGCGAAGGACACGGTAGCCTGGTACGAAGCTAACGGATTCGTACCCAAGGAGATGAATCCTTCAAACTGTCCCCAGGCAAGACCAGTTGAAACTTTTAGGGCTCTGACAAAGGCATATTTGCGCAAACTTGTTAAGGCAGCGGATTCTTCAAAACTTTTGAAAGAGACAAACAAATCATTGGCAAACAGCCTGTGCTGAAGCTAATAAGCAGTGTTAGATCAAAAGTCCGCTCTTTGGCGGACGATTAAATGGATCTCGGAAATGTCACGTTGAACTGTAGAAGAATATTGTAAAGAACATAAAAGTACAATAAGAACCCAATTTACTTAAAAACCGAGCTCGTATTGTTATTTACAAACCGTACTTATACTTACTGGGACACCCTATACTACAGGCTCGAAAATATGCAAATGAACTACACATTCAAAGCCATTTTAAGCTCGGTAAAAAATTGACGCATAATTTTAAAACTCGCTATGACATTCAAAAGCTGAAAATATCGAGGCACTTGCAAGTGATGGAACCAGTGTTGAGCCTTTCAAGCAACAATTTTTCAAACTTTTCAATAAAATACACCTTTCAATCCATCAGCTTAAGCATGCCGACCAATCCGCACTTTTCTTCAGAATTATACCAATTTTTTCACCAGGACATAAGGTAGCAAAGATGGAGTTACATTTATGCCTTGCACCGCGAATGTCTATGGAACTCAGAAACTACCTATGCTTATGATCGGCAAGTTGAGTAAATCCAAGGGCATTCAAAAACAACAAACTTCCACTGCAATATGATTTTTCAAAGAACGTATGGATGATCAGAGCTATTTTTCAATCGTGGTTCCATAACACTTTTGTTTATTTTTCACATAATGTTCTTTCTCAAGAGTATGTGCTCTTATTTAAAATCAAATGGTTCTAAGAGAGTTTTATGGCAGCATTTCCAAGATACATTCATCTTAAAGAATGTCATAAAACTTTTACAAAACTTTTATCAAGATGTCTTGAGAGGGGGATCAAGTATCTTATATAATTACTTATAAGGTGAATTACACTTATAAATGATGTAGTTTTATGGAGGTTTCTTCAAGTGTTCTTTAATCACTCTTAAGAACTGTTAATGAATTAAAACCACCTTAACTTGGAAAATGCTCTGATAAAACCGGATGAACTATATAATGCTTTGATAAAACTACCATAAAACATGAATAAAACCAATTTGCATTTAAATTTCTACTTGGGTTAGAACGAAGATATGGCACATTTTACCCTGATTCCCCCAATATTTTCGAAATAAAGAAAAAAATCATTATTAGTAGCCTTGGTACCGCTCAAACGTCATCAAATGAATTCGTGAAAATGCTGCCTCCTGCCTACTTTATACTGTTCAAGTGCTTACAGTTGACGGCACGAATGAATGCAATGAACTTCTTTCCATTCATCCTGATTCTCCCCGTCTCTTTTACTCACATTGTGACAGTTACCGGTAGTACCTTTCCTTGTTTTACCACAAAAAGTAAGGTTAGTTTTCCTTGCAGTTGGCAATGGATGAATGCACCGAATGAACTGAACGAAACTTTTGAAGTTTAAGAGGTACCGTGTCGTCATATGAAAACACGTTCTAAGAATTAACTTACCTTATGACTTATTATTTCTTAGTCCGCTTTGCTCCTTATTCATGTTTACTTATTCTCCTCAGTTTGTAATATTTTCATAATTAAAGAAAAATATGTGTAAAAATGAGTGAGCAGAAAACCAGAGTGAGAAAAAATGAGTCAAAAGCTGAGTTAATTCTTAAAACGTGTTTTCATATGACGACACGGCACCTCTTAAACTTCAAAAGTGTCGTTCAGTTCATTCGGTGCACAGGACTATGGTCCTTTAAACTTAACGAAAGATATAAAGTTGAAACGACCTCTTAAGCTTCACAAAGCTTTAGAAACGACTAACCTTATTTGGTTAATCTTGAGTCACTCAGAGCATAGACATTTCTGAATAACACAAAAATATTAGGGGAATCAGGATAAAATCATTAATATCTTCGTTCACAGAGCAATGCGGTTAATGAAACCAACTCCATTCAATTTACCAGAAAATTTTGCTTAGGATTAGCCTTTTTGTTTTTGATCTTGAGTCACCAGAGCAGCGAAATTTCTGAATAACACAAAAATGAGGAAATCTCCGAATGCAACGAAAATATTAGGGGAACCAGGGAAAAAACAGGAATTTCTTCGATCACAGAGCGAAATCAAATCCAATCGATTCCCCAATTATTTTTTTTCAAAGAACTAGCATTATTTTGTTGATCTTGAGTCACACCGAGCAGAGATATTTCTGAATAACACAAAAATATTATGGAAATGAGGGTAAAATCAGCCATATCTTCATTCACAGAGCCTCCAATCCATTTTTCATGCAATTTTACATAGGACTAGCCTTATTTTGTTGTTCTTGAGTCACACCAAACAAAGCAATCTCTGAATAACACAAAAATATTAGGGGAATCAGGGTAAAATCAGCCATATCTTCATTCACAGAGCCGTGCGGTGAACGAAACCTACTTCAATAGATTCACATAGGACTAGCATCATTTTGTTTATGTTGAGTCACACCGAGCAAAGAAATTTCTGAACAACAAAAAAATATTAGGGGAACCAGGGTAATGTGAGCTCATTTGCTCCCCAAGAAGTTCTGTGCGGCCAATGAGACCACGTCCATTCGATTCCTTAGACATTTTCCTTCAAGGTAACATTTACGGAAATCGTTCCACTCCGAGCTGAGATATAGAATTCTTTCGCGTTTCGGGCACTTTTTTTCCCACTGTGCAGTGTTGATCCTTTCAAGCAACATTTTTTC
Source organism: Aedes koreicus (assembly GCA_024533555.2). Taxonomy (NCBI): domain Eukaryota; kingdom Metazoa; phylum Arthropoda; class Insecta; order Diptera; family Culicidae; genus Aedes; species Aedes koreicus. Next base: position 255,414 of record JAHHFK020002473.1, on the reverse strand, counting down.
AAACTTTTCAATAAAAGACACCTTTCAATCCATCAGGTTGAGCAAGCCAACGAATCTGCACTTTTCTACAGAATTATACCAAATGTTTCACCAGGACATAAGGTAGCAAAGATGGAGTTACATTTATGCCTTGCACCGCGAATGTCTATGGAACTCAGAAACTACCTATGCTTATAATCGGCGAGTTGAGTAAATCTAAGGGCATTCAAGAACAACAAACTTCCACTGCAATATGATTTTTCAAAGAACGTATGGATGATCAGAGGTATTTTTCAATCGTGGTTCCATAACACTTTTTTCCAAAAGTTCAGAAGCAGTCTGCAAATGTAGGGATTGATCCAAAGGCTTTGCTTCTTTTGGAAAATTGCTCTGCACATCATGTAAAGGATGAGCTTATCTCTGACGACGGATGTGATTTTCTCCCATCGAATGTGACAACGATATTGCAACCGAAGGATCAACACATAATCGAAACGATAATTCTTCTAACCAATCAACAAAAGATGACACATGCCAAACAATTGAAAATAATAATAAATTTGCCCAATGCCTCAAAATGTCAGATAGTACTGCACACAGCAAAACCCATTGCACAAAACGGTTAATTAATGAAGTTCACCGTGAAAATCCGCGTATCGAACCGATTGTGTCGTTTCACTTCCAAACGCTAGGCCCGAACTATGGATCGCTGCGAAGTGGCGCAACCAAGTATCTAATTGCAGCTGTAGCAAAAAAAAAGTCAATACCCATTGCTAATGCTTTTCAAATTAATATTCATCGTAAACGACAATTGAATAAGCCAAGGATTGCCCATGCTCGCACTACCAACGGTCGGCGATGGTGCGATGATGAAGATGAAGATAACGTTTGTGCTGATATACGGGCGAAGGAGCTACAGCTACAACAACAGTATCTACTACTAAGAGGCCTAGGTATAGGGATTAAGTTGTGCAACGGCGTCGCAGCAGTACAGTTAAAAAGTGCTACTTCCAATGCAAATGCGGACACGCGAGAGCCTTTGACGGCGATTAACCGCAGATTAAGACGATTTGCGCGCAATTTCACGCATGTCAGCGCCGAGCATTGTGTCACGGAGACCATCACCATCATTGCCGCACGCTCGTCAGCTCTAGACCTGGTGGCGAGTCAGTCTGTTTCTGAGATATACAAACTATTTGCAAATCGATCACGCCAGTCACAATAAATGTGCGTTCAGCGTCAGATTGTATAGGAAAACAGAAATTCTTATCTCGCGGTGAAGATCATGTTCTCACACTTGGAAGCGTGAAACATTCAAAATTTAATTATCTCATCCGTGAGGCATGGGGCACTAAAGTTTCACCTTAATTCCATTTCCCAGTTAGTTGATCCCGTGGGGCAACACCAGCCTGTACCAGCCAGTCGGTCGGTCGTCGCGAAGTGCCACCAGATCGCGCAGGTCGCACGATAAAAAAAAATCGTTTCAGGGCACGATCAATCGATTCCAGATATGAATGCTACAACCTCGGCTCGTCTGCTAGTGAGATTGAGGTGGGGCAATGCGATATTTCTTGAGCTCCAGCCGAAGGAATCGCTCGGGATGGAAAACAAAAAAAAAGTATATTGAAGGAGGATAAAAATGTAACGAGTGCACGAACATCTAAAAAAGAGAGAAAACAATCAAGAGTGTCTTAATTGATAATCTTATGATATGTTATTTCCCGTATTTATGCTTTAATCGTGACATCTCAAAAAGAGTATCGTTTAATTTAATCCGCACATCGAGGCACTTCCCGGTCGAGGGAGTTTCTTCACCTTGCTGTCTGCTCCGGGGGTACTCGTTCAAGTGGTGTCGTTTTGAAGTGCCAGGATTATTGATTGCATTCGTCTCAGGTTCAGTGTCGAGTGACTGTGGATGGCTGGGTGTAAGTGTGGCAGAGTAAAATATGCTGCCAAGTTGTGACGTTCTTATAATTTTCACGACATATTATAATGCTCCATACAATTCAGCTTAAAGTTTATAGAAAGTCTCATTCTAGGGTTTTTATTCATTAGGGCGAATCTACAATTGAGAGGCTCTCTCTTGCCTCGTTCTCTTTCATTAATTACAGCGCCTTATAAAACTATGGATTGATTTTTTTACACAGATCGCAAGATAAGAGTGCTGGCTAGCGTATTGGGCAAACAGCCAAACGAAAAATGTGAAAAGGATGTAGCTATTGGTAAAAGAGAAAGTAAACAGAGAATGTCTCTCAATTGTAGATTCGCCCTAATGAAAAAAACACCTAGCATTGTTTTATGTCGCAATAAATTATTATTTGGTTTGATAAAAAAAAACCTGAATTAATCTACCGATGGTGAGACTGAACCCTTCTTACACTTCACCAGAATTACGAACTAAAATGTGGCCAAAATGGCACTGTATACATATTTTCATCAGAAATTCCAGGAAGAACCAGGAATATTCGATATGTCATACATTCAGTTTATAAAATGAATTATATGTCAATCCTGAACGAATTGTTCATCGATGAGATTAAAATATTGCCATTAATAGTCTTTAACGACCTGTTTATATTAGGTATATAAAAGGAAAAATTACATAAAGATTAGAAACTCCATATAATCAGTCCATAGAATGAATTATTACACAATCCTAAGCGTCAATTTTGATTGTCGATATGGATTCAAGATGCTTAACAAGTACATGTTCGTTGAAAATTGTGTAGTTATAGTAAATGGAGACTTTGTGTAATTTTCGAATATACTCTTTGCTGTTCAAAACCGGACCACTCGAGCCAATCGATCCTACTCTAATTCTATAGAGTCGCATAGTGTGGCTAGTCCGCTGTATGTGCTATAAAACACACCAGATGCGGAACAATAGAATACAAGTGGCATCGATTGGGGTGAGTGGTCTTGTTCGGTTTTGCACTGCAACGAATTATGTGCAATTATATGCTCTCAGGTATTGTTTTGGTCATATCTCCATGAAGGATTATCCAATCATAATGAAATTTTGATCAATTATTTAAAAATTTTATAAATTTAATTTGGCGCTAACAAAACTAAAATCGGTACACAAATAGCTCAGTATGTAATCGGAGACTAAACTGTTTGATTACTATTATAATAGGCCGTCAAGTACTGTTTCGTTGATATCTTCGTAACGAAATGTCCTAATAAAAAAAAATCAATAGCGTTCTATGGGAATGTTGTAGCTTTCATTTGCCGTCAACAGAACTGAAATCGGTTCACAAATGGCTGAGAAACCGATGTGACATTATTTGTAACGCACACACACACATACACACACACACACACACACACACACACACACACACACACACATACATACACACAGACATGTGCTCAGTTCGTCGAGCTGAGTCGAATGGTATATGACACTCGGCCCTCTGGGCCTCGGATAAAAAGTCGAATTTTCAAGCGATCTTAATACCCTTCTTTTGGTGTAAGAAGGGTAAAAAAGAAGTAAGTTCCGAAGATATTCGATACTTCATATATTCAATTAATAAAAAAAATTCTATTAGACAAGCCTGAACGTATTCTTTTTCGATATAGTGAAAAATATCACTAACAGTGTTCATTGATCAGTTTATGTTAATGCTAGAAATAATTGAAAATCAAACATTAAGTGAAAAAAGAGAAGTTGTAGAAATATACTATGTTTGAAATATTCAATATATAAAATGAAGTATTAGACAAATTTTAACCGTCAGTTCTGACTATCTCATGCGTCATAAAACGTAACAGATGCGACACTATAGAATGCAAACAGGATCGATTAGTGCGAATTGTGTTTTCCGGTTTTGAACTGCAACGAATTATGTGCAATTATATGCTCTCAGGTATTGTTTTGGTCATATCTCCATGAAGGATTATCCAATCCTAATGAAATTTTGATCAACTATTTAAAAATTTTATAAGTTTAATTTGGCGCTAACAAAACTAAAATCGGTACACAAATAGCTCAGTATGTAATCGGAGACTACCACTGTTTGATTACTATTATAATAGGCCGTCAAGTACTGTTTCGTTGATATCTTCGTAACGAAATGTCCGAATAAAAAAAAATCAATAGCGTTCTATGGGAATGTTGTAGCTTTCATTTGCCGTCAACAGAACTGAAATCGGTTCACAAATGGCTGAGAAACCGATGTGACATTATTTGTAACGCACACACACACATACACACACACACACACACACACACACACACACACACACACACACACACACACACACACACACACACACACACACACACACACACACACACACACACACACACACACACACACACACACACACACACACATACATACACACAGACATGTGCTCAGTTCGTCGAGCTGAGTCGAATGGTATATGACACTCGGCCCTCTGGGCCTCGGATAAAAAGTCGAATTTTCAAGCGATCTTAATACCCTTCTTTTGGTGTAAGAAGGGTAAAAACATGAACAGGGGAATTGAGGAGAAGAAACGGTTGAAGAATATATACGATTGTATTTTTAGGTGGTTTTCAACGAACAATAGTATGTTGCCAATGTTGATACCTAAGAACTGAACAACCAGTAAATAAATCGATCATTCAACTAGAATGTAACAAGGCATGACTGTGACGCGAAAATCCTAATTTCCGAAACTGAAATAACTTCGATTGTTGATAAATTTAGCTTCGAAATAATTTTTAATATTACCGCGAGGGGGAAATGTTGGTTTTTCCCCGAAAGACAAAATAGGAGGATTGTGGTTTGTTTTTTACCCCGACAAAAAAATATAAAAAAAAAATATTTAACAGAGAGACTGTACTTGAAAAAAATGAAACACTCAAAAATGGTCTCCAAAGATTCATTTTTTGTTTCTTCATTTTCTTCAAACATTGAACAACATTTGGTTAGGTTTCTACACACTTAAAACATATTCACGGGCTCGGTTAAACATTAAGCTGAATTCAATCGGCATTTTCATATTTAACTGATAACTCGACAAAAAATCGAACGATGCCGAGTCTCAGCATCACTTGAAACTGAAATATCGGGTAACTTCATTATTAAACCGATTCTCGGCAGCACAAACGTTAACCAAACTTCAACTGACCTCCTGCCTATCATGCCGAAATATCGGTTTAGCAGTGTTGTTAGCCGAGGTTCGGCTATTTATCTTTCAACCGCCATGCGCCATATTGTTTTCATTCGCAAGTGGAGTAAGTCGTATGTTGTTTGTGGAACGGTGAAAAAACATACATTTATTGGCACTACATCTATTACATTGATAAAATCTCGTCAACCATTCTACGCCGATTCACCTGGTCCATGGCAGCTTCTCTTCATAGTCGGTTGCGCCCCACGCTCTCCTAGTCATGGTTTATCTGATCCGCCCATCTAGGTCACTGTGCTTCACGCCTTCTTTTAGCAGCCGAATTTGACGCAAACACCATCTTTGCAGGGTATTGCCTATAGGCATGAAATATCAAATATTGCGATGAAAATCTAATTCAAAATTTCGAATATTTACACACAATTCAACCAAAACCTCGGTTCACCTCATTTCTGTTTGTTTTGAATTTTAACCGATATATCAGTTTGCTCATGCCGAGATTCCCAGCTAACTGTATGAGTTTTCAGTTTGACCCAAACCGAGATTATCGGTTAACACAAAAAAGACGAGATAGAAACCGATCTCGGTTTCAGAAAACCGACTCGGCATATAATACAAATTGTGTACTTTATTGGATCTTCCCTCCAGGCCCGAATATATGCACTTTGCCCTTGACCCCACTCATAAGGTTTTGGGCAATAGTGGAGCCGACTTTTTTTTTGATACTTTTACCAACTGTTTCTCAAAACCAGCTCGTTCTCGAATACTATAGGTGTTTTGCGAAGTGATGGCCGAAAAATTCTGAATCGCACGAATTTCCGGCGAGTTTGGTGGGTTGAAGTCATATGGTACAAAAACAATATTGTTATCTCTGTACCAGTTTAAAACCAGCGGTGCGTTGTGACAGGATGCCAAATCTGGCCAAAATAGCGTCTAGCCTTCGTGAGACCGCACACTGATAAAAATGCAATGATAATATCTATGTGTCCCACACATGAATTTTTGCAATTTGAGTAACAAATGATATCTATTTGTACACGGAAAAAAATCCGTTCTCATATTCCAGAACAAAAAATCACGACATCGTGAACTAACATCAATTCCAAATATGTGACTTTCTACTCAAAACGTGATTGCTTAAATCCTATTTCCATGAGATGAATCACGATGCCGTGAACTCAATTCATGCCTGTTTGGCATTTCGTAACACAATAAAAATTACTGGGAATCATGAACCTCGATCATAATAACGTGAACTCTTAAATCCATTTGCGTGATTGTGTTCCTCTTTTCGTGAACGTTGTTCATGAACTGTGATTTTATTGTAACGCATGTAAAAACTCTATTCAGTCATTGTTGTGAGGTGTAAACGAAAGTGAAAGTTTTAAAATGATTTTAATTTGAGTACCTAGAGAAAGTGTTTCTTTACAACCGCAGGTGGTGATGGTTGGAACGCCGAACAAAGCAGCTGGATTTTTTATTGTCTTTGGTGGCGCAGAATACAAAGCCGATAATATTCTTCATGCTATATGATTATGCCTACAAGTATCGTCCGTATTAAGCCTTAAGTATGCACCGGATTGAAAAACAGTCTGGATGTTCATACAATCATATTTATTCGGGATACATGCCTCAATTCTAGAAATGCCGAAGGTGACTCAAGATGTTATCAGAAGCATTTCTTAACTAAACGACCTAATCTAACCGAATGTATATTTCATAAGAATCCTTTGATTTAACTTTTCTTATTTAACGATAATTTTATTCAATGATTATTCCTTTTTATATGTTTTCAATTCATACTTACAATAAAATGCAATACGCATGCATGCGTATAATCGAATACCTTTAGCATTTTTTCTACTCCTCATGCGAAAGTATACTCTCATGTTATTTTATAAATTCTTGAATTTTGTTCTAATATTCATGAACAAAAATTTCTTCCAAATACAGTCCGTGAACTACACGGCTGCTTTTGTGAACTGTATCATGATATAAATCCGATTTTGGAAACATTAATCATGAATACGTGAACTAAATCATGATTACCAAGAAAAGTTTTCACGTTTTCATGACACAGTTTTCACGTTTTCATGACTTTTGTTCATGGTGTATTTTCGTAAATGAAATTTTGACTTGTTCTGAAATTCGTGACTCGAGGTTGACGTATTCCGAAACGATTTTTTATCCATGTAACAACACATACTTCCTATGTGTACAAATAACCACTATGTGGCCACACATAGTTTTCATTTGGCACATAAACTTCATATGGGTTTCTCAGAGGGAATTGTTTATGTGTGAACAAATGAATATTATGTGGAATTTTACATGGATTTTTACTTGTGCAGGGAGGGTAGCAGGCTCTTCTGGAGGCACTCGTCTCGGGAAAATTTGCCCATTCATGGTATCCGTCGTGATGACTGACTGGCTCTTCCATCCACATCCACAGATTTCCTGTCAAATCAAGAACTTTTTGGCGAATTTGTTCACCTTCTTGTTCCTTGCCTCCTCAGGAACGGCCAACCGTGATGTGGCAACGTAACACCCCAGGTAACCAATAAGCAGTTCCAAAGCGTCTTTACGGCAGCCTATCAAGTAATTAAGTCACCTTAAATGCAACATAAATGCTACGGCTACTTTACTGCAATGCTATGATAAAGCTTCATCAATGCTGTTTTGGATTCGAAATGCTTATTCCAGGCTATAAGCATATAAATAGCATTCAAGATGCTGATATAATGCTAATAAGGCCTGTACTCGAAAAAAATGCACCATTTTTATCCGTGTGTAACTTTTTTGTCAGTGGGTAAAAATTGATGAAAATCTAAGTATAACTAGTGGAATGAATTGTTTACATGTGCAAAATTTCATAACAGTCGGTTCAGTGGTTATTGAGATGTCATCGAAACAAGAAGAAAATCACCAGAGAATTTTGTGCGCCGTCATGGAAAATCCGACTGCGACCATGACATGGATCGGAAGACAACTGGGAATCACCCATACAACTGTGTCTCGGGTGGAAAATCGTTTAAGGAGTCCCAGACGACCGAGCGGCGGGCTGGAAGTGGAAGAAAATCGAAGACAGCTGACCCTGTGAAGGTCCGGAAGGTGTTGGATTATTTCAAGTGTAATCCGAACCTTTCGATTCGCGACGCGGCTCTGAAGGCAAAGTGTTCCGCCTGGTTCGTTCAGCAAACCATGAAACGAGCTGAACTTCGTGTATTCAAGGTCCGCAAGGCACCGAACCGGCGTGATCAACAAAACACGGCGGCCAAATCCCGCGCAAGGAAGCTGTATCGAGAGTGGTTAACGAAACCGATGTGTGTGGTTATGGATGACGAAACCTACATGAAGTCAGACGCAAAACAGATACCGGGGCTGGAGTTTTACGTTGCCAAATCACGGTTTGATGTTCCGGAAAACATAAGGAAGAAAAAAGTGGACAAATTCGCCAAAATATACTTGCTCTGGCAGGCCATAAACCAATGCGGTAAACTGAGTAAACCGTACATCACAACGGGTACCATCAACAGCGAAATTTACCGCACCGAGTGCCTCCAGAAGCATCTGTTGCCCTTCCTGCGGTTCCACGGAGGCGAGACATTATTTTGGCCGGACCTGGCATCATGCCATTACGCGCGATCGACGTTGGATTGGTACAGAGACAATAACGTTATTTTTGTACCAAAAACCGCCAACCCACCAAATTCACCAGAGATTCGTCCGGTGGAAAGATTTTGGGCCATAATGAAGGCCAAAGTTCGAAAATTGTCCAATTTGTTTAAGAACGAGCTGGAGTTGAAGAAAGAATGGATGAAAGTGACCAAAAAAGTCGGCTCCACTATTGCACAAAATGTATTAAGGGGTCTTAAGGGGAAGGTGCGGGCAAATAAAGTAATTATGCCGAAACATAAAACATATTAATACATATGTTTTAATACATTCATTCCCTGAAAGTTTCAAGAAAATCCGACCAAAAATAAATTTTTGGCGAACACTTTTGTCTGGTGCATTTTTTTCGAGTACAGGCCTTATAATGCTTGTAGCATCTGAAAGCCGGCGCGTTTCATCGTTTTTTCGACAAACCATATGAAAATATCCGCCTTTGCCACACCGCGGATCGAAAATTTCAGTCAACGCTTGAACAGATTCAACACCCTCCTTGCCGTCACCGGATAAGCAATCTACGGTCTCCTTGAATGACTTCAACACCGTCGAATGATGAAATCGCAGATTATTTCCGATTCATCTGTGGGACGCAGTCGGACTTTCCACGGCGGGGCACATTTTTTTTAGAAGATCTGCATTTGTTCCGATGCCATCTTCATAACTACTTGACAGAATGTGATGAAATTTTGACAACGTGGACATTACTCTTTTAGGTAGAAGTGGGCGGAGCATTATAATTTGAGCTGACTCAATTCAGACGTCTTCCAAATTTGGCAGATCAACGGGCAGTCGCTGGATACTATGAGGTGCTTAGAGGCGGACCGGATGGTTCAATGAGCTGGTAATCCTCAACAGGTTGTTAAAGTACACGAAGGGGACGGACGGTCTGTCCAAGAATCAGTTTGGCGTCCGTAAAGGGAAGTCAATGGTGTATGCCATCATGTCCGTCACCAAGATGGCAGAGGTGGCAATTCAATTTAAGAGGCGAGGAGTTCACTATTATGCCGTAGTGACCCTGGATGTGTGAAATGCTTTCAATAACGGCAGTTGGGAGGCAATTGCCAAATCGCTCCAACGTCTCCGGGTTCCTGGGTACAGGATTCTGGGCAACTACTTCCAGAATCGGGTACTGGTATACAACGCTGCGGTGGATCAGGAACGTATTCAAGTCACCGCAGGAGTTCCGCAAGGTTCAATCCTGGATCCGGTGCTATTGACGACGAGGTAAATATGACGAAGTGTTGAGGTTGAAATTCCCTAACAGGGAAAAAAGATAGACGGTTTCGCGGACGATATCACTCTAGAAGTCTATGGAGAGTCCATAGAAGAGATGCAGTTAACGACCACGCACTCCATCTATATTGTTGAGGGATGGATGCGCTCCAGCAGACTAGAGTTCCGCCAAACTCGCCAGCACTTCGCAGAAAAGTTCTGGGCGATTATGAAGGGCAAGAAAACAGGGAAGGTCTTCAAAAACAACAAGGATTTGAAGAAAGAGTGGATGAAAGTGTGTAAGAAATATGGCGCAAGTGTTGCAAAGGATTTGATGGGAAGCGTTAGGTCCAAGGTTCCAGCATTTAGCCTTCACACTTAGAAATTATGAATTTTACATAAGACGTAATTCCTGTTTGTAAAAAGTCGTAGAACGTAAAGAAAGATTTCGTGTAAAATTATGTTTCCTGAAACTGACAAATACGCAATTCGACAAAAGATGTGTTTGGTTGAATTTATTTCCCCATCTCTTTCAACTCATTCTTATGTGCTAAAGGACGCTTGCATGTGTCGGTCTCAGGAGACAGAAATTTACATGACATTTTGGTAGTGTGTAGGAGAGGAGGTTGAATAATCAAACTTTGCTTAAAGATAGCGAATATGTCTTTATTTATTCTCTAAGAGTTCCAAAAATATCCGACTAAAATGAATTTCCGGTGATGATTTTTGTCTGTTTCTTTTTTTCGAGTACAATCTTTAAAGTATTTTTTGTTTCGCACAACCAATTGGAAAGCAGACTCGTCCATATTGAGAATCTGGTGCGGCAACTGCAACAGATATTCCATTATCCTCGTCTGTGAGATTTTTAAGCACTTCTTGGAACCAGTTTCATAGCTAATACTCCGTTACTGCCGGACTGTGTTTTCCAAATACATTAGATTTCCTGGCGGAGACCTCAGGATACCTTCGGAAAAATAGGAACATTCATTTTTTCCGGATATTCCATTATTTTTGAACGGAGCTTTCAGTTTAGTAAGCCGAACATATTATCCCAAACTGATCCGAAGCATTTTTAATGTGATTGGGAGTCCTGAACGAGCAGCATTCTCAAACCACCCCACGATCATAGGTTCGCATTTCGCCGATAGCACCGATAAAGCACCAGGTTTTAATCCGGAAGAGTATTTGCAACTGATGTTATCGCGAATAGTTGAATGTTGAATGAATGTTTCGAGATCGTCAATGCACAATATACTGCAAAATGACCTCGGATTCCAAGCTTTCAAGAAACGTAAGGTTCATAGAGTTTCGGAACCTTCCAAGCAGAAACGACTCGAAAGAGCAGGTCTGCTTTTGTCGTGGCACGGTGGGGAAAAATTATCTTTTCCGATGAAAAGTTATTCGTCTGCAACAATCCCACGAATGTCCAGAACAACAGATTGTGGGCTCTCTTCGAGTACTGTTCCAGGAGTGATATGAATATTCCACGGTTCCAAAGTGCTGCGTCAGTGATGGTTTGGGGAGGAATTTGCAAGCGAGGCAAATAACCACTGGTTTTCATCGAAAAAGGCGTTAAAGTGAATGCCGTATATTATAAAATGGAAGTTTTGGAGAAAGTTGTCAAGCCATATGTACAAGAGGTGTTTGGAGATGATCACTATGTGTTTTAGCAGGACGGAGCGCCATCGCATACTGCAAATCTCGTTCAGGGCTGGTGCCGAGAAAATTTGACCGACTTTTTGGACAAGAATGAATGGCCTACCAGTTCACCAGATCTGAATCCCTTGGATTATTTCGTATGGTCATACATGCTGGCAAAAGTAAATGACCACAGGGCGTCTAATATGAACCAATTCAAAACCGTAATGAAACGAATTTGGGACGAAATGCCGATGGAAGTCGTGCGTGCCGCCTGTGACGGTTTCGAAAACGTCTGGAGCTGGTCAAGAAGGTTAAAGGCGGTGTTATTCCAAAACATATGCTGTAGTTGATCAGTATTATATTGCAATATAATGGGTAAAGTTATCAATAAAATTTGGATTATCGATTTGAAATAAATAGAGTTATATTTTGTATGAGAATATATTGGACACGGTGTAGTGCTTTCTCCAAATCTTCCGCATGCTTCTGGAATTTCATCTGGCTCATCCTGTAAAAAAAAACAGAGGAATTGTCATTCATGTTATACAAAATTTCAATAGACTGTGAATGGAGGCTGCTGTTCTCTAAAGGATCCATTCACCGCTCATTTTTGTTTTGGTTAAAAAAACAAATGTAAACATTACGTTAGCTTAAAATACATACCTCAAACATTAGTTGCACGGAATTTAAGAAAAAAAAATCCACTTTAATACTTATTTGATCACTAAAAACAAGCTAATGCTTTTCTATCTGCAATGCTGGCACAGAGCTAAGATCCTTAAAAAGTAAACAAAATTAAACGTCACAATACAACTAGAAACAGTCTTCCACCGCTACTTTAACGTTACTTTTCTTTCTTTTCTATTTGTTCGGTGATGCTGATGCAAAAAAAAATCAATTAAAGAGGCTTACTTCGAAAGTGCACGGTGAATGGAGCTCGCACGGTGACTGAGTACTTGACGGTAAGAACTTAGAAATTTTGCAAATTAATTTCAGTTTTTGTAAAACCTTTCACGTAAAAAAATGCATAACTGAGATAGGAGAACAATTATATTCTTCAAATTTTGTTATGCAAGGATTCAAAATTGACCACTTTCCCCACATTCTTTAACAATGAAAACAAATTCGTCCTCTGAAAGGTAGTTTTCCCACATAACAAGGGAAAATTAAACGCAAACAAGATCACACAGAGATCAGCAATCAGGCGTGCCTCAAACATGACGACAACGACAAAGACTAAGCTTGAGATGTGTGTACACATCTACTGTGGACTTCTGGACCACAATACCAAGGAACATGCACCGAGTTTCAATGGCATCAACAAACAGCAAAACATGTGAGGCGACGTTTAAATGAGCAAACTGCATCTCACGCCGCGCGTCAACATTATGCTCATTTCCGTACCTCGCTCGTTGTTGCTCTTGCTTCTGTTTGCTCTCAGTGCACCGCAGCACAGCCAAAGTCAGGGATCGGTAGTTGGTCCAGGAGTCATCACACACCAACCGATCGAAACCGGGTGAAGAAACCACTACTGCTTCAAGAGTAGGTAAATAATGAATAAAGTTGTTGTGGAAAAATGTCGATACTTATCAGCTTCTGTATTCTCATTTTATAAATTATTCAAATTCAAATAAATAATGAGCCCTGCTCAATTGGGCTCCACTTCTGCGGTGGGTATCTACCACTTGACAAGGGAAAGGGTGGGGTCGAAACGAGATGCATCCGGCGGGATACATATGGGGCCGTGATTGGAGACTTCGTTCAAGTACATCTGAGCAGTGTTGCCGGCTACCTGTAGCCAAATTCCACATTGACACAGACATTGTAATGACCATAACATGGATTTTGCTGGCAACACAAGGCTCTTCGCGATCACCGCTCCATGTGACAGGCTTCTGGATACCAACACGTTACGAAACACCGTATGAGCGAGCTTCGAAGCTTTGATTGGAACTCAAGATGATCCCCACCGTGGAGAAAATTAATTGTCCGCGATGCGATGCTGCGGGTGATAACGAGACGGTTCTGCCTTGGTGTAGGGGTACAAAATGTTGTTGGGATGCAATTATGTTTCATTTCAGAGATTGATTTCGTTCGTTTTGCTGCATGTCGTCGTTCGTTTCGTGTCGTTAGGCAGTTCCACCTCTTCCCAACTAAGTATTCAAATTTATTTCTTCGGACATGTACGAGCTTATCTGGTTTTATCTGTCGAAAGATCAACCACTGCGTCAAACGAGACCGGAATTACGTCCTCAAGTCGCTCAAAAATTGTAACACCGCGTGAGTAAAATGCAAACAGTTGTATTATCTACTTAACGCCGCGCAGCCGGCAGCAAGAAGGCGGTCAACAGTAGCTAAAGGTAAAGTAAGCAATACGTGAACCTTAAAAGGCAAGGCCGACGATGCTAAAGCAAATTGGGCAAATTTTCTGCGTGCCGTTCAAAGGAGCCCGTCGCAATACAGCCCGTCCACGTCGAGTGCTCATGATTGGCATGAATAAGTACCACCGACCGGGCGCAGTTTGTTTTTGTGTAGCATCCATGTGCATGGCGCCGAAATACACGGCGCACATGCTGCCCTTATCGCGTGGTCATGATCTGTACGGAGATTGTGTTGAAACAACGGCGAGTCTTTGCCAACAACTTCAAGCAACTATGGAGCATGGTGAAGTAGATTGGTTTCCGTTAAAATTTTGAATCGTTATATTATTGTTTTGAATGTTTCCCTTCGCTGACGAAATCATATAGGAGTGAAGTGTTTAGTCGATGATTCTTGTGGTGAAGATGAATGCGTCCTAATCGAAAGTATTGTACAATTTTTAAGATGACAGCATCGAGATGTTCTTTAATCGAACATGAATGATAGTGCTCGTTACAATGCTGCCACTTTAATAACAGGATAAATCGACTGTGCACACGGTGAAAAGTTTAAATAGAACTTCAACACACGAAAGAAAGTCATATGCAATAAGCTTCATTTAGACTGACTAAATCGAGCGTTAATTTAACATAAAATTGCGTCGTAAGGGAGACCTACGACACTTTTCGAAATTATTTTGATCAGGTTCTTAACACTTTGTAAGTCAAGACTTGCCCAGGCCTTCTCTGAACTTAGATATACCTGCCTCAGTGGATCTATAACATTTGGTCTAAATATTTGGTAGTATGAAATTTAGTTGAATAGACATATAGTCAAAAGTACTTTTAATCGAACGCGACATACAGTCAAAAGGACATTCAGTCAAACGCGACGTATATTAGAAAGGGCAGTTGGTCGATATCTCAGAACAACTTAGGTTGTCAATGGAAGACACACATCAATGGAAGACACACATCATGGAAAATATGGAAAGCTGATTGGAGTCAACACGCAACAACGAGTAAGACCAGACGCGGTCGAAGAAGGCAATGCAAAAACAGCCCTGATAGTGACAACATCTTCAACACCAGGAACAACTATAACAGCTGTAACAGAAATACTTTTAACAACAATAACCATTGGGACAAGAACAACATTAATAACGTCAACAACTACAACAACAATAACAACATTTGGGAAAAACAGACCCAACGACTGCATTCTCCCTCCTGACGAATCTTACCGATCATATTTGCACGGTAGACGGAATGAATTGCCACAACCCAGCACAAGCCAGTATGTGAGTTTTCTGTATTAACGACGCCAGGCTTACCTGAAGTCAAAAATAGTAAGAGTATCATAGATAGTAAGGAAATAATCATTTATTGCCAAAACTTCAACAGAATGAAGGTTAATGGTTAATGAAATCTATAAACAGGTTGCCGCAAGTAGTTTTCCCATCATTTTAGGCACTGAAACTAGTTGGGACGCTAGTATAAATAATGAAGAAGTTTTCGGTGATCATTTCAACGTTTTAAGAGATGATCGTGATAAATCATTATCCAACAAAATATCTGGTGGAGTAGTATTAATTGCAGTCAGTACCGATTATGAATGTGAACAAATTGCATCCAGTATGTTCAAGGAGTTTGACCATGTTGGGGTCAAATCCGTCATTGGAAATCAAACTCACATTTTTGCAGTAGTGTATTTTCCTCCAGAAAGTGCAAAAAAGAATCATATGAATTGTTCTTTGAAACTGCTGATAATATTATTTCAAAATTTGCACCTGAATCAAATGTTCATATATATGGTGACTTTAATCAACGGACTGCTAACTTTATTGTTGATAACGACAATGAATCTTTTTTGATACCAATTGTGGGTGACAATGAAACGCTTCATTCTCTATTTGACAAATGTTCGGAGATGGGACTTTACCAAGTTAATCATGTCAGAAATCGTAACAACTGTTATTTAGATTTATTATTTACAAACATGGCTGATGATTTCTGTGTGACGGAGTCACCTGCTCCTTTATGGAAGAATGAGGTATTCCACACAGCGATTGAATACTCCATATTTATACATGACAACACCACAAAGTTGGATGGTGATTTGTCCAAACCATATTTTGATTTTAGACAAGCGAACTACGGAGTTATCAAAAATAAGTTAAACTCGATCGATTGGCAAACTGTAATTCGCAATTTAAACCTAGAGCAAGCTGTGGATACGTTCTACCAAATCATTTACAATATATTAGAGTCAACAGTACCCAAGAAGCAACATAAACAATCAAATAGGTCTAAAGCTCCAGTATGGTACAATAGAACAATTACGAATCTTAAAAATAGAAAGCAAAAAGCTCATAAAGCTTACAAAAAAGACAAAAATGATGTTAACCTCTCAAAAATATGTGAGCAGTTAAATTTTGAAATAAAAAATGCGTATGAAGAGTATAAAATTCTAGTAGAAAATAACATTAAGTTCGATCCAAAATCTTTTTTCAGCTTCGCTAAGGATAAACAAAAATCGAAGAATTTTCCAGCCAAAATGCAACTTAACGATAAAATCGGAAAAACTACTTATGAGATCAGTCATTTATTTGCAGATTTTTTTGTTTACACATCTCATGACGAAAATGACAGGGAGCCACTGAGTGACATTTCAGTTGATAATATATCCCTCAACGAAATCTTTCTTTCTCTAAATACTTTGGATGCATCAAAGGGTGCAGGACCAGATGGTTTGCCTCCAGTATTCTTAAAGTCAGTATCAACGGAGCTAGCAAAACCTTTAATTTGGCTGTTTAACCTTTCTCTAGAATCCAGTATTCTTCCATCAATTTGGAAAGAATCGTTTTTAATTCCAACATTCAAAAGTAGCAAAAAAGCAGATATAAAAAATTATCGAGGAATTGCCATATTATCACGCATTCCTAAATTGTTCGAGTCTATAATCAATCCAAAAAAATTCTCTCAAGTTAAAAATTTAAAAGGACGTTCAACGACTACAAATTTATTAAACTTTGTTACATTTTCTATAAATGCAATGGATAGAGGAAATTATGTTGAGGCATTATTTACTGACTTTAGTAAATCATTTGATAGAGTCGACATCCCTCTATTGCTTTTTAAATTATCCAAGCTAGGATTCAATTGCGGACTATTAAAATGGGTTCAGTCATACTTGACTGGTAGAACACAAAGAGTAAGACTTGAGGGAAATTTGTCATCAGTAGTGAATGTGACATCTGGTGTACCACAGGGTTCCCATCTTGGCCCATTACTGTTCATTTTGTTTGTTAACGATGTAGACCACGTTTTAAGTCGCCTGAACGTTTCAATACATGCAGACGATATGAAACTTTATCTCAAAATTTGTAAATCATCTGATCTTGTAGTATTTCAGAATGAAATTAATAATTTTCACAACTGGTGTTCAAAAAATTTGCTGGAGCTTAATGTGAAAAAATGCAATTCTATATCATTTACGAGAAAACACGTGATAAGGCAAGAAGCAATAACTATAGGCCAGAACATAGTTCAAAGATGCAGTGAAGTTAGAGACTTAGGTATTATACTTGACACAAAATTAACGTTTGTTGATCACTATAATAACATTATACATAAGGCAAACAACATGCTAGGGTTTATTAAAAGATTTAGCTTTCACTTTAAAGATCCATACACAATCAAAACGTTGTACATAGCATATGTGAGACCCCTTCTTGAATATTGTAGTATAGTTTGGGCTCCATATCAAGATACCCGTGCAAACCGTATTGAATCAGTCCAAAAACAGTTTTTATTGATTGCTCTACGTAAGTTAGGTTGGACGACTTTACCGCTACCATCCTATGAGTCACGATGCATGTGGATAAATTTAGATGAGCTTAAAAAGCGAAGAGAGTTTGCAATGATAGCTTTTAAAAACGACGTTATTGCACAAAGAGTGAATACTACAGATATAGAAAACCTAAATTTGTATACTCCCACTCGTATTCTTAAACAAATTTTTTTTTATTTAACAAACCACAAACCAATTAACCCAAAAAAGGGCCCCCAAAAAAAAATTTTTCCCTTTAAAAAAAAAATTCCCAAACAAATAAATTAACAAAGCACAAAAACACGCTTAAAAAAGTTTTCTTTACAAGTTTAACCAGGTAACCTCACAGTTCGAACGAAACATGTAAATTTATGACGACTTAGATGTAACAAATTTACCTCCGTCATATCCAATAGAAATTTAAGTGTGATTTTAAATTTACAGCACAGAAAAATGTGAGCTGTAAATTTACTCGTACTTTATAAATAGGCGCTGTAAACTTAAAATCTTCTTTAATATATCGGTCTAATTTGTTGGGATTCGAAAGAGCAGATAATTTATTTGTTTGTTTTTTGCTTCGAAATAAAATGAACAAGTTATTGATAGTAAAACAATTTATTGGCCTAATGCGAAGTTTTCTACAAGAATTTGTGTTCAATAGTTTTCTACTTTCTACTGCGAACTCCAAAACGTAAACCGAATCATCGTCTTCAGCATCCCCAATGTTTCTTAGCTCCCGGTTTCTCTCCTTGATGGGTATGTTTCCGGTAAGCGTTTCCTCGATTAAATTCGATGTGTGATCCATTGCATCCACATTAGCACTTGGGTTTTTTTTTTATCTGTGTGAGGTCGAATTTGTGGAAATATAGATATAATATAGAATAATATAGATATAATATAGAATTTACATATAGACAGAGCACAATTCCGTAAAGGACCACAAAGAGCAGTCAAATGGCTCTTTTTTAGATGGTTTCTAAAAGATCTGTGCGATTTGAAAACGAGTTCACATTTTTCGACCGGGCACTTGTAAACACTCAGGTTTCGGTGAATTCGTACGTGGTTCAGGAAATCCAACACATTTCCGCTGCGATACAATTACATTCACATATAATTTTTTAATATAACATTTTCCAAACGTACTTTAAAAAATTCCACTTTTCACTCCCGAACCTAAACGTACACAATATGGCGGTGACAGTTTTTTGATTCTGCCATGACAAGCTGAGCGGTGACGCTGAATTGCGTCGAGCTCATGTAAATTTCAAGCGTTTGAGTTAGAAAAATAAAAAATTGTCGGTTAATTATACGTCATCGATTGCAAATATAAATTCAAGCTAGCATATTATTTTACATGTGGTACAGTTTTACATGAACTTGCTATTTACATTATTTGGAATTGAAAAATATGTTCAACGATTAATTATGGCGACGAGTTTTCAGAGATGGTTTAGATTCCATCATACGTATATTTCATATTTTTTTTTCTGTGCGGGAAAAAAAAAAAATAAATAAATAATATAAAAAAAAATGGTCTCTTCCTATTACCACAAAAAAAAAAAAAAAAAAAAAACAATTAAAAAAAAACCACAAAAATAATAACAACTTGAATACAAAAAAAAAACCCCCATTATATTCAATAGAAATTTACGCGTGGTCTTAAATTTACTGCACTGAACAACGTTAGCTATAAATTTACACCTGCTCTCTGTATAGGAGCTGTAAATATAAATAGTGCTGTAATCTACGGTTCAGATTTTTTATGGTTGTAAATATAATGAATTTATTTGATTTTCTCTTGACCTCAAAAAAATAGAATCATTTATTGATTCAATAAATCTTCTTTCTATTTGCCTTTTAAAACAATTTTCAAGTTAGCTCCAGATAGTTCAGTTATGCAGCAGATAGATAGAGCCTAGGTTTAGGCTGTATCTGACTTAAGTTTGGGAGAAATATCCCATGAACTTATGACAAATCTAGCATTCCATTTATGTGCATTCGATAAAGCAGAAAATTAGATGTTTCTTTCAAACTGTGTAGTTTAAATGAAGCTTGCAAAATTATGGCGACTTGAAAGTAAAAAAATGACCTCTATCATATTTATTAGAAACATAAGTAGCAAATTAAATTTACATTATTTTAGTATGCTGTAAATTTACATGTCTTATATATTAAAGGCCTTTAATCTGCCTCTCTCATATTTTTAGGTTAGGTTTTTTTCCGAATCAAAATAATTGGTAAATGATTTCAATTGCTTCATGTTTATTGACCTTTTAGAGAGTGATGATGCTTCTACATTTTCTTGGATGTCCGTTACGTTAGATAGTAGATGACGGATCAAAAAGAGGAATATATATAAACTTAGAAATTATTAATTTTACGCGAGACGTAATTCATGTTTTTTTTAAAAGTCAGGGAACGTAAGGAAAGATTTCGTGTAAAATTATTTGACAAAACATATTTTAGAAAAACAATAGCATGTTTTTGATTCATATTATTTATTTCATTTTATAGATGAATGTGACACTCAACACAACTAGATATAGATTTACATCGATTTATTTCCATAAGCTATTGCGCGCACTTTCTTATTCACGTCTTTCATCAATCTTTACACGGTGTCCTTGTCAATTTTCTTCGAAGCAGTAAGCCACTTAGAACGAAATTCTTGGATCGTCTTGGAACTCTTTACCAAGTTTTTTTAGGTTTCCGTTGACCATTGATCAGTATGTTTCAATCGGGCGGAGCTGTGGACAATTTGGTGGCTTACAATCCGTGGGAACGTAAATAACGTTATTTTGCTCATACAAAGTGATTGCATCTTTAGCGTAATGACAGCTGGCCTAATCTGGCCAGAACAAAGATTGAGTCGCATGTTTTCTCAGGAAAGGTAAGAGCCGCTTTTTGAGGCATTATTGCCGGTAAATCTCAACGTTTACGGTACCTGAAAATCTGAGATTTTAGCCCACATGTACCTATTGCTTGCCAGACCAGATATTTTTCAGGGAATTTGGTTTTATACTTCCGTTTCAGATGTTCAGTGGCATCTTTCCGGCTAGTTGTAGTGTACACGGTGTTCAATAAGTTCGGATACACTTTCAAAATTTGTTAAAAAAATGAAAACATGTTTTTTTATTTTTTGGATTTATGTTATTGAAAGCTATGTTTACAAGGAACGTTTACAACATTTCTCTTGGAATGACCCCCCCTTTGTACTCCTTAACGAGCTTCAAACGTTTCTCGAACGCGTCGCAGGCGGCACGCACGGACTGCATGGGCATTTCGTCCCAGATTTTGAGAATTACCGTCTTGAAATGATCCAAAGTGCTGACCTTGTATTCGTTCAGCTTCGCCATCATATAGGACCAAACAAAAAAGTCGAGAGGATTCAAGTCCGGGGAGCTGGGAGGCCACAAAGTTTTGTCCAGAAAGTCGGTTAAATTGTCCCGACACCAGGCTTGAACCACATTTGCCGTATGGGCTGGTGCACCGTCCTGCTGGAACACGTAGTGCTCATCGCCGTAGAGGCTTCGGAGACTGGGGGCAACAACCTTTTCCAAAACCTCAGTTTTGTAGTACGCCGCGTTGATTTTGACGTTTTTTTTTCAATAAACACCAAGGGTAGCTTACCACGTTTGCATACTGCCCCCCAAACCATCACCGACGCGGCACTTTGGAACCGAGGGATGTTTATATTGGATTCAGGAATGCTGTCCCTCGATGGCGCCCACACCCGGTCATTTTGCACATTGTGCGGCTGCTGTAAAGTTCCGTTCCCGAGAGATATTTGAATTTTTTAAAGCAATATGTTTCGTCATCCATGACAACACAATGGCAATTTGTGAGAAGTTGTTCATAAAGCTTTCTGGAGCGTGTTTTTACCGATTTTTGGTTGCTTTGCGTTACGATCTAGGTATATTTGAGCTGTGAATGATCTCAATCCAGCCTTAGACTTCACTTTTTGCACAAAACCCTTTTTCACAACTGTCTGTGTTGACATCTTCGGGTTTGCCTGTAAAACAGCAAGGACTTTTTTCTCCTTCCTTGTGTTGCTTTGTCCATGCTCACCACCACTTCCAGCTTTCTTTTCGACAGTAAGACCCTAATTTCAACGTTTAATCACGTCTGCAACAGTTGATTTTGGCACATTTAACGATTTTGCGATGAATCGAACAGTAGAATTGAGATTTTCCAAATATTTGTGCAAGATAGATTTTCTGCGAGCAAGTTCAGACGGCGCCATCTTGAATACAGAATGCGCTTTTGTAAACAATGTGTGTGATTCACATTTGTGTAGGTATTGGTTATGTACATAACAAGGTTCATTCCATTTTGTAGTGATTTAACTAAGAAACAGGATAAATACTTTGTCCGGATTTGGGTGTGAACGGCCTTTAGGATTACTTTTTTTGAGGTGATTGTGAAACAACCGGTAAGATAAGTATTGGCATTTTGTGATCGGACTCATGAGGATATAAATATGGTAATGCATTTGGATGCAGCTAATAAAAACCTACAATATATCACTGAATTATCACAGTCAAACAAGTGGCTTCAATGATGAAATAATTAATTCGGTTGTTGAAATGCTATCAAAAAGAGAAATATCAGCAACTTTTGGAGGCTCATAAGTGAAAGTAACAGCCGTAAAGGCTGTCCTCAAGGCGTCTTGTCTCCCCATCTATGGTCCCTTGTTGTGATTGATCTCCTTATAAAATTAAAGCTTAAAGGATTTGAAATAATTGGATTTGGGGATGACATTGTCATTATAGTCCGTGCCCGACCAGAAGGGTATAACATAAAAATAACAAAATCATAACAAACCTTGTTACGACTAACTGATTATGATATAAATTTGTTAAAGATGTTTTCATCTGGATAATTGTATAACATACTTATAACAAATTAAGATATAATGCCCTAGGAGGCACAATCTGCGTAAATAAAAAGATTAATTCTAACAATAGCTGATATGATTTTGCTCCATCGTAACAAAACTGTTACAAAGTTTGTTTTGTTTATGTTATTTCCATATCATAGTTTGCTATAATTGTGTAACCTCTTGAGGATTTTTTGTACAATTCCTGTTATTTTAACTACATCTGCGATCTAAATTATAACCACCTATGTTATAAAACAGCGTAACTGAATAAAATCAATTGAAATAATTTTGTTGTATCCTTCTGGTCGGGTGGTAAATACGAAAATATCATATTTGAGAGAATATTATCATGGCACAAAAACGAAGGATTAAATATGCATCCAAGAAAAACAACAATTGTACCTTTTACTAATAAACGGAAAGTCTCCATCATTGATCTTAAACTAGGAGGCGTTATCTGTATCTTCAGAAGTCAAGTATTTAGGTGTAACTCTAGATAAGCATCTTTGCTGGAACAGTCATATTGACCAACAAATAGGAAAGGCAACCAATGCCTTCTGGATCTGTCTAAGAACTTGAAAGCTGAGAACACCTCCGCACTTCCACGAGAAATCACTGGGATGTTGGATAATAGGATTGAGTGGCAGCAGGGCTCGCGTTTTGGTAAACGATAAACTGAATTCACGCGTCATCTAGTAAAATATTTCTAGAGTAGAACCGATTTAAGATTAGAACTGATTTAAGCCAAAAGCAAGGATGCTATTGGGCCACTCACAAAGTGTGATGGTGGTTTTTCATTGCGACAAACAAGGTGATTTTTTATAATGCTGGAAAGCAGATATGGACCGATTTAAGCCAATAGCAAGGAGCCAATAATTGGGGCCACTCAGAAATTGTGATGATGACATTTCATTGGGAAAACAATGTGATTCACAACAACGCTCAATATGCAATTTGGATCGATTTATACCAACGGTTAGAATGTTGTTGGAGCCACTCACATAATGGGATAGGGGCTTACTCGTTCCAACTACACTACACTTAACTACACTTTCAAACTCTAACTTTTTCCAGCTACGAGATAACGGGCTATTGTCTTCGACAAAGTTGTAGAGCGAGTAATTTTAAGAAAAGTTGTTCAAGACACTAATGTTGTCGAGCCTAACGTTAAAGAGATATAATTGGTTTTCTTTCAGCACTACCTTAAAATCGGTTTTTAGCGATAATTAGTACTTTGTTCAAATTTGACGATTCCGATATGTTCTAAGAAATTGTAGGAAATATTTAAATACTAACTGGTGCTCTCTGGTGACCACATTTTGATATATGGTTATTCAAGTGTCTGTGTGACGTCCTAATCAGCCGCCTGGTCCTGGCGGGGTCTAAGACAGATTGTATTTGAAAGATTATCTTATGAACTAGTTTTTCTGAAATTTTCAGCGTTAGGTACTGAAGGGTACCTATTGAAACCTCAGTTTGAAAGTTTGGCGGGGTTTAAGCCAATTTATATTTCGCATGTGACGTAATGCTTTTAATGACGTAAGTTGTGCCAAACAATGAGTTCATTCAGTCCTTGTTGGATGGAATTGTTCAAAGAGTGGGTTGAAAAGCAGAACGAAAACCGTGATGTGAAATATCGTCGCGTTTTTCTAAACGTAAAACGGAACCTAAATAATGAGAAGCCATCGCGTGGAAAAAATATCATTTCTTAAAATGTATCCAGACTTTGCTCACACTTCGAAAAACGATGGCGAACCTGTAAAATATCCGTGGAATTTTTCCAGAAACGACATGAAAACTGGTTGAAATCCAACGCCCTTATGTATGTAGGAAGCCACCATCCTAGCGTGGGCCTTGCCCTGCATGCGGTTCCACTTAACAGAAAGATCATGCTTTGTTACCGTTCTAAATTCAACATACTGCTGTATGAAGGGCCAAAAAGGGTTGGACAGGCCCGTAAGCAGACACACTTACGCGAAACCTGCGGGAATAAAAGAATCTCCTTCCAGCAATATGATCCGATAAAACGAATAACAAAATACGCAATTCAGTTAAGCTTTCCACTAGGTGGTTTGTTTAAGAAAGGCGCGTCAAATTCATTACAACTGTTGGAGTGGAATGTAACAATCATAAATGAAAGACACATCCCCTCCTTGACTCCGGTTGGCTGTCCACTCCATTGTCCAATTGCAACTTCAATGATGCCCTGGTGCACCCTCCCATCCCAGTATTGAAATGTTTTAAATTAATGAATTATAATAAGGTTCGTGCAATATAATTATAATAAGGTTCATGAATATAATAAGGAAATAAGTATTTAAAGCGTGTAAGTAATTTTATACAGCAAAAAGGGTAGCCTGGGCTGGATAATGTTTTAGAATTGTACGTTTAGAGAACAACAAACAAAACTTTTCAGGTTATATGCTAGCCTTTCTATTGATAAATATTTACATGACAGTTATCGCACAACTGCAGCGCCGCCTACCAGGAGCATAACGACATACATTTGAAATGTCGGTTTAATTTTTTACACAAGTAGCAGACCGAATATGAACGTCTGTTCTCTGTGATATAAGACAAAACAATCTATACCTATGAAGTGAAAATAATAAAATTATGTTTATGCTAATATATAAATCACGAAAACAAAAGTAATGATAAAAAATAAATTAAATATACAATGTCATACAAATTGATATACATAATACAGTGAAGGGATATTATAAAATGAACTGATACCAATTCAATTTTCTTTTACATGCCTGCAGATTGTTGTCCTGCTGCAATTGTAGAATAACTTGCGTAACCAATATGAACCTGAAAATTTAGACAATATATCATAGCCATAAGAAAAAACCATTGAATTTAAAATTATTTTACAAAACTTGGTAATTCCATGGATGACCTGAAATAATATATCATATTTATAAGGAATAGCATATCTAAAATTTCGATATGCTGTTCCGTTTCCTTGCTTCGAAATAATCATTTGTAGTGGATCTCGTAGGTACTACAATGATTTTAAGTAATAAAATTAATTTTAATTTAACAATAAACTTTCATTTCATATCTCAACATAAAATAATATAATGACGTAATAAAATATTAATATGAGTTAACGATAAAAGAATGAATATCTGTAACTAAGCTGGCCATCCTCTCATTAATAGACTTCCTCTTTTGCAGCTACTGTAGTATTAACCGTTAATATCTAGTAAGATTAATATTTGTATCCAGAATAATAATAATAATAATAAGAGAACACAATATATTAATGTACACAACATATCTGACATCCATTAGTCCAAAGACATCTAATGTAAACGTTAATCCCAAACCGGGCTGAAATTATAAATTGAATGTAAATGTTCGCACCCCCTCACTTCGCTATTGTCAAAATGACAACATTGCCCAGGCTACGCCAACCAGCGTCTCCATGTTTCAGCTGGCAGTCTTTTGTGATCATATGACTCGTGGAGGCGTGAGGTAGGAACTTGTGAGGACCAGAGGTCGGTCGCACCCTCATTTGAAGTTGTCAACTCACCATTTGAAGCCCGGTTGAAATCCAAGGCCTTATAGTACCAAAAGCGGAACCAAGGGGTAGACCAAAGAAGCCATTTCAAGATTTAAATATTCAAAACAAGCGTCGAAGAGTTGCACCTTTGACAAGGTCTGCAAATGAGTTGTCTTTGACTGCACAAATGAATGCGCTACTACTACTAATAACGACTTGTAACTTCGGATCCATTGATTTCATTGATCCGAAAACCTGTTAAAAAAAATTTTTTTTTCTTCTTCTAAACTATTTTGTATTACGAATTAACCAGGTACCCTTTGATACCCAACGCTGAAAAGATGATCTTTCAAAAACAATCTGTCTTAGACCCCGCCAGGACCCACCCACCCTTTTTGAGGCGGTTGATTATGACGTCACACAGATACTTGAATAACCACATATCAAAATGTGGTCACCAGAGAGCATTGGTGTGTTCAGCTAAAATGTGTATTTCAATATTTCCTACAATTTCTTACAACATATTGAAATCGTCAAATTTGAACAAATTACTAATTATCTCAAAAAACCGATTTTAACCTTAGTGTAGTTAAGCCCTTATGAAAGGTTAAGCGTGTTTTTCAAAAGATGCGGAATAACATTTTGAGCAACTCTTCTGAAGACACCTTACCTTACCATACTTACCAATCAGACTAAGGCCGGTGTGGCCTCCGCTGTACACAGAAGTTGTTTCCATTGTAATCGGTCCATGGCTGTACCTCGCCAGCCTCGCTGTCTGCGGAGGGTCCGCAGGTCGCCTTCTACTTGGTCAATCCACCTTGCTCGTTGCGCGCCTCTTCTTCTTGTACCTGTCAGTTCGTTTTCGAGAACCATTTTCACAGGGCTGTCGTCCGACATTCTTACGACATGCCCAGCCCATCTTAGTCGACCGATTTTTTGATTCTGAAGTCACCTAGTTGATAAAATGATGACAAAAGGGTGAAAATGTTTTTGACCGTCTTTTTTCGGAATTGTGCCAATGTGCACCGGTCCATCACACCCGGCGAACCACCACATCTCACAGGGAAACAGCTTTGTATTTTTTCTATAATCACTCGATCACTCGTGCCACCTTGCAATAGGTAATCGAAACAATAGACAACGCGACTATACCCGATAACAAAATAGTGCGCAACAAAGTAATCTATGCTAATCCGCTTAAATTTACGTTTGAAGGATTTCGTGAAATAAGAGTCCCTAGAAGCATTTCAAGCCTTTTGGCAACTTTATGTTCCTATTGATTTCCAAGCTGATCGGTTTACCACTAACCAGGGGAGAATTGATCCTATACCCAATGATCTCATTATCTCCAATCCGCTTAACCATTCGTAATGTTTTGTGATATATTGGACGGATTATTATAATTTGAGATAACTCAATACAGACGTCTTCTAAATTTGGCAGATCGACAGGCAATTGGTGGATAATCAACTGGTATCTCATAGTAACATGCTTAGCGGCAGACCGGAAGTTTTAATGAGCTACCACCCCCGACAATGCACCATACTACTTAAGGTATCAAAACTTGACGAATGCTGTAGACTCTTTATTGATGTTTGTTACGTGTTTGACTTTCTTTTACTAGATTAGTTTTTAAGAATAGAAATGAGTATCGATTATATATTCGTGTGACTCGCGTAAAAACATATATTAACAATGAATTTAAGTCCACTTACCTCTTGCTTATATTTGACGGATACGCATATTTCGTCTGCAATCTACACAATGTTTTGAGCTAAATAATACTCAAATAAGACCAATACTCAAAGGGCAACAAAAACTAGGGAATCAAATGTCACTTGTTTAAAGCAAATTAATATCAGAGCTGTGCTGTCAAGTCGTGAACTTTCCCAAATTTTGTTGATTTATATATTTTCAAAGATGTCTTTTTTAAATTTTTGATTAGTTTCTGATTGTTTTTATTCATTAGTGTCAGTCGAAGCCCACCATATAAGTGAATCTCGTTTTCAAACTTCATGCGAAGTTAAATTTAGAACCGCACTTATTATTCATATAGTAAAAACCCTTCCAACCAGCTGATTCAAACGAATCGAATGGTGACGTCACACTGACCCGAGTTCATCTAAAATTCCAATCATATTAGACAAACGCTATTCGAACCTAATGACACAATTTCAGGCGAATGTCAAAACTCTAATGGTCCAAATCAATCCCCCGTCGATTGGGATTTACACTTATTCGACACGAGAAAAAAGAGAAACGAAAAGAAAGAAGAATTCGGCATAAAAAAGACCAATAAAATTCATCGAATCTGGTGGAAGCAACGAAGATTGACCCGAAACAAACGTGAAACATAGGCCTGCCCAGTCGTTTAATGTAGAACGCGTTGAGATTCTCCGAAAATCTTCCACGTCCAAAGATCTCGAGCGTGCATTCGTTTCCCCCAACGAGAATCCCGGGAACGAAGGAAAGTGTGAGCGGGTGGATAAGCCAAACCAAAAAATCGACAGAATTTCTATCCTCCATCCGTTCAGCATGATCGGAACCGATGAGCACACCCTCGCCAGCCCTGCCTGGCTGCAGATTCGGACACCCGGCGTCCGAGGCTTGTTTTCACATACTTTATATCGATGTTAATTAATTGAGTGTCGTATGGTTTTCCAGCGCGAGCGTCTCCGGTTGATTTGATTTGCATTTTACATTATTTTGTTAATGAAATTGAAAATTAACAAGACATTTTATATCGTATCGAAAACTGTTTTACGACCGTTCGTCGTCATCGCTTTCCTTCGATGCTTCCTTCCTTTTCGTGGAGTTTCTTTGTTGTGTAAGCTTGTTTGTCCGATCGATTTGCGCAATGGCTGTGTGGCGCCCTCATTGGGCTGGCCGGGGTTTGTTTTTGCTTTAGGCAGTTGAAGCCATCACCACTCTTCGTCTCCTCGGGAAGGAGTCCTGAGTTTAATGAGCCAAAGGATGCAATGTTTCCTTCCAGTTATTATTCTTCGGTGCTTCGGTGTGCTTCGACAGCAGTGATTGCCAACTAATATCGTAATAAACTTGTGTATTTGAAATTAGATGTACTATGTAGATAATCAAGTGGCTCACTGTCTGAATGATATGTGTGTATGATGTATGAGATGTATGTACAGGGTCCGGCAATTAAACTGCTACATAACTTCAGCAGTCATTATTACGAATGCAAACGAAACTGTATTGGACGACCCCTCGTCGCTTTGTTTACATTGTGCCTTGGCTGTCAGTGGCTGTATGTGTTACTTTTGTAATCGAGTCTTATCCAGAAAAATGGATCTCGAACAGAAACGTAGTACTGGTTGGCTTCTTCCGAGCTAAAAACGGCAGAAGGACATAGTTCGTGAGCTGTCCAATTTACGTGTGTGCAGAAGTTGTGTACACCGTACAGTCAAAAGATACCTGAAGAACAGCAGTACCAAAAAACGGCGAACTACTTTGGTGACACCTGCCATGATAGATGGAAATGAAGATCGTCAACCGGCGCCTTAAGAGAAATCCTCGACGTAGTGCCACTAAATAAGCGGAGGATCTCAACGTGTCAGATCGAAGTCTCCGTCGGATCCTGAAAGGTAAACTTCAGACCAAGCCCTACAAGAAGTTTCAAGACCTTTTGGTGAGGCAGAAACTACAACGGGTAAAATGAGTGAATGCGCTGCTGAAGAGGGTCGCGGAAGGTTGGAGAATATCGTGTTTACCGACGAGAAGCTCTTCAGCGTACAGCAATTCGTGAATAAGCAGAACGACAGAGTTTGGTTGCCAGAGCGATCACGAACCCATGACGACGTGCAGACAGCCGCCAGCCGACAGAAATCAGCGTTGATGATGGTTTGGGACGGAATTACCCGTGGTGGCCGGACTCCGCTGGTTTTTGTCCCTGAAGGAGTGAAGATCAAAATACATATTGGGAACTAGTTCTACAGAACGTCGTCGAACCGTGGGCACGTCGTCCTTTTTGTTCCAGGGATTGGGTTTTTAAACAGGACTCGGCACCGGCTAACAAAGCGAAGAAACCCCAACTCTGGATTGCGGAACATTTTCCAGTATTCTATTCGAGCTCGAAGTGGCCGGTGAGTTCGCCGGACCTGAACTCTATGAACTTCGCTGTCTGGTGTGTGTTGAAGGCCAAAGTCTGTTCTAAAAAACACGAAGGTGTGGAAGTTCTGAAGTGACATCTGGTGGCAACCTGGAACTAAATATCACAAGAGCACATGCAAGCCTCGTGCTATGGGTTCCTCGATGGTCTGCGGCGAGTGGTTTAACTCAAGGGCGACAAGTTGAACTTGACCAGTGAATTTAAAAAAAAGTTATTTGTTTTCAACTGAAGTTGAATGAATTTGAAATAAAATGTTTTTGTTTTGATCAATTTATCTGTTTGTTTCAATATAGCACTTCAATTGCCGGACCCTGTACTACCACTCATTGTAGCATGAAAAATATGTCCGACAGCATCGCACTCTTCTCCCTGTTTAATTTGATCAAGCATTAACAACCACTGATTGGATCGAATAATAACCACGATCCACCGCGTTGGATGGATCAACAGACAACATCACCTATACGTATCTATGGGGTTATTATGAGTTTCCTTCCAACAACGAGATTGAACATTTGGCCAAAAATTCGCACTATCGACGCCCGGAGAGAAGACCTCACCCTTCATCCACAAACTGCTAACAATGGGGACATTCCCACTCTCTCCATCCAATTCGCTTCAATCGGGTGCCCTGATGGTCCCTCCCATATCCCGATTATATTTTTATGAATTTTTACGTAAGAGAAGATAATTTATGTCTGGCATGCACTAGTTTGTTACGGAAAAGCAAAATAAGGTTAGTATTGATATCGTAATAGTCATGGAAAATTATATTCTATTCTATTGTAACCCTTACAAAGCCACTAATAAAAAGCTTCCTGGAATATACTAAAACCAGTATTTTTCTTAGCAACATAAATATTTGTGGCATATTTGTAATCTGACAAAAATATTAAAACAGACAGGCTCACTGTGTAGCGTTGAGGGTAAGAGAGATATTCAAAAATAAACGGCATTTAAATTATCCATTTCATGAATAAGTTAGTCAACGAATATTTTCGGATCGTAAAAAAGACGAAACGGATGTAACCATCCTTCCGTCTTGATTTTGTAGGTTTGAGGGAATCGTTGGGAGTGAAGTGGCCAACAAGGTTTATTATGGTACTTCTTCACCGTTTGCCCGGTTCCACCAAACTTTCTGCCCATGCGGAACGATAAGGCTACCATGCCTTCGGTTTTTGCTACTCTGCCTTTGCTGCACTCTACGGTAGCGTAGCACTGTCGGGCGGCCGGAACCAGGCTTCCGTTCGATGATTCTGCCTTTGTCTAGAAGGGACAGGACATTTTAAATGCCGGATCGGCTATATTCAGCGACGACGAAGTGCCTAACGATGTCCAACTTTTTTGCTTCGAGGCGGAGCAGGCAGTACGAACAAACCATCGAGAGTAGTTTCCTGATTTTTTCACCATGGCTACTGATAACGCTGTCATTTTTTTCTGAACACAACAGGGTTGGTGCGATTGGCGATGCATAGGTAGATTCATCACCAGGTGGCAATCTTGCGGCCTGCAAAAGTTGGCCTTTTAAATGTAGCAAAACTGAGGTGAGTGAAGTCGCTTGTCTCTGAAGCGAATTTCCCGACGGTCGTCAATCATCCGTCAAGATAGATCCTTTCCTCATTTCAACCCCCATGGACAATTCCTATCCAAGAGCTCGCATCTTGCGGGTGTGTCGCCAAAAACTTACCGTAGTCCTAATTCCATCCAAAAAGAAATCAGGTTTTATTCCATCTTGGGCATTCATAGAGAAAGTGAAGTACGCAAAGCCGTGCGACGATACGTTGGCCCTTTATTTTTGCGGAGCAAATCTTAAGAAACAGCACGACTCGACATCGTCACTGCAGTTCTCGAGACCAAAATCGGTTGTCTTCCATTCAACCGCCATTCCCTCCGAAACTCTTGTTCTGCCGTATTGCGTACGAGTACATCGTTATTACGTTATTAACTATCGAGTATTCAAGAGGTTCTCCAAGCAAAGATCTCATAAATCGGTCAAAATAATATGTACGACCGGTGGTCTCTCATAATTTAGAGTGGCACATAAGCCATTGAGTTAAGTCAGGAAAACTCTTAACTTATTTGGTGAACGGTTACAACCTGTTATACTAAAGTCTTGCTCATCATCATCAACGTTTGCACTTACCGCAGCTCGAATAAAGACTTGGACCACTACCTAGTTGCAGTATGTATGCGCTCAAAACTCTCGACGATGTACAACGCGCGTCGAATTCGGACGCCACGACATAACATTAAGCTACTACGGGAAACCGGAGTTGTCCAGGAATACGCGCAACAGTTAAAAGCAGCCCTACCAACGGAAGAGCAGCTTGGCGCAGCAACTATTGAGGATGGCTGGAGAGATATTCGAACCGTTATTGGTAGCAATAGTGCAATAGTGACACTAGCTACTTCTGTACCAAATCGAAAAATGTTACAATAGGGAGGAGGCAGTCCCATGCGGGAGCAAAGAAACCCAAGTGAAACGATTTGGATAGGGATATCCAAATCGTTTCACTTGGGCGCCCTGATGGTCCCTCATTTTCCCCGTTATATATTATGTAATGAATATTTTGGACATTTTGTCGTGCTCATTTGATTGCTTACCTTGTGTTAGGAAGTTTTGCTGAAAGTAATATTGGTTAGAGTTATACACCGTTCTTTATTTATTGATTAAACTTTTCTAGAATCACCGGAATGTATACTCTTTGCGCAATAAAATCATTTATAAAGGCTACCATTGCAAACTCTCTTCGTTTTAAAGTGTGTTTAAATAATTAGCATCCATCTTGAATCATAAGACGGCAATGGAAGGCTCGTCCATCCTAACTTCCGTAAAGCAAATAACAAAAACTGTTTTTGTACTGATTCAACACGATTTACATGTGAATCGTGATATGGAGACCAGAGTATGTTTCCATATTCAATGATGGGTCTAACATATGCAATGTACAATGTTTTGATAGTGTAGGGATCCTTAAAATGAAAACTAAACCTCTTGATAAAACCGAGCATGTTAGTTGCCTTGTAGATAATGTTATAATAATACTCGACAAAGGATAACTTGGCGTCATTTCATTCAAATGATTGAAAATCAGCCCTACATCGTTGACAAATAAATTATCCTTAGACTAGGCCTGAATAATATTCGCCGTGTGAGCTGGCGAGCCATCTTGCTGAAATACATAATGATCTTCCCCATAGATCTGTCATAGGTTATAAACAACAATTTTCTCCAAAATTTTATAATATAAGGCATTAATTTTCACCCATTTATCGATGAAAATCAACGGTAGTTTGCCTCGCTTGCAAATTGCGCCCCAAACTATCACTGAAGCTGCACTTTGAAATCGAGGTACGATTATCTGGGGCGCAGGAATATTTTTCATAGCTGCTGCCCAGACCCGATCATTTTGTGCATTGTCAGGCTGCTCCAGGACAAACAGTTTCTCATCAGAGAAGAAATGAATGCCGCTTTCTTCGCTTTTGCTCTATCCAACCTCTTCTGCTTGGATGGTTTGGAAACGCCATGAACCTTGCGTTTTTTAAAGGCCTTGAATCCAAAATCACTTCGTGCAATATTGCGAGCCGATCCGTAGAAAATGTCCAGGTCTGACGCCATTTTCCGTAATGAACGTTGTCCTTTGCGTCAGATTACGATTTTTATGTTTCGCTGTGTCCGTACCGAACGTGGTCCTGTCCTCCAAAGAGGACGTCTCCTGATACCTTCTGATAGTCTTGCATATAAAGTTACGCTTAACACCAAAAGATTTCAGGCTTTTGAAAATCACTCCAGGGCGGTCGCCATTTAAAAATCGTTTCACTACAATTTTCGTTAATTGCTTCATCGCGCGTAACGAGCAAACAATAACTGATCGAAAACGAGCCAGTGGGGCGGGGGCTGTGGCCTTTGCACCGAACCCCCCCCCCCCCCCCCCCAATTAGTTTTGATTTTATTTTTAAAATTTTAATGTTTATTTAAATTTTTTATTACTTATTTTTAATTTTTGTCAGATTGCCACTTGGCCTCAATGAAAAAGCCAAGTAACGCAGAGTTGCCTCAATTTTGTGACAAGTTGTAGCAAAAAAGCGCGAAAAGTGGATATCCATGAGATTTTTTTTTAAACAGTAAAGACTAACAATTGATTAAAAACTTTTCCCTTTAACCAATAACCCAACCTATCTAACATAATGTATCTAAAAAAAATCTGGTAATATAAACTATTAGATAAGCATTGATTGTTTTTTTCCTCGCTAGCTGAAAGTTGAAAAAAGCTATGCTCAATTCAATTTTTAGTTCTTGGAATTTAAAAAACTGAATATGTAAACAAATGCTATAACCAATGCTATAGCTTTTAGAAGCCAAATAATACTAGATTAAGAAACATAGTTGATAGTATGAAACTGTATCAACGGAAAATGTGATATGGGCCATACCGATCAATGCTACCCCGCTGATCAATGTTATCCCGTTTTTTGGTACTGTAGTTTCGGATTATTGAGAATATATGTTAATCATATCTTACAGTTTGATTCAGTGTTTTAAAGACTGTATTCGATGAAATTTGGACACACAAAATAGGTCACCAAAAATTTTCCTTGAGCCCGATTCTTTTCAAACTTTCTGGAAATAAAGTACTACTAAATGGTTAAGTTTTGACATCATTGGTTTATTGAACCTCTTCTCCCAACCCAAATGCCCGCACCTTTGCCTTGACCCCTTTCATCAAATTTTGGGCAATGATAGGACCGACTTGCTTACTTACTTTTAACCACACTTTCTTTAGTTCAAGTTCATTTTCTATCAGTTTTGGAGTTTTAACGAGCTTTGCCTTCAGCTTTGCTTTCGACAGTTTCTTCTTCCGTACACTCTCCGGAATGGCCAACTTAGAGGTGGCGACATAGTGTTCCTGTCCTGGCATTTGTTTGGTGTCGGCTTTAATGTAGGTCTCATCGTCCATCACAATGCAGAACGGTTTTGTGAGCCACTTCCTGTACAGTTTTCTTGCACGAGTTTTGGCCACCGAGTTCTGTTTATCGCTCCGGTTCGGTGCCTTCTGGACCTTGTACACATGTAATCCAGAACGTTTCATTGTTTTCTGCACCAAACAAACTGAAACTTTCGCCTTTTTCGCAACATCCCTGATCGAAATGTTGGGATAACGCTTAAATTGGTTCAATACCATCCTGGCCTTCTCCGGATTTGATGTGCCACGTTTTTTGCCACTACAATTTTTCCGCTTGGTTGCCTTACGGTCCTTGAACGTTTTGATCACATGAGATACGGTTGAATGTGCGATTCCGAGCTGTTTTCCGATCCATCGATGAGAAGGGTTTGGGTTTTCGAAGTGAGTTCCCAAAATTTGTTGGCGCACTATTTCTTCATTCGAAGCCATCACTGAAATCACTCGACCGATTTTCACGAAACTCATTACACAATTGACACAACACAATGAAATACATTCAGTTAAAATTTCAATAATTTTTACCCACACGCTAAAAAGTTACGAACAATTGCGTGTGTCCAAATTTCATAGAATACAGTCTTTAAAATATTGTTTCGATATCCAAGAGATTTTAATGGAGTAAATACATGCTATGATATAATCCGGCGAGACGAGACGACTCGTATCCGATTTTCAGACCAATCATTTGACAAGCGTGTGAGAAAGCAAGAGTGCAAGCTAATCACAGCGAGGAGCTGCAGTTGTCTTATACTATTCAAAGATTTTATCCGTTTCTATGAGCATGAGCAAGATAACGAGCATGATTGACCGCCCGAGGTTGTTACTTCGCTACTGTCAGATCAGCTGCTATTACACAGAAAATCAACAGATTCTTGGGACTAGAATACATCCTCAATGTGTAAACACTGGTCATCTCAAACTAAGGCAATACCGGCACCGGCCTCGCCCGAATGCAGGTCAAATAAGGAAAGGGTAGGAATGTGTTGATGTGATACTCGTTTCATGGAAGCCGAAGCCACCTCTGCACTTCCACGATAAATCAATGAGATGTTGGATAGCTAGATAGAGCGGCAGCAGGGTTCGTTTTGATAAACAAAAAGCTGAATTCACACTTCGTTTAGTAAAATATTTAAATATTAGTACCGATCTCTGATTTGAACCGATTTATACCAACAGTAAGGATGCTATTGGGGCCACTCACAAAGTGTGATGGTGGTTTTACATTGGATTGGTGATTTTTTATAATGCTGAAAATCCGATTTGAACCGAGTCAAGCCAATAATAAGGATGCTATACGTCACAAAGTCACAAAAAGAAGGTTAATTTTATTGACGCTTGAAAGACACATTGTTTTTTCTCTGTGCTCAATCGATCACTCGTATCGCCGAATTATATATTAGATAACCGAAAGAATAAAGCCATGACATAACCTTTCACCGCCGATGCTCGAACCAAACTCTTTTTACGTAAACTTTCAATTTTTACTACTGTATCCTATAAGCTATTTCACTTCTGTAACTAATATCTGTATCAATCAAGTTGAAGCTTCTTAAGAACAATCCATGCTAATCCATGTACAATTGGCATTGAGGGATTTGGTAGAAATAAGAGTCCGTCGTAGATGCATTTCGAGCATTATGCTTCTATTAATGCCCATGCTCATCGGTTAAATACCAACCGGGGAGACTTGGTCCTATACCCAATGATTTCATTATCTTCCATTCACTCCAGTCGCAATGTTCTGTGATATAGTGGACGGATTATTATAATTTGAGATAACTCAATGCAGCCGTCTTCCAAATTAGTGAAATCGACAGGCAATCGCTGGAGTTTCTTTAGTAGTACCATAAATGGCATTCGAAAGTTTTTCAAAAGTTAAGTTTTCAAAAAAAATACGGCTTGCCCCCGATACCCCCCTACTATATGAAATCCTGGCTACGCCTATGGACTGGTATATTCTACTAATTATGTTTTATTACTCCAAGTGTGAAGTACGCAATTATAATGTTTGAAGGAAATATCCTCTCATCAACATAAGACTCTACGAGAGCACCGAAATTTCTCCTTGAATCAAAGAAATGACGAGAAAGTATTGGTAGTTCCGTTAGAGTACGACAGGCTGTGAAAATTGAATAGAAGCAGGTTAAATTGAGCGCAGGGCTATATTGAAAGGCAGTTGCCGATCAAGCACACAATCTTTTACCAAGCTATCCCAATGCAGGATAGGCTAGGTGGAAAGGATCCTGCATTGAGGTAGCTTTCTTCATACATTCGACTGGTAGTTAACTTACGATGCACAAACAAGGTGTTAAGACGATGTCTGTTTAAAATTCCAACATTTCAATCTATTATCACAGATCTACCAGAACCAATTAGAGTATCGGCAATAGATTTGACGAGTTTATTTTCCATGTCGTACTGAATGAAAATTCAAGACATCTGACGAATTTCTTCTTTGATATTTTAATTGGCTTTATCTCTAGGTTGGGTTCACTGGTAACAGTCTTAGTTAATCTACATAAAAAATGTCCTTCAACATGTTTCCCAAATCTATTAAAAACAAGCACTCATACCAGGGGATGGATAGTCATGAAGAAAATTAACATAGTTTTTGACTCAGAAAGTACCAGCACATCGGTTCCAAGCTTGGTCCCAAGCTTGATAAATCACCCCTAAAAACATAACTCACAACGAACAACCCCTCAAATATTCTGTCAAAATAACACAGCGAATCAAAACAAAACAAAGATTGTTATTGTAACTAAAAGCGCAAGAATGCAAAGTGCAAGGTTTACATGGGATCAAGAGCAGTGAACAAATTTTAAATCGCTTGTTTCCTATTGATTGTTGATACTCGCCGTTTAGTATTCGTTATTAAGTTTCCAAACATTCCACAATCCTCACGAAATAAACTGTCAACGAGGCTTTCTCATGCACAATCTACTGTAGAGAGATCCATTCCGCTGTCATCGCCGCTGCCATAGCTAATGACGCAGCTGGACGGCGTATTTAGGTTCTGCCCGTATGGAACCCGCTAATTTCGTCACTAAAACCTCTTTCCAATTGTATAATGGCACCCATTACCGAGTGCCACATAGTGTGCTATCGGTTTTTAATTAATCTTCCACAAACGACGGCCCAAGCGAAAAAAACTTCTTTCCTGCATCGATCCGTCGTAAACATGATCACGATCGCTCTGATTGCTTATCATCGCCAAAGATCTATGAAAAATGGAAATCAGCCCGTCACCGTCGTCTGAAGTCTCGCGGACCGACCAGATCGGAACAGGTTGGACCGAGCTTGCACAATCAACCCGAAAACCGGGCACCATCAGCCATCAGCCATCAAGCGAGCCTCCAGTCGGGTACTAAAGTGTTAGAGTGATGAGAGTTCCCGCCAATCATACGCGACGGCAAGAAACGACCTCAAAATTCATTAAACACTGCAGGGGCCCATGTTTCCAAAGCGAACCTGCGCGCGATCCGAAGATATTTCCCCACTGATAAGCGGATTAAATTTGTCCGCAAGAGAAGTGTCAAGTTGGCTACCAGTTTTTTTCCACGAGGACCCGCAACCGAAAGACTAGTGGCTGCTGGGCTGTTTCCTGGCTTTTCAGCATTTTGAACGATTAATCCACTTTGGGCATCAACTGGAGAGCACTACATCCATATGAAATTGAATGCTGCTGGGCCCTGCTCCGAATGGGGAGGGAAACCCCTCTGGAACCCCTCAGCATGACAATCAATTAAAGAAATGCCCGAAAAAAGGTGTAAAGATAAAGAGCGGATCATTTTTTTTTTTTCCTCTCCTGTTCTTTTCCACTTTTTATTTTGATTAATTTTAGCGATAAACACATAAACTCTGCACCGGGGGAAACATACGAGGAACCAGTTTTTGTATCTTTTTTGCGCCTAGGATTGAAAACGCTGTGCCAGAACTGTTCAAGATCTCAAAATTTGAAACAACCAACAAGCACCGCCCGATCCAACGGGACACCCCTATCTGATCCAAGAAAAACGAACCATTCATACGTTTTACTCATTGATGGAATTAGGAATCCATTTCAAAACAGAACGAACCTCACGATCTGGAGATTACTCGCTACACCAGCTATTCGAATCAAAGAGATTTTCATCATGCATGGAAGCCTTCCCGAACTCGTGATCGCACCTCATCACAGTACCTAAATGTGACATTTCCTGTCCGAAAGTCGGTGTCAATTAATTATGACCACTCTCAGGTGGATTGATTTCAATTTCGATAAGCCATTGGGTCTGCAGCTTCGTCCCGTTCAGTTCATTCAAAATGTGGAACATGTGGTGTTTGACAACTAATTGTGATAGGCGGTGGAAATTGATACGTAAAGCTTCTTACCGGCAGCAGCGACTTGCGAACCGGACAGTTTTGTTCAACAACGAAGTTAAGATTAATCGAAATAATTAAGGTATTGTAATCCATACAATATTCGAATTCAACTGAGTTGCCTTTCAACCAGCAGTAAAGGTTAACCTCACGCTCTGTGAAAGGCCCTCTAGGGAACCGGCCTATCTTAGCTTTAATTAACCATAAAGGAAGCAGTGAGATAGCTAAAATGGCAATACAATTTAATAGCAGCATCTACTACCAGCCAAACAACGATCGCGCAGCAACATTCCCTCGGTACGGTTTAGCCCATTATAGAATTAAATAGATTTTTCTCTTCTAGCAGCAGTGCCTTATTAACAATCACATCTATCTTCTGTTTGTCTTCTCCTCGGGATGTGTGAGTAAGCATATCTCTGCCCTTATCCTGAGACCCGTGCCCTAAACAAACGCACCATTTGGCGGTCGACAGTTGCGAGCCAGGGAACACATTTTCGCGATAATAAACAATTCAATTTCCCCGTCCAGTCAGGCTTCAGATCGCTTTAGGCAACCATTCCATAGAGCCGATTTAACCGAAAGCAAAATGTGAATGCAGGCAACAGCTGAAACGGTGCGCTGCAGTCAGGATTTGCTGAAAAAACGAGCTGCCATAGGTGTGCCGGAGCGATAAGGTCGAAAGATTGTTACTGTTGGTAATACTCAAGGGTAGAAAATTAAACGGATTCCGAAGAGCATTAAAAGATAATTAAAGATTGTACTCGGAAAAAATGCAACACTTTCTTTTGTGTACAACTTTTTATTGCATGGGTAAAAATTGATGAAATTTTGAGTAAAACTAGTTTAGAGTGTAATGGAATTTGCAAGGTAAATCTGTAAAACTACATTTTGCACATTTTCAAGATGATAGTTTATGCGTCGAAAAATGACTACACTCAGCGAAATAAACTTTCGATATTCATAAGATTGCATTATGATTATTTGTTATAAGAAAGCAGTATGAATTTTATATATTTGCCTTATGAAATATAATGATGTTGAAAAAATAAAATATGGAGCAACCTGGATTTGAACCTTGAACGTTGAGGTTATGGGTCGAGGACTTGAACACTACTATTTATCAACACTTGTAAATAGGAAAGCTTAAAGGCGAACAAGAACAACGTCGTGTAAAACCAAATACATTCATAACTCGACCTTATGAAATTTAAAGCATTGTTCATAAGTTGAACCTTAAGAAATTCTTAAGATTATTTGGCTGAGTGTAGTTTTTAGCAGCAAAAATAAAAGCGGATTGCTGTTATAACATCAGCATCAAGCAGCAAGTAGTGACCATGGCAACAGTAAATTAAAATGAATATTAGTTTGGTAAAATTTCAATAGATTTAAAAAACTTTTTCAGGATACCTCAAATCAAGATTTTGGTGAATTGCTGATCTCCCTGAAAATGAACGAAAACGTGCTTAAGCGCTGAACCACAGATCTCTTTATATGAACACTTTACAACATTTCTTGCATTTCAGGATCAACCGAATGAAGATCATATATAATAGCTACGAATGCTTGTAACGTTTGCATTAAAAAATGGACTTTTTTCGGATGGTGATAAAAAAAAGCTAAGACAAATAATTGCTTTTGATAAATTTTCCATGGAAGGTAATTATTTGAGCTAACTTGCAAAAAATTCTACGCCCTTGCGAGCGGCCTTCCGGCAGTTAACCAGAACATTCGCCATGGCGGACGCCAACTTGGGTACCACATCGATATTCAGCCGCTCCATCTCCTCCAACGATCGCTTCAAGTAGTGGGCCGACGCCAGATCCGGCCAGAACACCGCGTCTTCGCCCTTATGCTATTTATTGATGAACCACGCAACTTCCGGCAGGCATTTCGTATTATAAATTTCCCCGTTCACGGCCAGTCCGGAGCGAAAGAAGAGCGGCTTTGACATCCCCTTCTCGCTGATTGTCAGCCACAGCTGCACCTTCTTGGGGAACTTGGTGTTTGAAATGAACTTCACCTCGGAGCTCACTTCGTTCGTCGGGGAAGTAAAATACGAACTGCCCTGCCAGTCGTTGCCATCCAGGGTGAGATAGGTCGCGTCGTCCATCACAACCAACACGCCGCGATTCACCGGGAAAATCTAGTTGACCATCTTATTCAGCCACTGCCTCTGCGTCATTGCCTGCAGTTCCGAAACCAGTGGATGCGACCTCCGCTTCCGGACATGTATGTTCATGTTCGCCAGATACTTTTTCACTGTTTGGCCGGTTGAACCGACCTCCCGGCCAAGCGCACGCAGCGATGTAGCACCTTTTCCCTCGGTCTTTCTCTTCAGCATCCTTTGGAGCTTCTTGTCGCTCAGAGCTTTCTTTCGATGCTCTGATTGTTGTCTAATAGTGCCAAGATGTTGTAGATGCCGGAACGGGCGTATCCGGCGTCTACAAAGTGCCGCACGATGTCCGTTTTCGACGCGGCGGGGTGCCGTTCTTTGAACTCGCACACTTCTGAACGGAGTTGCTTCACTGTTTTTGCCATCACGGTTAGAGTTCGACTGATTTTGTCTGCTGACTATCAAATTTTGTCGGCTGATTCATGGGTTACTATCATTGATGCTGCATGGGTAGTTTCGTCAAAGAGGGTGAGGTTAACCCATGAAAAATTGGCAATTGTTGTCCATTGTTTAAGTGCAAACGTTAGTATTTTTCATTTACAAAAATATATACACTATTCCATAAATATTTCATGGTAATGGGAGGGACCATCAGGGCACCCAATTGAAGCACTCTGGATGGGGAGAGTGGGAATGCCAACTCTCCATTGCACACCGGTGAAATGATCCTCGAGCTCAAGAAGGACACTAAGCTGAAGGGTCCAGCGTACAAAAAGTTGATGGTACGTTCCCTAGCCACGTTAGTGTGTGTAAAATGTAAAAACTTGACGAGACGAGATCACGGAGGCTGGCGAAATCTCCACGGTCACTAAGGCCCACTATGAGGTCGAGGTAGCCACAACAGCCATACGGCTGCGAAAGGGTCCACTCAGGACTCAAGTGGCAACAATACGGCTGTCACGTCAGCCGCCACGGATTCAGCCCTAAAAGTGGCAAAACTCAAAGTGGGGTGGTCCGTTTGCCTACTGAGTTTGCAACAGCCGCCAAGGGCATGCTTTAAGTGCCTCGAGAGCGGGCATATATCGTGGGAATGTAAGGGACGCGATAGGAGCGACTTATGCCGAAGGTGCGGAGGGAAAGACCACAAAGCCCGGGACTGTAAGGAGCCCCCTAAATGCATGACGTGCTCTGGGAAACCAGACGACAAGCACGTTACGGGAGACCTCAAGTGCCCGGCCTAACAGGGTAGACCAAAAAGCTAAACACAGTGCAGGTAACCCAATTAAATATGAAACCCTGTGAGGCAGCTCAGCAACTGCTGTGTCAAGCAGTTCACGAGTCGGGAACGGATATCGCAATAATATCCGACTCATACCGCATCCCTGCTGGTAACGGAAAATGGGTTGTGGATAGGTCCACTATGGCGGTATTATGGACGACGGGCAAGTTTCCGGTCCAGGAGGTTGTGTCCACCTCAAACGAGGGATTCGCGGTCGCAAAAACGAATGGAGTGTTCCTCTGTAGCTGCTATGCGCCGCCAGATGGTCGATTGACCAGTTCTAATAAAAGGTTGATCGGATGACAACGGAGCTAACTGGCCGAAACCCGTTAGTAGTAGCGGGCGCCTTCAACATTGGAGTGTGACAGCCGCTTTACCAACCCAATTTTGGACCTCTGACAACTGAAATCAACAGAGATTTTTCATTTGAGTCTAACTGACAAACGTACACAATTGCATTTTCATTGAATTTGTTGACCTTGGAAACTTGCCTCATTAATCTACCACAGCCATTTCTAAGAACAAGAGTCCTTCTATTCGATAGTTTTAAAACTAACATGGGTAGATTTTGTGAAACGAGAAATTTACGGAAGAAGCCATTGTATACGTTTGTCAGTTAGGCCCTATTAAAAAATCTTTATCGAAATATGACCCATCAAAACAAATCGATCAATGCCAAGGCACGACAGGCATGACAGAACAAATCAACTATCTCTTTCACACTCGCTTCGTATCCTATAATGACGTGACGATGCGCACATATGAAAGTGTTGAATGTTAGAAAGAACAGGTTGATGCCTTCATCCTAACCATATATTCATCATATTGATACTGAAATCCATGTAAGGTACAGCGAAATCTTTAATGATTGCCCCCTGTTCGAAGCCCTATATGGAAAATAAAGACGCGGTCTACGTCATAAAATTCTAATCTACCAGACATGAAAATCAGAAACAAATGCAGGAATGACAATAATCCAATAGAGAAAACTCATCAAAAGTACCATATATTCACACCGCGGAGCTCAGTCATGCTAGAACGGCTAGCAGTCTACAGCGTTGTAGAGATGCGTGCGCATTCTCCGGTAACTTCTCTAAATCGCATCCCCGTGCAACCTATATCTCCGCAAAGCAGGACGGGGTTCAGATCCCAAAACAAATCCCATTCGTTGAAGAATAAAAACCCCGTTTCAGCGCGTGTGCATGCAGTTGTAATGTAAATAAAACATGAATTTAATCGTTTACCACTGCTGTGGCCTCTGACAGAGGACGCCAGCAGCCCGGAGAGGTAACATTGCAAAGAACCAGCAGTGTTCTTGCATCTCTCGGGGAGGACTCTCCGGCCACCGTCGCAGTGTACTTCGGTTGAGGATCATTTAGATCTGTTGGAACCGGTTCTAACTGCTCTACTTGAGTCAAAAACTTTCGATGATAACATTCACTGACTCATACCCGTGGCCGTTACCTGAAC
The DNA here is from genome assembly GCA_024533555.2 of Aedes koreicus. Classification (NCBI taxonomy): domain Eukaryota; kingdom Metazoa; phylum Arthropoda; class Insecta; order Diptera; family Culicidae; genus Aedes; species Aedes koreicus. The sequence goes on along the minus strand of JAHHFK020002473.1, from coordinate 210,890 downwards.
GATAACCACGTTGTGCCGGTCGGTCGGTCGGTCTGTTGGTCTGTCGGCCGAATCCCGAAGGAAAGGAAGGCTAGATTGTTGTTAAGCATATTTCATGTATATTATCACAGTTAGGCATGCAATTACTTTAAGCGCTTTGTGCATGCGGCTGCATTTGGATCTTTTGCCGACCGTCCACCGCGACCGGCTGATGCACAAAAATGCCCAAGATCAGAGGGGAGAGGTAAGTTCTTTATGCGCCCAGAGTTACGGATCCCCCCAGCTGCGAGTGAGTGGTGGTGCGTTCCCCCGACGCCGACGACGCAGTAAGTAAATTATGCGCTCCCAAAGCTAAAGCCATGTTCGGGCGTCTTTGCTTGCCATTTTTCCTCTTTCACTGCGTGCCGATATCGGTTATGTTTATTAATTTTAATATCTTCTTATCATGACCTTGGCTGAGAGGGTCCACTACTCCCGTTTCAATGCACATTTCTGTTTGCACCGGTGAAGATATTTTTGTTACTGGACTCTTTTTTTCTCTACTTCATCTTATTAAAGGAAATATTTTTTCATAAACCTCTTAATTATCACAAAAATATTTCAACGAATTTTAAAATATTTGTGAAATATGAAGTAAATTTTTGCAAGGGAATGTAGGTTCCCACTCATCGTCACAACGCCTTTAGGATTCGTAATACTTATCTGTAACAGTTCGTGTGTGGCTTCACAAATATCAGCTTTCATTGAATGCATTCTTGTTTCAAACGTCCTCTTGATATATCCCATGAAATCTACGACCATCATTTACCACCCATTACTGCCCTTTCTGCTGCCTGTGCGTTTGTATACCAACATCGCTGCCCGCAGTTGTTTGGTCAGAAAACACTTGAAATTTCTCTCCCGGCATCGGACCATCCAAACTGGCTTCTGTATAAACTTTACGTTTCGACCAAACCACCAACAAACTGTTTTTATAAAATTTGTAAAAGCACAAAAGTATAACTTCCTCCAGCTCTTCCTGCCATGCCGTCATTTACCCAATTCTACGCTGATCATTCGGATACCTATCAACTACCGGATTGATTCATCTTTTGATTTGACTGGCCTATTATTTCATCCCGTCCTTCTTTCCTCATCATTCTCCGATTCCACCGTGATTCACGAGAGTAATTTTTTTCGGGAGTGCTGATAAACATAACTTCCATTCCCCATCTGATAGACAGCTAGGCTCCATCCATCCTCTCCATCTGCCCCACTTGAAACTGTCGAAGAAATCGATACTGACATAGCCGAGCGTGGCTTGGAACTGGCGGTAGAAGTTTCGCTTATTTATATTGCTGAGCATAAGCAAATGTTGAGTAAACAAATTGCCAACAAAACGGCAATAACTGATGATGATGATAAGTTGATACATACCGCAGGAAGCCATGGTGGCCCTATGATGGCATAGCTTTCCTCCCGCTTCACTGCACAATTGATATGCCGCCAATTGGATTTAATCCGTGCCATACGAATGGCGTGATCGTGGATGATGACGGATGGCAATAAATCGAACGTCATCAAGCCGCATTCGTTCTAATCATCAAATGTCAAAATAAAATTTTAAATTTTTTCTTTCAAAATTATTGCCTTTTTAATCGATTGATTCAAAAATATTGAGCATGAGCATTAATGACCACCCAAGGTTGCTACTCCGTTATTGCCAGATCAGCTGTAGTACACAGGGAACCAACACATGATGCTTGGGACTAACATACATCCTCAATGTGAAAAACGGTTGATCCCAAATTAAGGCAATACCGGAGTTGGCTCATCCCATCATGAGGAATCACAGAGATTTTGGATAAAAGGCTTGGGTTGACAGTGGGGTGCTATTTGGTAAACTATACGGTGAATTCAAGCGTACCCTACTGAAAGATTTAAAAATTAGTACCGATTTATACCGACACTAATGATACGGTTGAAGCTACTCATTAAGTGTGAAGAAGGTTTCATTCATTCTAAAAACAAACCACTTTTCATGTACTCATGCACAGCGCTTTTAACTTATTTAAATCGACAGTATTGCCAAAGAAAAATGCTAAGATGGAACAGTTGGCTAAATTTTTTTTTCATTTCAGTGTCCTTTTCTAAAATTAATAACGAGCCCTTTCAAATGAGCACTCCCCAACTAACATTTTTCATTAGGAAAACGCTTCATTGGCAATACGTATACAAACTGAGTAATGGTTAAGTAGTGGTTGCACATACTATATTTTCCCAGGCAAATCTGGCGAACCTACCCAGCTTCATGAAAATGCAAAAAGATAGCAAGAAGCGTGTATACTCCTTTTAAAAATTTAGTATTATCACCAATTTGCAGCTTCTATGCTTGATAATCATTCTCTCGACTTTATTTCTACTTGTATACAGCTGATACTCTGCTTTAGATACGGAAAAGTTTTTACAGCTTTATTCCAACTAACTAAATAATGTTCATATAGTGTGCAAATAGTAGCTTTTGTCGTTAAACCGTCATTCAGAATATGTAATCGGTTTATACATAGCCTAGGAAGCTTTTATCCAAAAATTATACAACTTATTACGTTACTATTCTCAAAGACAGTACTTTTGAAGCGCATATTCAGCATATTTATTTGTTCATAGCAATTTCTATTTTTAGAACTGTGGCAAACAGCGTTTTATTGCTAGTCGATTTTTTACAGCAACCGAAAAAAATATGTATGTCAAACACTGTTTACAATACTCGTGGACGATATTACGGCAATGTTGCTTTTTTACCGTAGTAGAGCGCAATTAACATATAACTATATGAATTATATATTATAATGTTGTTATCAATATATTTATATATCACTTACCCGCGTACTTAACCCGATTCGAACTCTGCACCTTCGCCATAAGATCCGTGACTATATCCTCTGATCCATATCAGCCGTGAGGAATTGCAGTACCCGTGTTCAATGTGTTCAAACCAGATTTTAGTTCTAATAATGCTGAACAACAATGATGGCTGAAACTCTTTACTAACAGGTTCATACTGTTTTGAAAATCAGTGTTATCAAAATTATTATAATCTAAACATGATCACCATCCAATTTTCGTTGTTATCTGTGACGTTCTCGGACTCATTTGTTATTATTATTTTTTAGATATTTTATCACTTCTTAGAGTAATAAAAATTGTACAGTCAAAAAGAAAATCTTATTAAAATTAGGTACAAGAATTTCCTGTGATTAACAAAAAATTCCACTAAGACCGGGGATTGAACACCTGATCTATTGCTCAGTGGCCAAATAGAATAACCACTAAGCCACCGAGACATATTCATCAATCTTTTCACTAATTGTGTATAAGAAGTAAACGAATTATATTTTGAATTTATGTGACTTAAGGGCATCTTCAGCGGTGGTCTATTTTTGGAACAACTTTATACTTGATTTGCATGATGGATCGCAGCAAGCCGTGCTTCGAAACTGACGTGTTTTGTTTTTGCTGCGTCGTTTTCGCGAAAAAAAATTAATACAATAATTCGTAATTTAACTTGAACGTTAGTTGAAGTGTTAAGTGAAATCATAAAATCTACGCGTGCATTGTGTAAGCTGTCGAGAATACAATCGATTGCCTATCAAAATGTGTTAGTGTCGGTAGTATTTCCCCGTTTTTTGTTTGGTTTTTGTGCTTCGCCCCCGCACCTGGAAGAAGAGTTACATCAGTGGTAATATTGTGACACTCGGGCATAAATTATTAGTTTAGAGTGTTTTTCCACTTTGTCGCGAGTGAATCGATGATTATTAGCAGTTTTGAAGCTTGATATAGAGTCGCCTCATAGCGGGGATTTGCATTATTAGCAGAGTGTGGAGTGAAAAAAAGAAGACTAGTGCAATGTGGACAACGGCCATTTGCTGGTCAGAAGCGGCAAGCAAAAACAACTTTCATGGGCGGGTGAAAAGCTTGCACATAATTTTAGGTGCATTCACCACGGAGTGTACAGAGTTTTGTTATGCAGGTTGCATATCTAGCGGGCTGTTTAGAAACGTTAATTTTTGCGCTAATTTAATCACGAGTGCATGAAATTAATTACGAATCAACGTCGAATTTTTTTATTTTTATGAATGAACAAGATAGTGTGATGAAGGATGCGGCCATGGGTGAGATCTATCTAATTATAACTATATAACAATAATCTTATTTTCAAATAATACTACATACGTGCCTGGTTTGGAAATTGAAAATTTCCAAATCTAGAAGTGTGTTGCAGTGCCCTTATCCAAATGATATCGGTAATGTTTACATGCGGGGCTTATTGTATGTGAAAGTAGCCTCGGAATGGGCGTGACTCTCCAGACATTCTGAAATGGGTTGCTGGATCTGCAGTAGAGCTATCACTTTCTAGCTCCCGGATTAAAGCTGCTTCCAATGGTCACTTGAATGATTGTTGTAAACAGATTTCTTCCATAATACCATTGCCGGCCGATGGGTGTTAGATTGAACACACACACACAACTCTATACTTGATTTGCATCAGCAAAGCTTGAATAGAACCAGCTAAAATAGACAAACTTAGCGTTTCCCGCACCGGTGTTGTATTTCTTGTTGAAAAAAACCACCTACACCTGTCACCCTGTCAATCATTCAACATCAGAGATCAGAAGTTTTCTTTTATCAGAGATTGCAGATTTTTCGCAAACTTTTTCCCATGAATTGGTTTGACCAAATAATTTTTACTGCCAGTATTGCGTTGTTAGCAGATGACGAGGAATACTTGCTCTTTTGTTTGCCTGAAGGTTTAACAACATCTCGGAAATGCTATTTATTTCACAGAAATTCCACCAACTTATTAAAACTTTAACAAATCGACAAACTCGTAAATTATTGAAATATTTGTGATATTTTGCTTCTTATCACGAAGATGTACCAACTGGGAGTAAAAATAACTTCTGGGAAGCTAAATCTCAAAGTTCCGGTTATTTCCAGAAAGTTGTTTTTATTCCATGGATGAACAGCAAACTTTTTGGTAGTTCAACCAACTTTCCAGAAACGTTGATAATTTTTCGGCAATTCAATGGACTTCTCTGAAGTTCCACCACTTCTCTTCTCAAAAGAAAGCAAGCAAACTTCATGATTATCTTTAAACTTCCAATAAGTTTATTCAACTTCCGAGAAGCTTAATCAACTTCTGTCAAGTTCAATATATTTCCACCCAATCTTCATAAATATTCCGAAGTTCATAGTAATTTAGAAAATAATGTTCAAAGAGTTCGTTTAGTTTCTAGAAGCTTATATAAGTTCTGACCCATTCATGTAATTGCCGAGACTGTTTAAAAGCTGTAGCATATTCAAGTGAATAATACAATATTTAAAAACGATTCCTGGAAAAATCAAAGAGTTTTCGAACTTTCCCTCCGCGAAATACGAATTGAATCTATCGTCAACATATCACCGGTTTCCCCCCAGAAAGCTTATCAAAACTACTTTAGTAAAATGTATCTTCTCCCCCAGAAGATACACTTGAATTCGAATATCCTGATACCCAGTACCTGCCAAAAGTTTCTATACAACAGGCTTCTCGAAAAGTTATCTGTATGAGCTATTTGCGAGTGCTAGTCATGATCAATCCATCAATAAACCGATTGTTCGCTTTGAAGACTTCATTAATTTCCGGGCAATCGAAATACTATTCGGAATCGGAATTTGGCACCACATTAGCCGTAAAATTCACACTAGTCACACATCTGGGAGCCTGCTCATTTCAAACTAGCCAGCGTTTCCCTGAAAATGTTGTGGCTGTAAACACTTAGAGAAACATTCGTTATACAAGAATGAAACGAAAAGGCAATTCGCAAGCACCGGGAGAAACTTGAGGTTATTATCAGCATCCGAGGCGAGCAACACCACTTTCTGTTAGGCGCCAGCATCACCCGCATCAAACACGGTCCACAAATATACCCCAGCAAGCCTCAACACTCTTCCGGAACGAAAAACACCGGAACAATATCTGCAACAACTAAAAAATAACAGACATTTGGTCCATCGGTCTGCATTCAAAGTTTTGTTGGTTTGCGAGAGGGTTTTCGTTAGTAAACAACATGATTATGAACTTGAGTCTTTGTTTTGTAAAAGCTGAAGTTTTACTCATCAATTGGTATTATCAAGTAGCGAGTAGTGTTTTGGAACGGTATTTTTCTTGTTCCAAATTGCTGCAAGAATATATCAAAACATATACCAGTTTTAAAATGATGCAAAATAGATCCGGTATAAAACAAAATTTTCAACACCAGTGCAGCGATGTTTTTGCGTTTGGTCTAAAAAAATAAATCCAAACCACGATTTGGACCGCCGTTGAAGATGCCCTAATATTATCAAAACAATGAAACACAATAAACTTCAACAGAAATTATTCGTTTAAATGCAACAAGATTTTATTTAATCCTGTACACACAAATGTGTATCCGTGTATAATTTAACCGTTTTACGGTGCACTAAACCCTCACCATCTGAAACCCTTTGCTTAGATCAGCAAGACAGTTTCAAAGGCAACTTTCTAGGCCTTGGTGTCAATATTGTCCACCTGAAATATCGACAACCGGAGTACTCGAAGGAGTTCCCAACAATGTTCTAGGATCTGATGGTAGATGAATGTCATTGTATTGATTTTTAAGTATTGCTGATCCTTCAATGCGAGGTGGGAAATGTTATGCTTGATTGCCCATTACTGAAGAGGTATGATCTAAACGAGAGGTATGATCTAATACGTGAAGAAAGGCCTCTGAATCTTCACTTCTACACCTTTCCGGAATACACTTGGAATTTATAGCGTTTATTTGAAAGCAACTTTCGGCCGTCTCCGAAACCTGGTTACTTATTGGGTGGTCTGTTAATAATTGGTCAGGTGGTTCAACTGGTTCCTGAAAACCTGCGCAAAATCAGTTTATATAATTTGAAATTACAATGCGTACTTATATTTTCAGAATTATGATGATCAGCACTGTCATTTGCACGAATCTCCGAATATGAATTCCTCAAATAAGCTTCATACTTTCTCAGATTTTGTTTAGTTTTTCAGTAGTAAGTACCGCTTTTCTTATACGTTTTCAAAATTCTTCGAAACATTATTAAATCTAAATACTCTGCTTGATAAAATGGACGGTATTCCTTTAATTTCGTTTGACAGCTCAAACGAATGGTTGTAAGGTGGTTGACATAACATGAAATGAATACGTTTACTTAGCTATGAGTTGCAACTCAATATAAATTACTGCAAAGATGCGGCATACTCTGTGGCACAACTACTTATACAACATTCTATACAGCTATAATCACTAAGCTGTATAGCGGCTAAGGTATTTTTAATATAAAGGCTTTTAAAAAGCTATAACAAAGCTAACAAATGAAACTGTGTACACGAAAACAAAATGATAATTCAAAAGCTTAACCGATTAATTTTTTAGCTACATAAACAAGCTGTGTAAACGCAGTCAAACATTGTTCGTATACGAGCTTTCTTTTCAAAATATGCAACCGAGAGCTAAATGTTGTGTTAAAGCTGTGTTACATTGCGCATAAGTACTGTATCTTTTTTTTAATTCTGCTTATAGCTTACTCTGCTTCACTTGCTTTTATACAATTATAAAACAGCTTATAAGTTGTAAACTTCGGCTTAGGCAACTAAAAATGTTAGTTGGATCCCTCGAAAACGGGGTCCAAGATCTTTTTATGCTCATGCCGTTCTCTCGATGTTTGCTAAGACTTGTTCGCGACAAAATCTGGACAGATTAAATTTGGAATAAAACAAATTTGCTGTTAGTTCAATCCAAGGTGCATTTTTTATTCATCTTAAAATTAATTACAGTTACTTAATTAGGCTGCATGAAGAAACTATGAACTTTTGAGCCATTAGGGTCTGTGTAGACTTCTCTGCAACCAATTTAGCTGCTTTTGTCCAAGGTTTTCGAAATTTTGCTATAGTTGTAGCTTGTTGTTTATATTGAGAAAATTCTCTCCCCAAGTAACAATCGCACTGCTTTTTAGCTTTTGTTTTAATTTATAAGGGCTTTATTACTGCAATACACATGCAATTTTGTTTGAAAGCGGCTTTCAATGAAGCGAAATATCTATAGTTAATTATTTTACTTTTGGCTGTTTTTATAACCTTTTCTAGCAGAAAGATGAAGTCAAAAACAGACTAGCTTTTAAAAATAATTGACGAGGAAATCTATTCCCTCATAAAACCATTCAGTCAATCAATAATAAAGCTTCTTCATATTTGTTTAAAAGGATCATCATACAGTATTTCATAAGTACTCTTTATGATTAATCAAACCATCAGTAAGCCATTTGGCTTCTGGCGAGAGCATACAGCATATATTGTAGCATTTTGAACTACATAAAGTGTATGATGCTCTACCATTATTGTCATAATAAAATAAAACAAAGATGGATTCGCATAGTAACAAACTTAAAAACAGTGAAAACAAGTTCTCTAACTTTTCCCTTAACACTACTCATAAGCTTCTGCACAGTGCTTTCTCCTACCATTTTCACCACTTTTAACCAATCTTTCATAAAATTTTCAACACTATCCGCTGGTTTCATGTGTGCTCTCAGCTTCGCCTTCGTCAAAGGCCAGAAAATTTCGATAGGGCGAGTCTCTGGACAGTTTGGTGGATTCATCTCCTTTGGTACAAATACGACATTGTTCCTTGTGTACCACTCTAGTGCATATTTAGAGTAATGGCAGGAAACATGATCAGGCCAAAAGATTGAAAGCTGTTGTTTTTTTGTTTTATAATCGAGTTTTATGCAGGTTTTATCGTCCATGATAACACCGCCCGATTTTTTGGTCAGCAGTTTGTCGCACAGCTTTCGAGCCCTCGGTTTCACAGATTCAACCTGTTTGGTGCTTCATTTTGGCTGCTTCTGCTTCCGACGAGTATGCAGGCCCATTCTCAGATTGGCACACATAACATTAGTCGCCGAAGTACTTAGCTTTTTCACCACATCTCGGACTGATGCTGAAGGATGACGCTTGAAATAGTCCCTTACCGTTCTGTCGATTGTAGGGTCAGCGGGACCGGGTTTTCTACCCCGTCTCGGGGAATCTACGAAAAAGCACTATTGTTGATACTTCCGTAATGCGGTTTTATCTGCTCCGACGCTCACACTTTCTTCCTTGGCCAGTTTTCTGATCGAAAGACCACTGACGGTGCACCGTTTGTGCACAATCCGTTTTCTTTGCTCGGGAGAAAGATCACGCATTTACAAACTTCCATGCGAAAAATTGAAAAAAAAATGACAACGTCAGTTAAATTTGGATGTAAACAGGACGTAGCCAAAAATGGATTGAATACTGCACGCATTTTGAATTGACGGTTAATCATAAGTGTATTTATAATTATCGGACCAGTCTACAGTTTGCAATTTCTGTAAACAATATATGTTTTAACTGTTGGCTAGTTAAGTCGTTAAGACCACTTACAAAATGTGATGGTGGTTTTTCACTACGAAGACATAGTATTTTCCAATATCGTTCATTAGCCGATTTGGCCCAATTTTTACTAACGATAAGGAAGCTGTTAGGGCCACTCACAAATTGTGCTGGTGGCTTACTTCATTTTGAAAACACAATTTATTAAGATCGCTCAAAAGTCACTTCGAACTGATTTAAACCAACAGTGCACAGAGAAAAAACAGTGCCGTTTGAAACAACTAACTTGTTTGTTGACATCCAAACTAAAAAAAACTATTTGTTTTAAAAATCCGTTTTGTTGTATTAAACCAACGATTTGGTTTTGAATCAAACAGACAGGTTGGTTGTTTCAACCTAAAGACATTTTCACAATACATCACAAATTATGATTGATCTCAACTAATATTTTTTTTTTCCACCTTCAAAAGAGGTTATTTTTACCGAAATACAGGTTGTATTGACTCGGGGAAGCAAATTAAAATTTTAGCTTGATTCAACCAAAGCGGCGGTTAAATCAAACAGATATTTTTTTTAGAGAAAAAACACCTAAGAATTTAGTTTGAAACAAACTATTTTTGGTTAGTTTCAATTTCCGTCATCTGGTCGCACCACATGCTTTGACGCTGTAACTCAACAATACTCAATTGAATATTTTCGCGGAACTTTTCATTGCAGGTGAAAATTTAATATTTTACTTTAAAAAAAACCGAATATAGTAGAAAGGCTCGCATTAACATATGTAGATTTCTCTTAGACTGAGAGAAGTCTATGAATGTAAATGTGCACTTTTCTACTTTTTGTTAGCATTTGATTCAAACAAATATTCTTGAAATTACAGAAGAAATGTAGGTGAATGTAAACAGAAATGTTCGTTGTTTCGACCGTTTTCGTTTGTTTGTTTCAAACAACAATTCAGTTTAAATCTAACTACAATTTGTTTGAAACAAACCGTTTAAGCGTTGGTAGAATCAACCAACAAACATGTTTGTTTTCGTAGCTGTCATTATGGAACAACCAACATAATGGTAAATTCAAACGGATGTCAGTTGAACTTAACTGCTTAATTCCCGAAAAAATTACTCAATATTTTAGTTTGTTTTAACCACCGTAGGTAATATTTTTTTTTTTTTTTTAATTTTTTTTTTTTTTTAATTTATTTTTTTTTTTTTTTTTTTTTTTTTTTTTTGTTGGTTTTTTTTGTGTTTAGTGTTGTTGTTATTTTTTTTTGGGGGTTTTTTTTTTTATCTTGTTTTTTGTGGTGTTGTTGCCCCTACAGTGGTTGGTATTTTTTTTCCCCGAGAAAAAAAAATTTTTTTTTTTAAGCGATGTTTTCCACCAGGGGGGGTGTTGTTTTTTTTTAAAAAGGATCGTGCGTTTCGTAGTTGCTACTCCGTTACTGATCAGAACTAGTGTAATTGCACAGAGAACCACATAGATGGAGCTTGGAAGTAGTTTTACATCTTCAATGGACAAGTTCACTGGTACCATTCTATTTATAGATCAGTACCGGCGCTGGCCACGTCCTCACGGTCTTCGGGGAGGGGGGAAGGATGATTAGTTTGACAATCGTTGGTTAGAGACCGTGTTTACCTCTGCGTCTCCATGATCCTTCAAGGGAAGGATAGTTTTGTGTTAGTAAGGCAGGTTATTTTTAGATCATGGATTCACTGTGGTAAGTGATGCGATCAATAAAAGCGCAGTAGACTGCTTTTTTTATTTTATTTTAAATCTAGTGGTGATAGAAAGAGGCAAGTGACAAATGGCAAGGAAGGGGACGGGCCTGGGATTGAACTCCCGATCATCTGCTCAGTAAGCAGAGGGTAACCACTGAGCTACCCAGCCACGTGAGGTTGCTGTTGAGGTTACTCACAAAGTTTGATGTTGGTTTACTTTGTTTGAGTTACAAACAATGTTTAACTACGCTTAAAAGCTGCTTTCGGCTGAAACTCGTAATGATCGGATAAGCAAGATTTTGAACCTCTCTTGTTTTTATAGTTTTTTTTTAACAGTTTAAAACTAAGGTGATTCCAATATCTTCTGCATTTCAGAGGAGAAAAGAAAAAAATAATTGTGCACGGTATCCAGCAGCATCAACCCGGGAGCTGACTGAACTGCTAGATTCTTCAAAATGGGCTGTGGTGCGAGTGATTAAAAAACAGTAAAACGGGATAACAACACCCAGTAAGCTGAATCATTTGAATAATGTCGAGAAAATACGGAAATTAACAGTGAATTTTAACTATTTATAGGCGTAATCAAGGATTTCATCATATTTTTTCATACTCTCTGTGGAATTTGCACTTCATATGGGAATTTTAGCGTAAAATTTAGATCAGTGAATTCAAATTTAATTTTAAATTTTTCTAAAAATTTACTTGCTCACTAACACCGGATCAGTATTTCATTTTTATGGATAGTCTCAGTTCTATAGAGGCTACTCGCTCCTTGAGGCGTTATTTTATCATATGGGTCCCTTCTCACTGTTCGATTCTGGGCCATGAGAGAGCGGACTCGCTTGCAAAGGTATAGCGCGAACAGTCGAAAAATCACCTTGAATAATTTTGTTTTCCTATTTCTCGTCAACAGTCACTCGCCAGCTGGCAGTATAAATAGAGCAAAGGAGATTTGGGGCAATATGCTATTATCCCAAAGGTGTCTAAGAAACCTTGGTTTGGGGGGATGGATGTGGGTCGAGACATAATTCATGTGATGTCTCACCTCATATCCAATCATTATTCTTTGCTCATTTATACGCGTGTTGGATTGAGCGACAGCAATCTCTGTGAATGTGGACAAGGTTACCAGGACGCAGATCACGTAATTTGGTCTTGTGCTGAGCATCAGGATTTTTCGAAAATACTTTAAGCCTTCGTCATTTGTGCTGGCATATATTCAAATTCAGTGTCGACATTGAAAATCTCAATTAATTACTGTGGAAGTGCAGCAAGAATACTAAGGCTAGAAGAAGAATAATGATCTATTAATCTGATAAATATCAATGTGAACAAGACTGTTTGTTAATTCAAACATTTTCACGAATTTTGAACAGAATCATAATAAATTCTAGTAGTAGAGCAAAACACCGGTGAGCACACTCATAAATTTATCTTCTTCTACTTTATAGGCATGGCATGCCTGCAGGTTATCATCATCTATAGCTTATTTCCTGCTCTCAACTTAATATGCTAAATGAGTTTTAAAGTTTTATAGAGCGCTTTCGGAGCCATGTAGTTCTTTTGCATTAGGATGATTGCGTGGTAAGTACAACCATGGTACAAGCCGAGGAAGTTGAGAAATTTTGCTTTACGAAAAACTGCTAGACCAGACCGGGGAATGAACCCAGCCACTTTGTTGCCTTGTAGGCTGCGCTTTTACAGACCGAGCTAAGGGAGGAACCATAAATGTTAAACCGTTTCTGAATTCATCTTTTTGCTCATAATTCATCATTGACCGGAATAAAAAGCACGAGAAAGCTCGTGCCAGTATCATGTTACGTTTATGAATTATAGCCCATTATCTAAAACGTTTTGTTTTAAATTAATGATCATCCCTTCCCCACTTCCCCAGCATTAACAATGATTCGGTATGGTAATCTACAGCCAAATGCGTTTTTAAACGCAAGCCACCTTCATACGACCACCCCAGAAACCGTTGGGGATCGCCGTTTGGGATCGTCAATTCTGCGGCGTGACTCAACCCGCCAATATATACAAACAACCGAGCGGTGGCCGTCGATCGACGTTAGGTATGGACGATTTCGTACAGTTTTCTCATTCCTAATTGCATATAGAAATGATAATCATTTACAAATAGCACGCGCCTTCTGCCAGTCATATGAATGACGTACGGTAGTACACAAGAGCGCACCATTATTGATGGAGAATGCAGGGGGTCTGACCGTATATCTTTATGCTGATGAGCTTTGAATTGCTGCTGCTGAGATTGCTTCCGTGAGTGTGGATCGGTTGGTGATAATTTTTGACATCTCTCTAATGAATGATCAGCACATCTAGCGACCTCAAGGTGCCCCAAGTGTATATAATTTATATAAAGTCGTAATCGTTGTACGGCAGCCAGGTGCCCGGTGGAATGACAGCCAATGCCAAGTAGGTGTGGCTCAAAACCGTATGTCACTGATGCAACGAATGGTTATTTTCCCCCTCGAAGATCTTCGGGGAATGTACGATATTGGATGAGATTGTTATAAGAAATCGAAAGTTTTGGTTGGCAGAATTGTCATGAAGTATAAAGTCTTCCACAATTCTTTTGACATTTCAAGCTTATTGGTTATCGTAATTAGCTTATTGCCTGCTCTCAATATAGTGTTCTAAATGCACTTCTACAGTTATTAATTGAGGTATTTCTATGCCAGTACCTTCTTCACATTAGTATGATTGATTGGGTGGTAAGTGTGACACAGAGAATCGACAAATTCACCGGAAACTCCTCCAGCATATTATTGCTTGGTAGCTGCGTCTTTACCAACTGAGCTAGGGGAGGACCATAGTAGTATGTATCATGAAGCGGTTAATTGAGGCGAGACTTGACCCCGCACCCATACCGATAAATGTATATTAATTTATAATATATAGATTTTGTATCTCTCCCCCCCCTGTCTCCGTTGTCCAACAAATAAAATTATTATAATATATTTACCCCATTAGATATAAACATAAACAAATAAATAATAAATATGAGAGGTGTGTTGGAATATTTGAAGCGTTGTTTTTTTTTTTTTTTTTTTGACGTAGGACTACGTCTTTGTTTTGCATAAAGATTGGACTTGGAAAAAATGCGACACTTTGTTTTGGGTGTAACTTTTTATCGCGTGGGTAAAATTAATGAAATTTTGGGTAATACTAGTTTAGAGTGTTATGTTTATGTGTGCAAAATTTTATCGCGATCTGTCAAGTAGTTTTCAAGATGCATTTGAAACAAGAAGATCTACGCCAGCAAATCTTGGGCGCGGTGATCGATAATCCTGGTCAGTCGCACAGATGGATCGGCAAAAGGCTTCGAATCCACCATTCCACCGTGTCCCGCGTTGTGAAGATGTTCCAGGAGACGAAGACCATCGAGCGGCGTGCTGGAAGCGGCCGAAAACCGAAAACGGAGTACCCAGGGAAGGCGCGGAAGATAAGGCAGTACTTTAAGAATAACCCGAACCTTTCCACCCGAGACGTGGCCAAAAAGGTCAATTCGTCGAAGTGGTTTGTCCAGCAGACCATGAAGCGAGCTGGACTACGTGTTTTTAAGGTCAGGAAGGCGCCAAACCGGACTGAGAAGCAAAACACGGTGGCCAAATTGCGTGCGCGGAAGCTGTACCGTGAGTGGCTGGTCAAGCCAGGCTGTCTCGTCATGCACGACGAGACATATATCAAGGCGGACACCAAACAAATCCCCGGCCTCGAGATTTTTGTCGGTACGTCCTGCATGGAGGTTCCGGAAAAGTTCCGGAAGAGAAAGATGGACAAATTCGCGAAGAAGTACCTGTTGTGGCAGGCGATCTGCGAGTGCGGACGGTACAGCAAGCCGTTCGTTACAACCGGCACCATAAACGGGCAGATTTATCAAGAGGAATGCTTGCAGGAGCGCTTGCTGCCCTTCCTCCGCTCTCACCGTGGTACCACGCTGTTCTAGCCGGATCTCGCTTCGTGCCATTACGCCAAGCCTGTAATGGATTGGTACGAAGCGAAGGGCGTTAATGTGGTCCCGAAGGAGGCGAACCCGCCAAATACACCAGAACTTCATCCGATCGAAAAGTTTTGGGCGATAATGAAGAAGAAGTTGACGAAAAGCGGAAAAACATTCAAAACCGATGAAGCTTCGAAGAAAAAAATGGGAGAAATTGTGTAAGGAAGATGGACAAAGCCCCCCCATAGATCTCATGAGCAGTGTTAAGAGAAATTTACGAGCATTCATCTTACTAAAATAATTTTTTTGTATTTTTTTTTTTTTTCCTTTTTTCCCCGTCCCCCCTTCCTCGGCAAATTAAAAAAAAAACCCACCCCCACCCTCCCCAAAAGTGGTCAGGTTTTGAGCGTTAATGTCTCAGCCATTTCTCAAAAGATGTTCAAATTTTTTGCACCAATGGATCGGAAATATTTTTACGCATCAATTTTAATAGAGAACATTGTTGGTTTTGGGCCACATACAATTGAAAAATTCATAAATGTTAAGCCATGTCTTAAAAAGTATGTTTACCACTTCAGGTCTAAGGGGTCATATACAGGAGGTAGACAAAATAACTAGGATAGGTAAATATATAGTCAACTTGGGAGTGCTCTAACTTCAGGAAATATAGACCGATTTTAATTTTCTTAGAAGCATTTGACGGATTAATTAATGAATTTTTATAATGCAGTAACGGGAATAGCCATGGTTCCCGGATACCGGAGATATTCCGGGTTTCCGGTGGGGACGTTTCACATGTCGGTTTTCTGATGAAATTTTGTACAGGATGCCGTTTAGAAATATTGTTCTCTAGTAATCACGCAAAAAGCGGTAAGATTTTCCAAGCGAATGATACGTTGAACTCAAAAATCGGCCTTAAAATAGTCGAGATATGGAAATTTTCCTGGAACAGGTTCGTCTGGAGGGTTCTGGATGCGGCCAGATCCTTCTTTCATCCAAAACATGCCGAGCGACACCTCTTTTTTCTTCTTTTTCCATCAAAAAGCTTTCCTATACAGATTTCGATAACATTATGATCTTGGAGCTCAAGCAATTGAGCCCCCAGTTCTATAACCATCTGGCGATAGTTTTCAACCAATGCCTCCGACTTGGCAATTTACCCTCGTGTTGGAAGTCAGCCAAAGTTATCCCCATCCAGAAACCTGGGAAAGATCCTTCATGTTCCAAGAGCTATAGGCCCATCAGCCTTCTCTCAGGGGTATCGAAACCGTTTGTGAAAGCGACCCACCGTCGGCTTCTCTCATCTGCCGACGAGCTGAAAATCTTGCTCGACGAACAATTTGGCTTCCGACGTGGGCGTTCAACAATTCACCAACTTAATCGAGTCATTAATATCCTCAGACGGAACAAATCTGTTTCTAAATCATCTGCCATAGCACTTCTAGACATCGAGAAGGCCTTTGATAACGTATGGCTTGGTGTACAAGCTAAAACGATACAATCTTCCCATCTTCCTGGTGAAGATAATTAAACATTATCTTTCGGACAAGACATTCCGTGTTTCGCTGCAAAGTGCAGTTTCCGATGCACAGGAGATCTCCGCCGGTTTTCCGCAGGAAAGTATACTAGGTCCACTTCTGTCCAACCTATTCACCTCGGACATACCCTTTCTCCCTGAAAATGGATCTCTGCCGTTGTTCGTCGATGATACATCAGTCGTCCACAAAGGTAGGGTAAGAAGAGCGCTTACAGCTAAACTGCAGCGAAACCTGAATGTTCTGTCGGAATATTTCATCGAATGGAAGATCTGTATCAACGTGGCGAAGAGCCAGGTCACCCTATTCCCATACTCCAATTCTCCCAGACTTGTTCCGCCTGAGGATTGTAAAATTAGCCTAAACAACACAAAAGTGGAATAGCCAAATACACTGTCCATCTTGGTGTTACCATAGACAGCAAGCTTATTTTCAGGTTGACAGGTTGACAAAACTGTCACAAAGTGAAACGTTCTGTTGAAGCTACTGCACCCATTGACCAACAGAAGGTCTACATTATACAGCTTGCTGTCTACAAGCAAATCATACTTCCAGTCATCGAGTACGGCACGCCAATCTGGGAGAGTTCCGCAAAAACACATCACCTAAAGCTTCAACGTGTTCAAAATAAGTTCCTCAGGATGATCCTGAACACCCCTCCGAGGACAAGAACATCTGATGCCCACCGTCTGACCGAGATAAAAATGCTCGATGATCGCTTTAGTGAGTCTATCAATCGGTACAGGGCACGCAGCCTGACATCGGATCAACAGATCATCCGGAATTTGGTTCCCCATCCCTTAGATTTTCAAATTGTAGCTATGGTTTTAGTTTAAGTAGGTTACCAAATGTTGACAACAATGCCCCAAGGGCTGATCTGTAAAATTAATTTAAACATAAAGCACACCAAACACATAAAACACATAAAATAAAGCTGAATAGCCCAATGGGCTAAAACACTTAAAATTGTTAATAAGTATATAAGACAAAGAATGAAAAAAAGAACAATTTTAGTAGTAGTAGTAGTCGAATCTGTTCAACGCAGGTTTTTACACTTCGCTTTGAGAAGGTTGCCTTGTATAGATGCTTTCGAAGTGCCTGCTTCATGATGGCCCAGTACTTTTTCAATTGGCCTGAACACAATTGTTTTATTCTCCTCGTGGGCGTTCTAAGTCCCCACGATGGATGAAAATAATCCGAGCCGGGGTTCGGAGGAGTTAGATTGCTCGGATGATGATATTCCTCCTATTCTACAACCTTTTCCTAATTTTTCCTTAATGGAGACAGAAAAAGCTTCGGAGCCAAACTCAACAGAAGCAACTTCGGGTACATCCTCCTCCGAGCTCCCCCGCCGGAAAGCTTATCCAACCGGATCTAAAGGTCTTTTTTTGGTTTTTTTTGGGCCAAAAGTAAACCGTTGAAAAAAATCCCAATTGAAAAAGATCTGGCAAAGTCGTTTCGGAGCATTCAGGAAATAACCTCACCCAGCCGCAGTAAGCTTCGCATCACTCTAAGTGATCGCGAAGAAGCTAACAAGATTGTTGCCTCAGAGCTCTTTTCCCTAGAATACCATGTGTATCTTCCCTCGCACGTTGTTGAAATAGCCGGAGTGATCACCGAACCGTTTTTGACGTGCGCTGACATCAAGGCTCATGGAACTGGTGGGTTTAAAAATCGTGCCGTTCCATCAGTTCAGGTTCTTGATGTCAGGCAAATGAACCATGTGTCTTCCGACGGCAAAAAAAGGCCTTCAAATTCGTATCGAGTGATCTTCTCTGGAGCTGCCCTTCCGAATTTCCTCGTGCTCGGGAAGCTTTGGTTACCTGTTCGCCTCTATATACCGACGGTTATGCACTGTGATAAGTGCCAGCAGTTTGGTCATACTGCACCTTACTGCTGTAACAAAGCACGATGCGGTAAATGTGGTGAGCAACATGTGGAGGGTCCCTGCAGTATGGACCCCAAGTGTATATGCTGTGGGGAAGCTCCACATGATCTCTCTACGTGTCCGAAGTATGTAGAGCGGGAGAAACATGAAATTCGTTCGTTGCAGCAGCGGTCAAAGCGCTCTTACGCCGAAATACTTAAAAAGATCGCACCGGCCGCTGTTCCACCAGCCCAACCTGACAACAATATCTTTTCTTCCCTGCCCATTGATGATCATGGCTCAGACTTTGAGGATGCTGAGGAGTACTCTGTTGTTCAGACGGGAGCGAAGAGAAAGCGCGCTACAGCAAGACGTCAACGGCACCGTCAGCAAGCATCTCAAAACGCGCTGACTGTAGAACAGGCTCCCCACCCTCCTCTGAACAATCCAAGAAGTGGTGGTAATACAAAAAAAGTTTCTCCTCCAGGTTTTAAACCACTGGCTGGTGACTTTCCACCACTTCCGGGAACATCTAAAACCCCAGTTGTTCCAGTTTTTTGCCCAGAACGCCAACTACCAAGACATCTGGAATCTCGACCGTGTCAAGTCGAAGAATCCGAAAAAATGTCTCTTTCTGGGATTGTGGAATTCATCTTCACCATTTTCGAGGTCTCACTAACAACGAGAAACCTCATCAACATGATCCTTACATTTGTAAAACCTCTTTTAAAGAAACTGTCTTCAAAATGGCCTCTTCTTGATTCGATCATATCTTTCGATGGATAATTTATCCAATGAGGTCGGGGATATAATCGAAGCACTACAATGGAATAGTAGAAGTATTCTAAAAAATTTGGACGCTTTTAAGTTTTTAGTTCACAAATCGCATTGTGACGTATTTGCTCTCTGTGAAACATGGCTCTCTTCTGATAAAGATTTCTCTTTCCACGATTTTAACATTATTCGGCAGGATCGAGGGGATTCATATGGAGGGGTGCTGTTGGGGATTAATAAGCTCCACTCCTTTTATAGAATTGATCTCCCCCCGATGACAGGCCCTGAAGTAGTTGCATGCCAAGTGACTATTCGAGGCAAAAGTTTTAGTATAGCCAGCATATACCTGCCGCCGAATACGGCAATATCCCGCAGGGACCTTTCAACTATTTGCCTCGCAATGCCAGAGCCACGGTTGATCTTAGGAGATTTTAATTCTCACGGTACAGCCTGGGGGTCACCGTACGACGACAACCGTTCTGCATTGATACTAGACCTCATGGACTACTTCAACTTGACTATTTTGAATACTGGGGAAGTAACACGCGTGGCTCCACCTCCAAACCCTGGAAGCAAATTAGACCTCTCAATCTGTTCGAATTCATTATCATTGGATTGCACGTGGAAAGTGATTCAAGATCCCCATGGTAGTGATCACCTGCCTATCAAAATTTCAATCACCAATGGTTCGTGTCAATCTCGCTCGATCGACATTGCGTACGACCTCACGAAGTGCATCGACTGGGGTAAATACGCTGAAGCGATCATCGATGGCGAGCAATCGGTCGAAGTCCTTCCTCCGTTGGAAGAGTATCGGTTTTTATCCGGGTTAATTCTCAAGTGTGCGATCGACGCACAGCGCAGACCGGTACCAGGATCAACAATTCGCCGACGTTCGCCCACTCCGTGGTGGGATGACGAATGTACTGAGGTCTACCGTGAAAAATCAGTCGCGTTTAAAGCATATCGGAAGCGCGGTTCGCGAGATAACTACGAGCGGTACATTGCTCTTGAGCGTAAGTTTAAGAGCCTCGCCAAGGCCAAGAAACGCGGATATTGGCGTCACTTCGTCGAAGGGCTATCGCGTGAAACGTCGATGAGAACTCTTTGGACCGTCGGGAGAAGAATGCGAAGTGCGTCGTCGGTGAATGAAGACAAGGAAAGCTCTTCCCGGTGGGTCTACGCGTTCGCCAAGAAAGTGTGCCCAGATTCGGTTCCGGTGCAACGTATTGCTCGCGATACTCAAACCAATCGTAACGAAATGGATGCGCCCTTTTCGATGCTCGAATTCTCACTTGCTCTTCTTTCATGCAACAATTCTGCACCAGGAATAGATAAAATCAAGTTTAACTTGTTGAAAAACCTCCCAGACGTCGTAAACAGGCGCTTGCTGAACTTATTTAATCAGTTCCTGGAAAGCAATATTGTTCCGGATGAATGGAGGCAGGATAGAGTTATAGCTATACAAAAACCCGGGAAACCCGCGTCGGATTACAACTCTTATCGCCCAATTGCGATGTTGTCGTGTATACGGAAGCTGCTAGAGAAGATGATTCTCCATCGGCTCGACAAATGGATTGAATCTAATGGCTTTCTATCTCATACACAATTTGGTTTCCGCAGAGGCAAAGGAACGAGCGATTGTCTTGCGCTGCTCTCAACAGAAATACAGCTGGCCTATGCTCAAAATGAGCAAATGGGTTCAGTTTTCATGGACATTAAGGGGGCTTTTGATTCAGTTTGTGTAGACGTCCTTTCAGACAAACTCCACGAGTGTGGCCTTTCACCATTATTAAACAACTATTTGTACAATTTGTTGTCTGAGAAACATATAAGCTTTTCTCATGGGTCTTCGACAACTTCACGAATTAGCTTCAAGGATCTCCCCCAGGGCTCTTGTTTAAGCCCCCTTTTTTATAATTTTTATGTTAGAGACATCGATAGCTGCCTCATGGAAAATTGCACGCTAAGACAGCTTGCGGATGACGCCGTTGTTTCATTTGTAGGACCAGGGGCGAACAACCTGCAGGGACCGTTGCAGGATACCCTAGACAATTTGTCTACCTGGGCTGTAAAGCTGGGTATCGAATTCTCCCCGGAGAAAACAGAGTTAGTTGTTTTTTCTAGGAAGCGTGATCCAGCACAGATACCGCTTCAACTCATGGGTAAAATAATAACTCAAAGTTTGTCTTATAAATACCTAGGGGTCTGGTTCGATTCTAAATGCACCTGGGGAAAGCACATTAAGTATCTGCATCAGAAATGCCAGCAGCGAATAAACTTCATGCGTACTATCACCGGAACATGGTGGGGAGCCCACCCGGAAGATCTGATAAAGCTGTATCGTACAACGATTCTGTCGGTTCTCGAGTACGGTAGCTTCTGTTTTCAATCCGCCGCGAAAACTCATATTCTGAAGCTGAAGCGAATCCAGTACCGTTGTCTTCGTATCGCGTTAGGCTGCATGAACTCAACTCATACTATGAGTTTGGAGGTATTAGCAGGAGTTCTTCCTTTATCAGATCGTTTTGTGGAGCTATCGTTCCGGTTCCTCATCCGCTGTGAGGTGCTAAATCCATTGGTAATTGCAAATTTTGAAAAGCTAATCGAACGAAATCCTCAAACTAAATTCATGACACTGTACCATTGGTACATGACTCTGGAGGTGAGCCCTTCTTCGAATGTTCCTAATCGTGATTACTCCCAAGACTTCTCTAGTTCTACTGTAGTTTTTGATCTAACCATGAAGCAAGAAGCTCGTGGAATACCAGATCCACTCCGTTCGGAGTACATTCCATCAATTTTTGCAAGCAAGTTTGGCCATATCAGAAGTGACAGAAAGTTTTACACCGACGGGTCAAAAACAAATGATTCCACTGGATTTGGTGTTTTTAACGAAATTCATAGCGCCTCCTTCAAACTTCAAAATCCTTGCTCCGTATACGTCGCAGAATTGGCGGCTATACACTATGCATTAGAGCGAATCGCCTCTCTTCCCTCTGATCAATTTTTCATTTTTACGGATAGTCTCAGCTCACTTCAGGCTATTCGTTCAATGAGGCCGACAAGGAACTCACCGTATTTCGTTAGCGAAATACGATCTCTTTTGAGTGCCCTATCAAACAATTCCTACACCATCACCTTGGTTTGGGTCCCTTCTCATTGCTCCATTCCGGGTAATGAGAAAGCGGACTCACTTGCCAAGGTGGGCGCTATGGCAGGCGATATTTATGATCGACAAATTGCCTTCAACGAATTTTTTGCTATTTTCCGTCAACAGGCCTTGATCAGCTGGCAACAAAAATGGGATGCAGGGGATTTGGGCAGATGGTTACATTCCATTCTCCCACAGGTATCGAAAAAATCGTGGTTCAGAGGGTTGGATATTAGCCGGGATTTTATCAAGGTAATGTGTCGTCTAATGTCCAATCACTACTCGTTAGGCTCTCATTTCTATCGAATAGGTCTCTCAGACACCAATCAATGCGGCTGTGGTGCAGGTTATCAGGACATCAACCACGTTGTCTGGCATTGCCTCGATTACGAAATTGCCAGATCTGATCTTTGCGCATCCCTACGGGCCCGAGGGAAACCAGAGAAGGAAGATATTAGAGACGTGCTGGGTAAGCTGGACTTGGACTATATGGGGCTAATTTACAAGTTCTTGAAACAAATAGATGTATTCGTTTGATCCTCTCTTAGCTGTCGCTTTAACATGTCCACCTCGTCCCCTCCCCCCGTAATACCGCTTCTATTGTATCGTTACAGCTTAACGCAATGCAACATCTACGCCAGACCTACAGCAACAATATAGCATCGCCAATCTGCTGTTGAAAGCCATTATTAAGATTCCTACTTCCCCATTCCTTCCTGAATCATTGTAATCCCTAACCTCGACCAAGCCGCGAGTTTTTCGGCTTTCCAAAACTAACCTAGTAAGTAAGTTATTATCGTTGTAAAAATGAATTGGAACTCGGCTCCGTTATGCCTAAGGCACTTGAGCCTTATAAATAAACAATTAAGTTAAAAAAAAAAAAAAATAAAAAGAAATATTTTTTCCTCTTTTTTTTTTTTTATCGATTCACAAACGTGCGAGGCACCCATATAAAACACAAGACACCCCAGAAAAAACCCCACCCCCCCCCCCCCCCATAAAAAAAAAAAAACGAATTTTCGAGGTAGGGGCGCAAAATTTCTTTGCGCCGCTGCTGTTCTTCCGACTACATCTTCGCAACGATTGCACATCTGCTAGTGAAACTTACACAGCGTAAACAAATACACATTGAACTAATTCCACCCAAAATTTCTATAAAAAAAACCCAACGGGTAAAAAGTTACAGCCATTTAAAAGTGGTGCAATTTGATTCCGTACAACCTTTATTATAGCATGAACGGTGCAATCGGAGGACTGTAGCGAGTTTTAATAGACTCTTGACAATGTTCGACTACCATGTCCCTCGGCAAACTCTGCGCAGACGCTTCACGTCATATTTTTCTAGGATGTAGACCATTATGAACTGGTTTGATATTTATGTTTAATTTTATTGTACACGTCATATTTTTAATACCACCATTGGGGCTTTACTAAGCCTGTTGGTACTGACTAAATAAATAAATAAAATAAAATTACAACAAAAGCACCGTTCGGAGGTGACCGGAATTGGGACACGTCACGATACATGAATTAGAATAATTTACCCGTAAACCAATGGAGATATCTTGCAGATTTCTGAAAAAGCCTGTTTCCTCAAATACGTCACAAGTTGTCATACCGGGAATAAATAATCTTAACTTTAATTCAACTGATACTGGTTACCGTGATTACCACTCTCATCCAATACTCCATCCAATAAAACCAGCTCATTTTGTTTTAGGAACAGCATTATTTCAATTAATCACCTAATCATATATCTATCAAATGGCTTTCTCAATACAGTAACAAAAAAAAGTTTCCTTCTTTTTCTGTACAGACATTCCACGCGGGAATATTTTGAATATATTATGTACAAGTACAAAGCTAGCAAAAATAAAATAAAAATCACTCCTTACCCTAATCGCATCAAATGAAAATACTCCTTCCGCAGTATCCTATTCAATGTCCAACAAAAAAAATGTGTAAAGCACTTCTCTAAGTCAGCCTTTGGTGCCATCAAACGATTGTGACTATTAAATTTAACACACAAACATCGCTCCCGTTAGCAGGAGCAATTCTACCGCTCTCAAGTTCCAACCCGCTCAAGATCCAACTGAATTGAAGGTTCCGACTCGGACCGTTTGTGTGTCCGATGGTGCATCCCCTGGAGCGAAGAAAAACTATCGCCTTCTCCCGAAGATCCTTCGGCAGATGGACTGCAACCGGTCACAGATGACTCCTGTTGCAAGTCCGGTACGCTCCGGGCAAGATTTTCATCTTCCTTGCGGGATTGTTCCTCCGGCTCAGAAGACTGGTTGAGCACTTTGTCATTAAGTTTGACGTCATCCAGATCGACGTCACTGTTGGAGAAAAGCGCCGTAGCCCCTAGAGAGGAAGTTTCTCGGATCAAACAGTCCGCTTGCTGTTCGGATACATTTATATGCGGTATAGTGTGCGGAACTGATTCCATCGTTTGGGACCGCTGGAGAACATTATTCGGATGGTGAATTGGAGACGTTGCGATGTCTGTGGTCAATTTACTCGCACTGCGGACTTGCTGCACTGGCGTTGACGTTGCAGGACCATTGTTAAGCAGTGAACTTTTCTCATCCTGGTGCTTCTGCATGAGGTCACATGCTTTTCCGAGAGTACAAACTGTATTTAACACCCGGCATGACAGGAGAACCATGTAGGCAATCATGAACAGAGCAATGGATGCTGCATTGTCGAAGGAGAGAGCGTGGTAAAGAGCTTTAACGAGAATCACACCCAATGGAAACGGGATGAAGCCCATTCGTCTTGCAACTAAATCCGAATGATCAGAAAAGGCATGCTTCTGACGGGTTTGAGTCATGTCGTAAGCCAAACTCGTCGTGTATTCCCGATAAACGTCCACGGGGATTTCGTTGAAACGAGTAATGAATGCGTGCTTTATCCAATCAACGAATAGCTCGGTTATCATGACATACATACAATCCGGAATCATAACAAAAAATTGCTCCGATTTCCAGCTGAACTCTTTCATTGTTTGAATCAATACAATCAGCATCAAAATCGTCAGATGAAACCGCTCTCGAACATCGCTGCAGCTGAGCTGAAAGAGATTATTTTTATCAAATTTTTTGAAGACGCTCCCCTTCAACTCCACGAAGTTATTCGACATCATAATTGTCAACAGTCCCTTGTTGTTCGAATTGATTGCCACATTTAGCGACGTAGCCTGGAACATCACCAAGGCACTGTGAATCGTGACGTAGATAAGAGCGAACAGAAAATGCGGAATTGTTCCCAGATGTTGCTTCTTGCTGTCCTTAGGCTCAGTAGCCGTCCAAAACAGAGCATCCATTGTATCCTGCCCGAATGCCGATAGCAAGCGATCTCCCACCTCCAACATATTGTAGAATATGTACAATTTGATGATCGACTGACTCTTGATGAGGTGATAAAGCATATTTGTATCAACGTAAAACATAGCCCAGCTACAAATGATCCAAATCAAACCTTTCAATAGATCACATATCTCCGCTGGAGCCAGTAATCGTTGGCTTGGTCGTCTGAATCCTAAACACCTGGAAACTGGCCTCGTCACTAAAGCCCACAGAGCCAGAATAAATCTCAACGGGAGAAACGTATACATGTACAGAAACGAATCCGCACATTGCAGCACTCCATATGCCATGAAACTTTCCAACTCCCGAGGAATCTTCATAAAAGAATAGATTTTCTCCCGTCGTGCCGAATAGCGTTCCTCATCGTGTTCTAATACGTATCCACGTGTCAGTTCTATCCGGATAAAATCGTAAAGACTGTTGTGCTTCGAATTCTCTAAAATTATAAAAAGAAAATTTTGAACAACCCTACTACCACTTCTCGCGCAAAGATCTCGCAAAACCAAAACAAACTGACAGAATCCATCTCCTCTGCCTCACACAAGCAAGACCATCATCAAAAAGAAGAAACAATCCAAGAAAAAAAAAACGGGACTCACCTTTCCCATCACTTGCAGGGCCACTTATCTCACCATTTCGGAAACTGCTTCTACGGGAATCAACTTCATCTGGACATACAATGTCTTCCACACGATAGGTACCAAAAGTGGCGTTGTTCGGAGCAGATCCTTCCATCCCAGCAAAGCCGTGCTGGAGTGCCAGATCGCCACGGAAGCGAAGTTTCCTCTGTTGGCAGGTTGACGAAAAACTATCTTCACGCGAACGGTGGGCCATTGTGTACTCTATATGCACGTACACTACATGCTATTTAGACACGGAATAGGTTGGAAATTGACACACTTTTTGAATATTTTCCTACGCACGACCGAAAGTTTCTCCAATTTTTTCAACAAAAGCAATGACGACATGACGGGATGTGATGAACGAAAACATTTTGACAGTTCATGTACGGGCTAAGCTCGCTCGCGCTGAGCGTAGCGTAGCCCTAAACAGCGTTGCCGGATTTGTCGGTATTCACACCAATTAGACAACATGGGGATTTTTTTTATTATCGTATACAGATTGGGCCGAAGGGTCTCAGGGCTAAACTACCCGCATAACGAAAAACAATTTGCTATATAGTCAAAACTATATTTCGAATGCAAAACCCCGTTCACATTACAACCTATATTACGTGATATAGAGTATCTTGATATCAAATGCCATGCACATTATTTCCAGTGAAAACTAGATGTATAGATGCTGATATCAACACGGTAATTCTGAGGTAGTCATTTTTTGACTACATTCTATGCATTTCAAAGAACATCCTCTATACGTCAAAAAATGCCTACTTTTTAATCCCAAAAAATGAATACTTTAAGTCCTTTTTTTTATTCCAGTGTGATAGAAAAAATGCATAAAAACAAGGCTATCATCAAAGTGGAAATATCGATTTTTTCTAGCTGACGGGCTGTGCCACAAAAACAAGTGAAAATAAAAAAAAATTGGTTCTTGCTAGTCAAATCTAAATCCAGTATCATGGACAGGCTACGAGGCACTAATTAGATTGATCTATATCTATTGATATTATAACCGTCGCTTGCTCGGAAATGAAAACATTCTCCGGCAAATGATCAATCGCAGCAAAAAGAAACATGTTCATACCCTATGGTGTATTTTATTTGCATGTGCGGATTTTTTAGATAAATCAATACGGAATGTCGTTAATTACAAAAAAAAAAAGCAGATCGTACGGAGATTAAAACGGCCAACAGAGATTTGATATATTAGCGCTGAGATTCTTATCCCATCGTCATTAAATAAAGTGACTATTTCCTACATACATTTCAAAAATGCATAGTTTCTAATCTCTTTCACATGCTGCAAAATGCCTTAAATTTATTCACTTTTTGACGTATAACCTTTTTAGGCATTTTTGCTTAAAACCTTTTTAGGCATTTTATGCATAATTCCAGTCTTAAGGAAAAGTGCCTACTTTGAAGTCATAATTGCATACTTCAGATTTACCGTGAAGATAGTCTATATCACGTAATATAAGTTGTACACGCTAAGATCAGTTTACTCAAATATGTATGAACTTTACTCATAATCGCGGAAAAGTGCTTATACTCATTTTATGGGTAAAGTCGCTTTACCCATATTTGAGTACACATGGTTAACTAACAATATAGGTAATGTTTACTTACTTATGGGTAACCAATTTAAAGTAAATTTCACGCAAATATAGGTAAATCTAAAACATTATATTTAAATTAGAAGCAAATATGGATATGGATATGGATTTCTCTGTGCTTCAATTATACTACTACTACTATAGCAATTGGACTAACTGCTGATTATTTGTTCCATAACAATTAATGCAAATATTGCTGAGAAGTGATTAAAAAGAAATGACCAACAGTTGATCAAAACAATTATTGATCGAATGGTTGAACCCATCAGGTTAAAAAAACAAGAACGGCATTTCTTTTCAGATGTTGTGATTCCTCCCACTCCCTCTCATCGTAGTGTATTCTAACTCTGCCACAATTTTCTAACCGCTCAATTTTCGGAACGAACCCGGATCCAAATGTTTTTGTCAGTTCTTCCATCTTCTACTCCGCACCCCCCCCCCTGGCCCCCCCCTGTGCCCGCGGAAGAGAACCAACCCCCCCCCCCCACCAAGTTCCCAACCCTTTTTTTTTCCCCAAAACGTCTCACATTTAGTAAACCTACTCAAATTTAAGTGAAGTTGACCCACTTTTTGTGGGCCATTCCCCATTTAAGTTTGCCCTCCCCATAGGGAAAAACCCCTTTTTGGATCTTCGTTTGTGAACGGGGTGTAAGATATATTATCACATTTTATGTTATTGTTATCAAATAGTTTAATCTCGTTTTCACCATACAACCTCTACATTAACACATATTGTTAATGTATTTTCTTTAACTAGTTTATTTATTTATAAGGCTCAATTGCGTTAGCTTTACGGAGCCAAAGCCAGGGTTTGTGGGTTACACACAAAAAAAACTATTTTTTAAACAAATTATGATTCTTCTTCTTTTTTGGGGGCGATTTTATGTTAGCTTCTTCTTGTTCTTTCGCAATTCTAGCCGACTCTTAACTGATCCCCGTTGACTGTTTACTGATCCTCGTTGATATGAATGCGGTGAACTGCAACAACGCACGATCGCGGGTATTCAACTCCTTCGGTTCACCAATACGTATTTCGGTGTCCACCGGCATGATGACAGATTCCTCCGTTTTATCTTCCAGCACCTCTAGCATATCCAATTCTCCCTCACCTTCAGTTTCTGATCCTCCGGTGGCTGTACCTCCAGTTACTGCACATCCGGACGTTTTCTTCAGCTTACCGCTTTGCTCCTTTTCTTGACTTTGCACTTTCGGCTGACTCCGACTCTGCCGCTTGGGACAGGAAGCCATCAGGTGTCCCTCTTCCTTGCAGATAAAGCATTTGTCCTTGTTGCCCTGGTAGTATATGTTTCCCTTCCGGCTGGCAAAGTGCAGCGATGACGGTGTTTCCTGCTTCACATCCATGTACGCGCCCCGCACACCAGTGTAGGCCGGTATGCCCAGCTCCGCCGGAAACTTCTCCCGCACGATACGTTTTACGCGTCCATATTTTGATAACACCGTAACGATCTCCTGGTCAGGAACCTCCGGTGGGAGATCGTATATTCGCACATAGCAGATGTGATCCTGGGCATGCGACATGTGCACTTTAACCTTTTTTCCATTCCCATAATGGAACATCAGTTCATCCGAGTTGGCGGTCATCGCGATATTGTTAATGTATGCCATATTGTCATTGAAAGGTTTTTTATTGTCTGCACTCGGTCTGGATTATACAGCAACTTTTTGGCATAGAGTACAGCAAACATGTTGTTCGTGAAAATTGTCATTTTTTTATGGTAAAATAACTTAACCGCCTATTCAGCATATTGTTATTTGGCCTTTAACCATCTGACATATTGTTAAAACTGTATAGGAGATTGTAAGTTTATAGTTGTCAACTATAAGGGTAAGTGTCGTAACAATAACGGAAACGGTCGTCAACAATAAAATAAATGGTTCAGGAATGGTTTAAGATTATGCGGGTAGTGCTCCATCATCAGTTTGACAGATTCGGTGATCGTCATAAACATAGTCAATTTCAATGGCTCTTTCTTCGTGATTTCTCTTGGAGAGACGTTCGCTTGGCATGAAAAGAACCATTGGCTATAGTGGTCTCTCTGGGAACCACTGGGGTTTGGTACAAAAATATAAATGTCCTTTCCTATAAGTTTCGCCAAATCACCCAATCGGAGATTTTTGACAATTGGTTGTCGAATAGCAATTCGATCAACAAGTTTTTGCACCACGTCCGGGATCCCTAATAAAAAAAAAATACCTTATACGAACGCTATCACAAATCCTCCAACAATTTCTTTAACGGTTTCGATGATACCCCAAATAGGTCGTTATGAAAAATAACCATACGAAATGTATTAGGGATACCGCAGGGCAGCCATCTGGGACCGTTGATATTTCTTCTTTACTTCAACGACGTACATCTTGTTATCGGAGGACCACGACTGTCGTTTGCCGACGACCTGAAAAGTTGTCTGCGTATCTGCTCAATAGCCAACTGCCGTTTCCTCCAAGAACAGATTGATGCCTTTGCTGATTGGAGTACTCTAAATCGATTGGTGGTCAACCCGGCTAAGTGCTCAGTCATAACCTTTTCACGGCAGAAACAACCAATTGTTTTCAACTACAATCTTCTCGGCACGACCATCGATCGAATGAAGTGCGTTAAAGACCGAGGTATCCAGCTGGATTCTAAACTGACGTATTCGCATCATATTTCATATGTTGTTGATAAAGCTTCAAGAACTCTTAGTTTTGTTTTCGAGGTGATGTGATCCCAAGTAACACCAGAAACATCTTCTTTGACAAGAATATAAGAACTTTGTTGTAAATAAGTCGTAAGGATGAAATACCAAACATGTCTAGTCTTGAAAAAGTTTTTTTATTTTTTATTTTTTTTTTTTATTTTTTAATATTTTTCTTAACATATTCGGTTCTAACGTGGTACCAACGAATCCTTCGACTGCCTTAGGCTAACCCCCCCCCCCCCCCCCCAATCCCAGTTATATAGTTGTTATAGGAACAGTGGAAATTTTTAGCATAGATGATGGTTTATAAAAAATTTAAGATACAAATTGTACGAAAATTCACGGCTACAATTAATTTTCATTTGTACTAGTGAATGTACTAAGATATTGGAAATGTCTACTGTTCCTAATAAAAAAATTGTTTGAGATTGAAATAACTTACCATAAAAACATACCAGTCTCTAAATTGTATCATATATTCAAAGATTAAAACTTTCAAACGCATCTTTCATTGCTTTTACGTATAGGACTCATATGCTTTTATAAACTGATCCAATATGAAAGGAATCAAAACTGGAATACATACACTTTGCTCGTTCTTTACAAAGTCTTACTTTCCTCACATAAAAAATTAAAACATCATAGAAGACAAAAATGCTATTAATACAAATTACTTGACCATGTAAAAAGCGGCTACAGTAAGTCAAAACGAGAACATAATATGCGTATGTACAAAACATATCTGACATCCACTGGATAGTTACTGAAAAAAATATAATTAGATATGTATTAATATCCTACTAGTCCTGGAAAAGCTGAAAACAGAAGAGATCATTCCAAATATCAAAAATATAATTGCAATGAAAGATATTATTATTTAAGACATGTTGTTACATGTCTTTATACTGTTCTAGTTACATTTCAAAGATAAAAATTGGAGTGATCGAAGAGCCCAGTGTGATGGTTTCTGAAATAAATGGCTTATCTAATCATAATACCGCTAAACACAATATTAAAATATAATCCTATACTATTTATAAGCGCATGCCAGTTTTTTATGAATATAGTAGTTTAGAAAAGAAAAACTTTTGGGTTGAAATTTCCGTTTTGTTTCGATTATGCATAACTGTGAAACTGTGAATCTGTCAAAATTCCGTTTAGTAAAAATGAACAAAATTCTGTATTAACCTCTAAACTTTTTAAGAGGATACTGACCTTTAAACATGGCATTAACCCTATTAATCAAAGAGGAAACATTTTGTAAACATTGCTGGCAGTGTAAAACTCAAAGGAAGTGAAACACGAATTTTCTGTCGTTTCGAACGTCAAAAACGTAATTATTTTTTTTCTATTTTCAATCCGTGCTCTTGGTGCTCTTCCATCAACATAAATTTTTCCTTAGCGTAGTGCAAGAAGAGGTGAAAAATCGAAAATTCTACGGGTGCATTTTGTGAATTCATTCGTTTTCTCCGGCTGGAAAACATCCGGAAAACGATCGTGCGCAAGGAAGTTGAATATTATTGGCCGTGGAGTCTCTAGCAGTGGCACCAGTTTTTGGCTAAGCATGACCGATGAAAATGGAAAATCCACGGCGACAAGTGCATCGTCGTCTTCGGTGGATCCTGTAGCAGCAACAGTGAAGAAAAGAAAATACAAAGTGGTGATAATCGGTGCTGGAATGGCTGGACTATCTTCTGCGAATCATTTGATTAAAAATGGATGCAAGGATTTCGCGATCCTGGAGGCGAGGAATCGGGTGGGCGGTAGAATTATCGGAATCGACATGGGATCACAGAAGGTAAATATTGCTCGCTCCGGTTGGGGGTGGGGTTTGAGGGATCCGGTGTTGTGACGAGACAAATTTTGCAATATAATTTTGATGCCTTATGTAAGGGGACGGAATTGCATCAGATATATTGATTATCTTGTAACTGACTGGTGTTTTTGCGTTGGTTGATTAGATATATTTTGAGACGTGTTTATTCGATGCAATTAGGGAGGCGGGCGATTCATAAAGATAATTTTTATTTTACAGGTGGAACTCGGGGCAAATTGGATCCACGGTGTTTTAGGCAATCCGATGTTTGAACTGGCGATGCAGCATGGCCTGATCAGTATCATAAATATTCCGAAACCACACAAAGTAGTGGCAGCTACAGAAGATGGCAAGCAGGTGCCTTTTCAGGTGCTCCAGGAAATATATGAAGCGTACGTATGTTTCCTGCGACGATGTGAGGAATACTTCCTATGTCAGTATCTTCCGCCACCTGATATTCACAGCGTTGGAGAGCACATTAACCTAGAGGCAGAGCTCTATTTGAACAATATTGACGACTACAAAGAAAAGCACCTAAGGAAGTTGATATTCGAATGTTTGTTGAAACGTGAAACCTGCATCACCGGGTGTCATAGTATGGACGAGATTGACCTTTTAGAGCTAGGTAGCTATACCGAATTGCAGGGAGGCAATATTGTGCTACCTTCGGGATATAGTTCTATCCTAAAACCACTCTGTGATATGATCCCAGACGAGAATATAATTCTTTCATGTCCAGTCAAAACGATACATTGGAAGCGAAAAGGTCGGGTACCGGCAGGCAATAACAATTCAGACATTATCCTCGAAGAGGATGAAGATGACATCGACTCGGATGATTCGGATAAAACGGTAACAGAAGTTCCGATCGATAACAATCCTAGCACTGGTGATAATATCTTGAAGCACTGCTCATCGAATGTGCAGATTCAGTGTGAAAACGGTACTATTTTGGAAGCAGATCACATAATCTGTACTATCCCACTTGGTGTGCTTAAGAAGCATAGTTCGACAATGTTCTCGCCTAGTTTACCACAGTACAAACTGGATTCGATAGATTCGTTGCTATATGGGACTGTGGACAAAATCTTCTTAGAGTACGATCGGCCTTTCCTCAATACGAAGATCAGTGAAATAATGTTCCTCTGGGAGTATTCCGATTTGGAATCGAACGTGGACGATGAAGAGTACCTGAAAGCCAACTGGTACAAAAAGATATACTCATTTTCCAAACTATCAGATACCCTATTGTTGGGTTGGATATCTGGTCGAGAAGCTGAGTACATGGAAAGTATTTCCCACGAAGTGGTAGCCGAAAAGTGCACGGAAATCCTTCGGAGGTTTCTCAAAGATCCATTCATTCCAAAGCCAAAGCGATGTGTGTGCACCAGCTGGAGTAAGCAGCCTTACAGTTGTGGATCCTATACGGCAATCGCAGTTGGTGCCTCCCAGGATGACATCGACAACATTGCACAGCCTTTGTATTCTAGTCCGCATCAATCGAAGGTACGTTCAAATTGTCATCCAGTGCGTGATATTGATATGTTCTCTTTTCCCACAGCCATCGGTACTGTTTGCCGGCGAGCATACGCATTCAAACTTCTACTCAACTGTGCATGGTGCTTACCTAAGCGGCCGAACAGCCGCACAGATCCTCCTGACTCCTGACTCGCCGCAGGAAATTGTGATGGAATCGGATACCAGCGATCTTAGTTCGTGGATTCAGGGCATTGCTCTTGAATAGTAAGATATTTTGTTTTTGTTTTTTTCATAATTTATGATTATTTTAGCATTCGGTTTTTCTGTGTAAATTTCCACCCCAATTGAGACAGTTTTGTTTGCATTTATTATTCGATATGCTGCATTCTATCTACCTATATGTGTTACACCACCGATGTGCCGTTAATGATTTGTAGCAAATTTTGAAGACCAATTTCCAAAAAGCACTTGTGTTCCTTTGTGTTCTCCCTTTTTTTAGAGAAGAAAAGGTAGTGGCAAATTGCGCTAGACTGATGGTTATAGTTTAAATATGAATCGAAAGTGAGGATAACTAGGATATTAAGCAGCACACATTACTTATTTGTACTGAGATTAGTTTGTTTCGATTCGCAACAACATCTAAAACTCCATAAAACGAGATGCGTTGACGTACTGCAAGACAACGGATTTGGATTGCGCTCTCTTAACCAGAAAGTATGATTCCTCTAATATTTGTCCTGATTTTGAACCTGAGTTAAATCTAGTCCACTGACACTTACCCCTACTATTCTATCTGCCTTTGTTGGTTAATTAGTTTTACCACTTTGTTGTTTAACGCAGAAAATAGCAGTTAATGTGCATTTGTATAGTGATACCAAATAGCCGATCAAAATAGGACATTAGAAACGCTTTCAATAAACAAATACACGCCCAAATTTAACCAGTAACATAATTACAACCAAATGCGTTCGCACCGCAGCTCGAATAAACCAAACAGAGTAAATTGAATGGAGTGTTTTGCTACCGCAATAAAAAAAAAATACGAGTATAGTGAGTGAAGATCAAGATTTGCTAGTACCCAGAACAGTGAAACTGCGTTGATTGTATCAAAAGAGATTTCGAGACGGCGATGAAGAGTGCTAGCGGAGGGTAAACAAAATTCGCCAAACTTTCCTAAATCACATGCAAATAAGGCGAAATAATTGCATAATTGGTTCAACGATTGGAAAAATGCAGATGGAAAGAAGTCTCCGATGCGGAGGCAGAAGTATTTTGCTAAAAGTAATAAAATGAAAAAAACAACACGTAAAACTCTAAAATTTCAATTTACTGCGAATGGTTTTTACCTATCAGATGATTTATGCCGAAATGTTCCTGTTCTTGCCGAAATGTTCACGTAACAAAATAGACATACATTTTGTTGTTTTCGTTCGAATTGTATTTGTCATACAAGCAAGATCCAAGAGTCTCATTGGAACTTTCAAAGTGAAATTGGCTCCTTAAGAATGTACACAGCGAAAAGAAGTCGCCGAAAATGCCTTAATACAGTCTTCTCCGTGTACGCATTAGCTAATACGAACACCACTATATGAATATTAATGTATGCTTGCAATGATAGAGAACTCGTTTTGCTACAGTCACTTTTTTTTTTTCTGTAAAAAGGTGTTGAACCAAGAACGCGTTCGCAAACTAATTTTGCTCAAAAAGGTGGAAAATCCGGATATTTCGCACGGCGCTGTTGAAAAGTCGTTGAACATCGCAGAATCGACGATTACTAAAGTGCTAAAAGACTTTCAGCAGCGCTTAGCGTTAAAGAGGAGGGTCGGTTCCGGAGGCAACCATGGTTCTCTATTCGTCACGGAGAGCAAGGCTTTGGTAAAAGAATTTAAGAAAAAAACCGAATATCTCAGTCCGAGATGGGGTCAAAATAGTGAAAATGTCTCCATCGTTCGTCCAGAAAGTGAAGAAAAGTGCGGGTCTGAGCATGAGCATGGGCATGATTGACCGCCCACGGATGCAACTCCGTTATTGCCAGATCAACTGTATTTACACAAAGAACCTACAGATGATGTTTGGAAAACCCCCCACCATATAAAAACAAAAAAAAAAAAAAACCACCAAAAAAAAAAAAAACCCCCCCCCCCCCCCCCCCCCCCGCCCCCACTTTTTTAGGAGGGGGGGGGTGTTTTTTGATTCCCCTTTAAAAAAAACCCCAAAACCCCCCCCCCCCCCCCCCACCCCCCCCCGGGGTTTGAGAAATAAGAAAAAAAATAGAAGCGGGGTTTTTTTTTATTAACAAAAACCCAAAAAAAAAAAAACACAATTATCCCCCCAAAACAAGGGACCCCCCCAACAAGCAAAAAAAAAGAACAAGAAAAAGTCTACATACTCTAATTGTTATATTTGTATTCTCCGAACGTGGAGTAACGATTATGATGTAGAAGGAGATGTTTCGCTCATCGCCATGAGGCACCAAGAGTAGACAGTCATGTTTGCTAGAATGAAAGATATGAAGAGAAAGTGTTGAAATTTCCGTTAGTGTACGGTAGGTTGGAAATGGAATAGAAGTATTGAAAATTGAGCGAAAGGGCATGGGTAAAGTAGTACTCGAACCAAGGACGTTATCATTGCCAAACATCCCACTGCGGGGTAGGTTGAGGCACAGATACATCTGCCACCTCAACTGGCAATAATAACTTCGCTGGATCTCACTAATGTACCACTGATCGTTTGTGATAGTTTCTAGCGGTAGTTTGTACACACTCTGTTTTTGATGCGTACATGGGAGAGGAAACTCTCTCCTGTTTGGGTTTGTTTTTGTACACAACGACTGATAATTACTTAGTGTTTATTTTCTCGTCATCTCTAACGTAGAGACCTCGGAGAGAAAGACCGTAAAGCGTTGTGATACTACAGGGAATGGCTCTCTCAATCTTTTCGGGATTTGCCGTATAACATTGTAATGCGGAATTGTAAATTGACGATTTTATGATTTTTTTTGCACTATTTTTAACCGGTCCAAAACGCCCTACCTTAACCACCTACCCTAACCTATCATTGATCCTTCCCATGGAGATCATGTGGTCTGAATAGACTAGTTCGCCATTACCCCTCCTTCATCATCGGCTTTGGACTGACTTGCGCTCTTATTGCCCCACCAAATGCTGCAAAATGAAAATGAAAATGAAAATGAAAAAAGAACAAGAAAAAGTCGTTATATCTGATCTTCCTCGGGTGCTGTGTGTCTTTAGTTGGTGATCGCTTTTTCTACCTCTGTAGGTAATATTTTAACTAGAATACGTTTTTTCTTGCGGCAGCGGCATGCCCCTTTTTCTGTGGATATCTTGCAAAAGTGGATAAGACAAGTTGGTCCGCCCCTCCGATTAGCGGCCAATCATAGCATTAGTAACTGATATTGATTCTATTGATTCCTCCTTCTCGTGGGTAAAATTTTTCCACCTTGTCGACGCACAGTGATTCCATTTCATACAAAAGGCGGAAAAAAGTCTAAAAATTTATTTTACGTTGCTAAGTTATGTATTTACAAGTAATTTTGGGCCGCTGATTTCAAATATGCTATCTAAATTATCATATGAAGCCACACTTCCGAGATATGGCCACTTTATTGTCCCCTGGAAAATCCGGAACATCCAAAAAAATGGTAAACTCTACTAAGAAGTAAAACGATATGGAGAACAGTTTATGGCTCTGGGTGGCCATTGAGTGGTCTTCCGGAAGTTCCGGAACATCCGTAAAATTTTACAATTCAGCAATTCCATACCAATCATAAAATTTCGCAATATTTGGTATGTTTGTTCCTTTGCGAAAAATATATGATTCCAATTCTTCATATGGTCATTAGGGTTACCCATTTTGAGATAGAGTGGTCCAAAAAACGAAATCTTAGAAAATATACAGTTACTCACAAAATTGATCGTACACACGAATAAGTTACACTTTTTCCCATTTTTCTGTTCATAAAATAAAGTTCAAAGGATCAAAACATATGTAGTTTCATGGTTATGTATTTCATCAATCATATTAGTAAACATTGCATCAAAATTTCAGGATTCTTCTCATTTGCTTATCAATAACAACAAAAAAAGTCGCATTTCAAATTCACAAAATTGACCGTACAAATAACATTTTCTCTGATTAAAAGCGAATAACATCACAAAATGGATTAGAATTCCACATTTAGTACTTTGTGTGGCCTCCCTTAGCGTCGATAACGGCTTGCAAGCGATGGGGCATTGAATCCACTAGTTTCTTGGTACAAGAAGCTGGGATTTTTTCCCATGTTTCTTTTATTTTCTTTTTTAATTCATTTTTGTTTGATGTGTTGGTGTCCTTCAATCGTCGCTTGATCTCATCCCATAGATTTTCAATAGGATTCATATCTGGTGACTGTGGTGGCGTCTTCAACTGCTTAGGAACATTGTATAACAGCCATTCCCGAACAACATGGGCGGTGATCATTGTCCTGTCGGAACCAATATCCGGACGACAATCCTAATTTTTGTGCACTTTGATTTAGGTTACGTTTGAGAATATCCATGTACAACATTTTGTCCATAATTCGATCGATAAACTCCAAATTTCCAGTGCCCGAAGCAGCCATGCAACCCCACAACAGAACACTGCCACCACCATGTTTCACTGTCGGTTTTAAATTTTTAAATTTGAACTCTGTATTCGGCTCTCGCCAAACAATTTGCCGACCGTCAGATCCAAAACAATTAATCTTCGTCTCATCAGTGAAAATAACTTGGTTCCAAAACTCCGGCGGTTTATTTACGTAAGCTTTGGCGAACTCAAGTCTTTTATTCTGGTTCACCGCTGAGATGAATGGCTTCCTACGGGCAACACGACCGTGTAGGTTGGATTTCCGGAGAACACGGCGAACAGTTTCAGTTGAAACTGATCGGTTGATGTCTTTCGACACTTCCGCCGTCAATTTCGGTACACTTACTTTCGGGTTGTTACGTACTTTGCGGACTATGAGTCGTTCATCACTCTCTGATAGGATCCGCTTTCTTCCCCGTCCAGGTTTATCCTTTAAGGTTCCCTCGTATTTCCAGTTGTCGATGATATGCTGTACGGTGGAATGGGATCGTCCGACGATTTCTCCTATTGCACGTAAGGATTTGCCTTTACAGCGCAACGAGATAATCAATTTCCTTATTGAAAGGTCAGTTTGCTTTCTTTTTCCTTCCATTTCACGGTTTTCTCAAACTATTTTAATGTAACAACGCGTAAACCGAAGTAAGAACGAACTGTTGTTATTGTTTACTTTAGCACTGACAGCTAACACGCATAATGGGTTCACAGTAAATCGTGCCAAAATTGGTGTACGATCAATTTTGTGACATTAAATTAAGCACTTTTTTCGCTGTTAGGTGATTATTTCTAACAAACAAATACTTTTCATTAAAATTTTTGATTAACTATGTTGCAAAATAGTTTTCATAACAAAAACACTTAACCAAAATAAAAAAGATTGTTAGCAACACTTTGAGACCACTATAAAATGTAATATCACCTGCGTGTACGATCAATTTTGTGACTAACTGTACATTTTTCGAATAATTATAACTTTTGAACCATCGAAGCGATTTAATTTTTTAAATGGTGAAAGAAAATGAAAAATAATGAGTTACAGTATTGAGAAAATGTATGAATATAAAAAATTAAATCTGATTATAAAAATCAAGCACACAAATGTCCACTTTTTATTATTTTGGTGGCGACTACAATTTTCATGTAAATTTCATTTAAGAAAATTTTGACGATTTTACGTTAAGTTACTACAATGATTGTAATGATTGATTCAAAATTTGTGCATTCATCTATTTTACCCCTCTTACTAAAGAAGGTCGCTTGGAAAATCGACTCTTGATCCGAGGCTCGAAACCCGATTGTTGAATACCATCAAACTCAGCTTATCAAGATCGCATTTTTCGGGGTTTTTTTTAACCAGTTTAGTTATTTATACGGCTCAATTGCGTTAGCTTTACGGAGCCAAAGGCAAAGTTTGTGGATTACACACAAAAAAAAACTATTTTTTAAACAAATTATGATTCTTCTTCTTTCTTGGGGGCAATTTTATGTTAGCTTCTTCTTGTTCTTTCGCAATTCTAGCCGACTCTTTTTGTTTACTGATCCCCGTTGACATGAATGCGGCGAACTGCAACAACGCACGATCGCGGGTATTCAACTCCTTTGGTTCATCAATACGTAT
Organism: Aedes koreicus; assembly: GCA_024533555.2. NCBI lineage: Eukaryota > Metazoa > Arthropoda > Insecta > Diptera > Culicidae > Aedes > Aedes koreicus. Next base: position 170,636 of record JAHHFK020002473.1, on the reverse strand, counting down.
ATCGGTGTCCATCGGCATGATGACAGATTCCTCCGTTTTATCTTCCAGCACCTCTAGCATATCCAAGTCTCCCTCACCTTCAGTTTCTGATCCTCCGGTGGCTGTACCTCCAGTTACTGCACATCCGGACGTTTTCTTCAGCTTACCGCCTTGTTCCTTTTCTTGACTTTGCACTTTCGGCTGACTCCGATTCTGCCGCTTGGGACAGGAAGCCATCAGGTGTCCCTCTTCCTTGCAGATAAAGCATTTGTCCTTGTTGCCCTGGTAGTATATGTTTCCCTTCCAGCTGGCAAAGTGCAGCGATGACGGTATTTCCTGCTTCACATCCATGTACGCGCCCCGCACACCAGTGTAGGCCGGTATGCCCAGCTCCGCCGGAAACTTCTCCCGCACGATACGTTTTACGCGTCCATATTTTGATAACACCGTAACGATCTCCTGGTCAGGAACCTCCGGTGGTAGATCGTATATTCGCACTTAGCAGATGTGATCCTGGGCATGCGACATGTGCACTTTAACCTTTTTTCCATTCCCATAATGGAACATCAGTTCATCCGAGTTGGCGGTCAACGCGTACAACATCGACCGCTCAGACTTGAACTTGACGAGAAGGGACTTTTCATCGGCAATCCTATATGCAGCTTCAATTTCATCTCCACATCCAAGCCTTTGACGAAATTTGCCACTTCGCCTAAGACTGGTTTATCCGCTCCATTGCCGAAGGTAAATCGCACAGTATTTTTCAACTCGCACATTGCTGTTGTAACAAAAGCGACCGGGTTGATGAAACAAGCAGGGTTGCCACATGCGCCGATTTATCTAGATTGACACAGATTTTCCATATCTGTATGTAAAGATTACAGATTTTTGAGATAAACCAAGATTTTTAAGATTTTTGAGAATTGTTGGTCCACTTAAAAACCTCAAATTTATAATATGCGTACATTTCAAGATCCAACTATTTACCAGTTCTACTTTCATTGCTAGTTTTTTAAGGCCCATGAAGCAAAAGAAAACAATTGACACCGACACCAACAACCAATAAGAAACTAGCGATTTAAAATTGGCACCTGACACCTTGCACCACGCAATACATTGTTCCGCTTTCCTGTACAAGAATCTTTGTTTTTGCTTTGATTTGCGTTGTTAATTTAACAGAATATATGAAAGGTTCTTCGATGTGAGCTAAATTTTTAGGGGCACACTAAAGTGACAGCTGACAGTCTGAACGTCAGTTCGTGCGTGTGCCTCAAAATAATTTCATCATATTTTTTTTGAGATAATCTTTTAATTTTTTATTATAGAATTTCTCAAGGATTCTATGAAAAGTTCGCAAACATTCCTTGAGATATTCCTTCTGACGTTTCTAAAGGTATTCTTCAGGAGTTTGTAGGCATTCCTCTAGGGATTTTTTCAGGAGTTTCTTCTGGAATCTCATCGGCAGTATTTCAAAACATTCTTGTGGTGATTTTTTGGAGGAATCCCTGAACTTGTACAGTTTTGTGATTCTCAAGGAATCTCTGGAGGACACCTGAAAGAACTACACAAAAACTATAACATAATTCTTGGAGAAAATCTTGATTTGTTTGGAGAAATCTAAGAAGAATGTTTTGTATGAATTCCATAATCTTATTTATTTAATTCTGAATTTCAAAAAATCCGCAAGGGGTTTTGAAGAATTATTTTTTAAATTTTGATTTAGATTTTTAGGATTTCTGAAGGCAATCTAACATATAGTTCTCCAAAAAATACTTCAATAATTTCTTCAAGTATTCCGCTGGAGTAGTATTTTTCTCAATGTTCCTTAAGAGAATTTCCTACAGAGATTTCTACAAAAAATACTGTTCTTCCAATTGAGAAGCATTTTTATGCATTCACTCAAAGGAGTTTTGGAAAGTTAGAATGATGTTCTCGATGGTAATTTTTGCTATTCAAAGCATAGTTGGTTCGAACGTGATTTTTTGTTATCTTTAATGAGCTTTGGTTCAGATGGAGCATCGATAATAATGGGTTCTGACCGATCCGTCCAGAAGCTGCTGAAACGTGACTGTCCCCATTTTATAATTATCAAGTGTACTGGCTCCTTGTGCAATCTACGCATACGAAAAGCTGCCATTGTACCTGGAACAGTAGATCCGTTCCGATACAATTTCAAATAGTGTACAAAATTAAAAAAATATATTTATTGTAAAATGAGGAAGTTGATTTTTCGACCTTTTTTCCGCCTTGGAATCACTGTGCGACTGTGAGAGGGCTTATCTCATGCTATAAACATGTATGTGAGACCAAGAATTTGACCAGTAGTGAAAGTATCACATATGCTACTCATTTTTTCACTGCCACGTCGTAGAACGTTTAGATGAAGGCAATTCTTACATTCAATCTTAGGGAAACGACAGACCCTCCCCTCCGCCTCGTAGACTTTTCTCCATACGATTTTTTGAAACATTGTATGAAGCGAAGACTTTGGTCAGAGCCAAAACCCCCCCTCCACCCCGAAAAGTCTACGTGGTTTATGAATAGCCCCTAACCAAAGTATCTGGTATTCTCATGGTATAATAACTGAATGTAATTGCAACATCTTCGAAAAGGGTGAATGTTTTGATCGGGGTAATTATCTGAATATTCGAAGTAAAGCACAGAAATGTGTTACTTAAGACTGACGATGACAGGCAGGTATATTAGAAATTGGACGCGGAGGGCTCGATTAGGAAACACCATTTGAAGCAGTAGAATAAACCTTTCCATGTGGTTTATATCAGTAGCAGTGTTTGGTGTGTTATATACAGTATCCTAGGATCATTGCTTTCGTATTACCCCCTTGTTTGCATAGTTCAAAGACTTCAAAGCTTGCGAGTGGTACGAATGCGAGGCGATGAGATTGTGTAGGCACATGTATACTGCCGTGAAATGTATATCAGTCTCATCTTCGCTTGCTTTCCTATCCATATAGGCCTGATATGCGTTTCACGGCAGTATACTTCATACCAAAAAAATAAATAAATAGAAAAGAAAAACAAATTAAAAATAAACCCGCTAGACAGGAAATAGAACCATTCTTTTCTAGGTTTCTGATTATTTTGGATTTGAAATATTTTTAAATTTAGGATGGATACTAGATCCCAAGCTTGAGAGTAGGCTAGGATTTAAAATTTAGATAACATGTTAATCCAGTAATTTTTTGTTTGCTCGTTTTATTTTACTCCTATTTGATGAAAACATTACTACTTCTGGTTGGAGCTGATTGAGTTTGGTTAGGTTAGCGTGATTCGAAATGTTTAGTCAGAGAAACGAGAAGTCGTTGTGAGAATATCACCAATAATCCCACTTACACCCTGCATGCCACCAAGTACTAAAATCTTCTTTCTTTTCTTCTTTTTATATTACTAACCGTCATGATCGAGAACGGCTGTGCAATTCATGGATCGGTAGAAGTGCTCAGTCCTGGCCTGCATGCGGTTTTGGTAAGGAAATGAGCATTTCAATTTCAGGACAAAATAGCTATGGATCAGCTTAAGTAAGTGCATCTACCATAGAAACGGAGCGGAATCGATAATCGATGTAACATTCTGCAGTCCTGGGCTGCTAAGTAATTGGAGGGTGGATGATGGCTAGACCCATACCACTTGGCGGTTCGTTATTGTATCGTCCACAATACAAGGCTGCGTGCGGAAGGAGGAGCATCCACTCCATTCGCCCGCAGATGGAAGATATCCTACTTTGATGTAGAGATTTTGAAAGAGGCGCTTGAGAGGGAACAAATCTTACGCAAAACCCAGAAACCTTGCGGTGAACGACTCGTTATGTCACTTACACGAGCGTGCGATGTGACCATGGGTAGAAAGGTCAGACCTAGGAATCGGAGGTCGCCGGTGTATTGGTGTACGGAGTCGATCGTCGACCTCCGAAGAACATGCTTCCGCGCATGACGAAGGATGAAAACAGCGCGGTCTGACGCTTCAAACATGGAGCATAGACGGGCGCTTGTCACCGCAAAGGCAGCGCTAAAGAGGGGCATAAAAGCCAGCAAGCGAGCCTGCTTTGAAGGCCTGTATCAGAAGGCTAATACGGACCCATGGAGTGACGCCTATCGGGTAGTAATGGCAAACTCTAGAGAAAATGCGGCTTTAACCGAGCAATCACCAGAGCTACCTACTGCAGGGGATCGTTGATGGACTCTTTCCGAGCCACGAACCGAGCTCTTAAATACCAAGGCCAGTTATCAAGTTATTCGTTCCTGCTCGGGATAGGCGAAGTTGAATGAAAAACGAACGAATTTCCATGAGTACTATATATGAATCAGAAGCTAGCTTTGTTCTCTGTTGTATTACGATTACGATTACGTATTATCAATTACGATTACGATCATCATTCCCCTTTTGTTAACATTCTGCATGTTTGCCCTAATCGCAAATGGCTCCGGGATTGAATTCGGTTACCAGATGTACAGCTAAAATTTTAATTATATGATCAAGTGCCATTTCAGTTGGTGCTCTTGATCCTCCTGATCACCGACCGTCGGCGGATTCAGCGAAAATTAAATCACCAAAATACTAACAACTTACTAATCACTTTTCCCATTATCGCCATCGTTTCTTCCCTGCAGGTCTACGAGGGTGACGGTATCGAACGGTTCGAACGGAATTTCCGCTTGCCGCCTTCCTGTCAGTGCAACTGAAATAGTTTTTGACATTACTTTCGAAGCCGTGGATTTTTTACGCAAAGATTGAAACTTTGTTATGAGACTTTCCTGTGGACTGACTGAGTAAGAAAACTACCGCCAAGTTGCACGCGAACACTGACATCTGCTGATGATGAGATTTCTTTATAGGAGTGAAGAGCTAATAAGTTAACTTGAAACTCACCTCAGAAGAGAAACATCAGATTGGGGAAGAGAGGGTCAAATGTGTATTCACCACAGTAAAAATAGTGGGCGCATATTGGGGAGAACTGGTTATTTAACAGATTTTTATTGTTTTTCAATACTTACAGGCTTCAAAAACCATTGGTCCCATAGAAAAGTATACTTTACAGCAGTGGTTCCCAACCTTTTTGGGCTCGCGACCCCCTTTTTGAATCAGTAATGGCCCCGCGACCCCCTTGGATAACTAATGTGATTATGTTGCGATAAAAAATAAAGAAATACATCAATTTACGATCTTTTTGATTTATTACGACATTTTATGTTATAACCAGGGAAAAACACTATCAGTGTGATTGCTGCGCCTGGATTTGCGACACTAGATTTGAAATCATCTTTAACGTTCAGTCTGTTTCTTGTCTTCGTTTTGATTTGAAGAAGAGTTGAAAATCCGCTTTCACAAAGGTATGTTGACACGAATGGGATTAGGATCTTCAATGCCTCCATGGAAACTTTGGGGTACGAGCCATACATAGCACACCAGAACTGGCTCAGTTCCTTTTCATGAAACAAATCGCGAGACGAAGAATCGTTTTTTAGGTCCAAGTATTCATCCTATATCTCATCTGGAAGGCTAGCTACATCCAATGAAGATGAAAACGGGTTGCGTACTAAAGCAGCTACTTCTTGCTTCAACTCGGGGAAATATTTCTCAAATTGCTGCTCCAGTGAATCCAAATGTGCAATAATTTCTGCATGGAGAGCCGAAGTCAGCTCGCTTGCTCCTTTATCGGTCATATTGCATAGACGATCAAACATGGCAACATTTCCCATCTTAACTTTTCGGCGCCAATTTTCTAATTTTTCCGCGAATGCATGAAGATGATCTTGGAAGTGAACAGGATTGGATTGTTTGCCCTGAAGTTTCAAATTCAGCAAATTCAGATGCTCAAAAACATCAGCTAAGTAAGCGAGACGCTTCTGAACGTCTCCTTCATTAAAATGTGCAAGGAAATCATTTTTCCCTTGAGCTTTCAAAAACGTTTGAATCTCATCCTTCAACTCGAAAACACGGTTGAGTACATTACCCTTCGACAACCAGCGTACGGAAGTGTAGAAAAGAAGAACCTCATGATCTGAGTTCATTTCCCTGCAGAGTTCCTTGAATAAACGTGTATTCAGGGCTCCAGGCTTAACATAGTTAACAATCTTTATGACCAATTCCAGTACTTTCAATAACCCTTCCGGCAACGTCTTGCTGGCAAGAGCATATCGATGGATCATGCAATGGACACCTGCGGCATGTGGGGCAAGCTCCTTGACCTTCTTCAAAAAACGCCTTGATTTAAGCCATGATATCATCACTTTTGGTAGTAGTTTCCAAGTCACAACAGAAAAGAAACTCCTCCTTTAAATCGCCAGCAGAGCATACGTACATCACAAACACCAACAGCTGCGCACAGGAACTGACGTCCGGGGATTCATCGAGTTGAATTGCGAATAAAGGAGATTGTTTTATTTCTTCCAGAACTTGCTCTTTCACATCTTCGGACAAATGGGCAATTCGTCTTTGCGCAGTGTTGTTTGATAATGACACTTGCCGCATGTTCTTTTCACTTGCTTGCCCAAGAACCAAATTCACCATTTTCAGCATGCTAGGTTTGATCAGAGTTTCTCCAATCGTATGAGGTTTTTTGTTTTTAGCGATTTCCAGTGTTCTCATATGACGCCTGCACTACTGCTGTGTTTTGTTGTTGAATGCTGCCAGTGCCAGTGGCATCAAATCTCTGCCGTTTCAAGCCAGCTTCATGACGCCGAAAAAAGTCCACATCCATAGTACTATGCTCGGTATCCAAATGCCGTTTCAATTTTGATGGCTTCATTGATTCAACACTCAACACAACGCCACAAAGCACGCACTGTGGCTTATCGACGCCATTAACGATTATAGTTGTGAGACCGAATTTAATATAATCCTCGGAATACTTGCGTTTCTTTTCCATGGTGAGGCCGTCTATAAAGTACAACATAATCTTGTTCTTTTCTGTAACTATTTTAAATTTATTGAATACTTTACATATTCAAGTTGACAATATTTAGTTTGCAGCGGTAAACCAAAGTCTCAGCAAAATTTTAAATGTGGAAGCAACAAATTGGTCGGTTGATTTATTCGGGACTCGACGCGTGAATGGCCAGTTCAGTTGTAAAAGAAGACAAAACAAATGAGCCAACTACTACTGCGCATTCATTGAGTTTTAACGTTTAACGACGCACCAGGACGCACACTAATACATCAACTCACATCTCAGTAAGAAGGAAAGAGCAAGTAAAAAATGAATCCATTCAATCGCGTGTGCTAGCAAGAAAAAGACAATGGAAGGAGCAACTGTCCTTCGTTGCCTTCCGTTCACCACTACTCTGCTCTACTCGAACGAATTATAAGACGCACGAAGACCAAAATATACTCGATTATTCTTTGAATTCATGCACTTTATAAGTAGGTTGCATTTTATTTTATGGATCAGTTTTTTTTTATTCTGTATGCATAAAAAATTGTACGCTGGTCAGACGCCCGCGACCCCCCTAGAAGGCCCTCGCGACCCCCCTGGGGGTCGCGGACCACCGGTTGGGAAGCCCTGCTCTACAGATTTAAAGATATCGTTTTCAAGGACGTGGTGATAATGCACTTTTTTCTTTCCCATTTAACTGAACTTCTTCCAGGAATCGCCAAGTGTTTAAACATATTTGTTACAATTCCCATATCCTCCGTTCCTGCAGTGCGATCATTTTCTGGGCTCCGAAGGTTGAAAATCCACCATAGGGCAACAACGACTGAATTCTGCATCTCTACTGCCCAGCCATAAGGATATGGGGAATAGTTTTGATATGAATAGAGTCGTTAATGAATTTATTTCTAAAAAAATAGTCAGAGGAAGAACACATTGTATATGTAACCAGACAAAGTTTTTCTTTTTGAACACCTTTATGAGAGAAAACATTCATACGGTTCCACATTTGAACCGTTATGATATCCTTGGATTCAAACTTCCAAAAGTTGATTTCAAAGCAGTGTAAATCTAGGGTAGGTGTACCAAATATAGGCCAGTATCGACTTAAAAAATAGAGAGGTTACGGAATTTTGTTCAATATTACCAAGCGGAATTTTTACAATTGCTCTGCATGGAACGACATGTCACTTTCACTTACGGAATAATCGAGCGGAATATTATTCCGAAAGTAAAAGTGACAGCTCCCATTAGTTTGCGTGGAGAACTTACAAATTCCAATTTTATTTTTCGTTCTTTTCAGGTGGATACTGCTGTAGAAATTTCTTTTCTACTCTTTACTTTTCCGTTTTCGTAATCAAAATTAAACATGGGTTTGGGATAGAAAAAGAAATTTCGCACACGATACCGACATTATGGATAGAAGTCCCACTTGTGGTGTGTTCATTCCAATATATTGATTTTCCATATATCTCAATTGAAACACACCATAATAGCCACGTATTTGTGAACTAGTATATCTACCCTACTTTTTACTTTTTTTTTTTTTAAATTTCGCAGCCAACTCCCTCTTCCCATATTTTCATAAAGTTGGCGCTTATGGTGTTATGTATTGGATACAATTATTTCATAAAGGGTTTTGTCTCTTGAAGGGAACTGGGTTACAGAACCATCTCCGGATTTAACTATAACCATCATTTTACTTGTATTGGAATTCTCATGTGATTTGAACGGTTGCATTATAACTTTTGCTCCGAGTTAGAAAGCGGTCAATTTCATCTAGAGTACCTAGCATATTTCCGAATGTGGTAAATTAAATCCTGAATGCTGAAAAAGATAATTTTTGTCATATTTTGCAAGTTCGCATGTGATTTAAGACGTCATATAATGGGTGCAACACGCTTAACACCCTTTTCACAATGTCCCACCATTTTCTCGGAATGTGTTGACCGATTTCAAAAATTACCAAAAGCATTTGAGGTGGCACTTCAACATTTTTCAATTTCAGGTTTTTGCGTGCAATTCGATTCAATGATTCCTGGTGGGATCAAATCCGAGGTAGTTTTTTAAATAAAGACTGGACTCGGAAAAAATGAGACATACAAAAATGATCACCAAAAATTCATTTTAAATCGGATACTTCTCAAATTTTCAGGGATTAAATAACTACACGGTGTTCAATAAGTTCGGATACACTTTCAAAATTTGTTAAAAAAATGAAAACATGTTTTTTTATTTTTTGGATTTATGTTATTGAAAGCTATGTTTACAAGGAACGTTTACAACATTTCTCTTGGAATGACCCCCCCCCCCCCTTTGTACTCCTTAACGAGCTTCAAACGTTTCTCGAACGCGTCGCAGGCGGCACGCACGGACTGCATGGGCATTTCGTCCCAGATTTTGAGAATTACCGTCTTGAAATGATCCAAAGTGCTGACCTTGTATTCGTTCAGCTTCGCCATCATATAGGACCAAACAAAAAAGTCGAGAGGATTCAAGTCCGGGGAGCTGGGAGGCCACAAAGTTTTGTCCAGAAAGTCGGTTAAATTGTCCCGACACCAGGCTTGAACCACATTTGCCGTATGGGCTGGTGCACCGTCCTGCTGGAACACGTAGTGCTCATCGCCGTAGAGGCTTCGGAGACTGGGGGCAACAACCTTTTCCAAAACCTCAGTTTTGTAGTACGCCGCGTTGATTTTGACGTTTTTTTCAATAAACACCAAGGGTAGCTTACCACGATTGCATACTGCCCCCCAAACCATCACCAACGCGGCACTTTGGAACCGAGGGATGTTTATATTGGATTCAGGAATGCTGTCCCTCGATGGCGCCCACACCCGGTCATTTTGCACATTGTGCGGCTGCTGCAGCACGAACAGTTTCTCGTCCGAAAAAACAAACTCCTGACCAGCGTGCCGAGAGAGGATCCTCTTAGCTCGATCCAACCGCTTTTTGCTGGTAGCCTCCGAAACGCCATGGACCTTACGTTTTTTGTAAGGCCTGAAACCAAGGTCCTTGGTGAGTATGGTGTGAGCGGTTCCAATGGAAACGTTGAGATCTGCAGCCGTTTTCCGGATTGAGCGGTTCTTTTTGCGCCGAATTCGCTCCCTCACGATCTTGATGACCCGTGGCGTCCTCGCTGAACGCGGCCGACCGGATCTCGCACGGTCATTGGTCGAGGACGTCTCCCGGTATCGCCTGATGGTCGTGTAGACAAAGTTCCGCTTGACCCCATGCGATTTCAGCAGCCGGAATATATCGCCGGGTCGCTCACCATTCAAAAAACGCTTAATTACGAAGTCCCGATACTCTTTCATCGCGCGTAACAAACAAACGACAACTAACAGAATGTCAACACCGCGCACATTCGGTAGCGTATGAATGAAGCTAAAGCTGACACCAATACCAATGCAGAATATGTACATGGCGCATACCTACGCAATGATGAAAACTTGTATTCGAACTTATTGAACACCGTGTATATATTAGCTATGTTTTGGCATAATTTATTCATTGAATTTCATCCCCCAAGCTGAATGCTCGTACATTTCTCTTAACACTGTTCATGAGATCTTGGGCGAGGCGTTGTCCATCTTCCTTACACAATTTCTCCCAGTTTTTCTTCAAAGCTTCATCGGTTTTGAATGTTTTTCTGCTTTTCTTCAGCTTCTTCTTCATTATCGCCCAAAACTTTTCGATCGGACGAAGCTCTGGTGTATTTGGCGGGTTCGCCTCCTTCGGGACCACATTAACGCGCTTTGCTTCTTACCAATCCATTACAGGCTTGGCGTAATGGCACAAAGCAAGATCCGGCCAGAACAGCGTGGGACCACGGTGAGCGCGGAGGATGGGCAGCAAGCGCTTCTGCAAGCATTTCTCTCGAAAAATCTGCCCGTTTATGGTGCCGGTTGTAACGAACGGCTAGCTGTACCGTCCGCACTCGCAGATCGCCTGCCACAACAGGTACTCATTCGCGAATTTGTCCATCTTTCTCTTCAGGAACTTCCCCGGAACCTCCATGCGGGACGTACCGACAAAAAACTCGAGGCCGGGGATTTGTTTGGTGTCCGCCTTGATATATGTCTCGTCGTCCATGGCGAGACAGCCTGGCTTGACCAGCCACTCACGGTACAGCTTCCGCGCACGCAATTTGGCCACCGTGTTTTGCTTGTCAGTCCGGTTTGGCGCCTTCCTGACCTTAAAAACACGTAGCCTAGCCCGCTTCATGGTCTGTTGGCCGAACCACTTCGACGAATTGACCTTTTTGGCCACGTCTCGGGTGGAAAGGTTCGGGTTATTCTTAAAGTACTGCCTTATCTTCCGCGCCTTCTCTGGGTATTCCGTTTTTGGTTTTCGGCCGCTTCCAGCGCGCCGCTCGATGGTCTTCGTCTCCTGGAACATCTTTACAACGCGGGCCATGGTGGAATGGTGGATTCCAAGCTTTTTGCCAATCCATCTGTGCGACTGACCAGGGTTATCGATCACCGCGCCCAAGTTTTGCTGGCGTAGCTCTTCTTGTTTCGAATGCATCTTGAAAACTACTTGACAAATCGCGATAAAATTTTGCACACATAAACATAACACTCTAAACTAGTATTACTCAAATTTCATTAATTTTTACCTACGCGATAAAAAGTTACACCCAAAACAAAGTGTCGCATTTTTTCCGAGTCCAATATTTAGTTACAAAACACCCCCCCCCAACAAAACAATAATATTTAAAAAAAAAAAAAAAAAAAAAAAAAAAAAGGAGAAAAAACCACCCCCCACCCCCTATACTCACCCTATACAACAAATATAAAATAAACACAGAAAAAAGACACAACACCGTGACCACAACAAAATGATTTTTTTTCTCACAAGCAGTAGATTTTTTTCCAATAAAAAAAAGAAAACCAGAGTGAGAGTATCGATTTTCTTATCATTTCAGTCAGTATGGCTGTACTGATGAGGCTTAAAAACATAATCTTCGCGAAATTCAAATGAGCTAAATTCCGCAATATTGAGCCAATATGTTTACTATTGCGCTCTAGATGCACAGAAAATAGCCACACGTTATTAATGAACTGTTCACATATAAATATGAAGAATGATTACACAAGGAAACCATAGACCCAATTGTAGGACCATATTATTTTCTGTGTTCTTAACCACGGTCTAATGTGGTCTAATCACATAGTAAAACTTTGATATTGGTATAATTATCGATGGAAATGTATGTAAATGTGGTTGCACATTTTTCAACTGGCGTAACCAAACTAAAACCTAAGCAACAAAATCAATACAGTAAGAGTTATAATGTTTTTAATGTGGATTGACCGATAGATCATATGTTAAAACTTTAAAAGTGTTTTAAAGAAGTTTAGTTTAGTTTTTTATTTTATTTTTTCCGTCGGCCTATTTCCTCACGTGGTGACAATCACCGATGCCAGGAAGACGACTCCACCACCTGGACCCTACCTATCGACTCATGAATATGAGCCGGGACCAACGGCTTTACTTCCCTTCCGAAGGAAGACGTGACCAGCAAACCACCGACGTCAACTGGGATTGAACCCAGACCCACTGGGGTGCCAAGTAGCAGTTAACACTACATCACCGACGCCGGCAAGTTTAGTTTTGATTTGTTCTGATTTTTTTTAGAGTAAAGCAACGTAGCTTCATACAAAATGTCAGAGGAAATAATAATAGCCAACATTACAATAGTTGGTTTAACGTGAAACCTAAAAGATGAGACAAGGTTGCATCTACAAACAGATCTAATATGGTGCTTATAGACCGATATAACATCCTCTCAGTAGAATGTTTTCGTCTTCAAGAAATAATTTTTTTAACTTTTCGAAGTTCATAATAATGAACGTCTTAAAGAGCTTATCTAAGCAAACGTATAACTGGTTGAATATTGTTTGCAGCTCAATTACTTTATGAGTAACAATAAAAAATGTCATCGACCGTTGCATATTAGGCTGAGTCAAGGGACATGTACCCTATCCGTCGTCTTGAATAGTTACGCTTAAAATGTAGAATGTATGTGTAAAAACGGCTGAACGTCCTTCGGAAGGGGGTTACCATGGCTTCAACTGGTAAACAAATATTCTGTGTGGAGCGAAACGCCACCTGAACAACATCTAATTTAGGTACACAGTAGCCGGTGCTTTGGCGAAAAGGAAACCAGTCGACCGTGAAACGGTCTGGAGTCACATCCTGCTGTCTGTGTCCCCTCGAAACTTCACTACAAGGTACGATAAACAGTTCTATCCTCTTTTGTACTTACTCTTGGGAACTTGGCGCATATTCATAATTTAAATCTAGATGAGCATTGGAAGCTATAGCACGGGCCGCTCTGCATCTTCGAGGGAAACCATGGACGACGAAACGGTGAGTGCATTCAAGGAGCTGAACGAAGAGATTGATAAACTTTGTTATCAACCAGTGAGTGTAACAGTTAAGGAACATGTGAATGCTCAAAAATCATATTCAAACAATCCTCTTCAAATTCTGAAGAATGAGGATATCGACGACCTAATCAATTACTCCAATAAGTTCGTTGCAAAAACGAAAAATGAAATTGGTGTTCTTGATGTTAGGCAATTTGAAGAACACGGTGTACAATGTGTGAGAAGTGAGAAGAAGAGGAACAAAAAGATAAACACCCCACCGAAGTGGAATGCTGGTCAGGACAAGAAAAATGTCGGAACCAATCATTGTACAGCGATTAGGATTTTCAGGAGAATCCCGAAAGCGGCAAAAGCTGAAGTTGTTCAGCCCAATGGAAACCAAATGAACAACCAACGACCACCGACTCAACCCATTAAAGTTCGGAACGTCGGGGTAAATGTTAATTTTATAAGTCAAAAAGTTGCCAAGGATTCAAATAATGCAGCATTGGGGTCGCCATCGCTTTCATCTAAAACACCTCCCATCATAAAAAAGCCAGTTACTCCGCAATCCTCTGGTAGAATATACAGATTCTACAACAGCAAGCTCAGCCCCACTCAACTCTGGGAACAACAGCATCCTGAGTTGGCGTATGAGAGTTCCGAAAAAAGCGCCTTTCCGAAAAGGATGAAAAAATGCGATCTGATTACGAAGCAAAGGGAACAATCCATTACCCAGGAAGAGAAGGTGCTAAAGGTTCTTCGTTTCTCTGAAGGAGTTGGAGACTTGACTGCAAAAGAATACAATGAAGTTGCGAAGGAAGATCAGGGTGAAAAAGAAGCATCCATCGAAGAGCCACCACAGCCAAAAAGTGCAATAACTACGCACGTCATTCCTGCTATCAACATCAAGGGAGATTGGAAAGCCCACTTGCAGGTCCAAGAAACGTGCAGGATTAATATATTGGATGTGCGAGGTGAAAACATAAAAACCAGTCCCAACAACTTAAAATACTTGGAAATCAAACACGACTGTCAGCCATCTGTGGAAGATTTGGACAGTCAAGAAGAACAATCAAATCCTGTGGAGCTAATCGAGGTAGCACAATCTGCCAAGAAGACGAATATTGCCCAGAGTATTAAAGTACCAAAACCTGTAAAGAAAGTTCACCAACTTTCTCAGAACCCGTACATAAACCGCTATTTAGAGCCGTTTTTGAACCTTCAAAAACCCAAAGAATCAGAAATATTCATTGATCTTCCGGAGTCCAGTTCTGATGACAGCATTGAGGGAGTAATCCTACAATCTGATTCAAGCGACAGCAGTTCGGCTGAAGAACTCAAGAGCATTATCCGATGCCAATCAATAAACAAACCCCGGCCACAATCTAATAAATCAACAGAGGCGAAGACTGACGAATTCAATCCCGAAATTACCAGCATTCCGCGTTTGGTAAGTCCAACAAAAACCATCCAGGTGCTGCCAACTTCCTCACCCCGTCGCCTGAGTAGTCCTCTTAGAATCCCATCTCCTGTGTTGGAAATCGAAGACGACCCTGTCGAACCACCTGCGGATATATCCTGTTCGTCCAAATTTTTGGATAACTTGCGCATCTGGAAATCCGCCATTGAAGTGCAATCGGAAAATATGAAGCTTGGTAACCGATTGACGGAAAATTTGGAAGCTTTGATGCAGAACATGGAGGTGATTGCAGGAGAAACACAGAACATAACTCAAATCACTCGCACTTGTGAGCAGAATCTGCTGAAAATCGAAGGATTGAAGGAACGGTACTCGAAACCCTTGAACTGTTGTGAGTCTACGACTGGTTCATTTCAGCATCAAGATCAAGTCACGGTTAATGATGGCCCCGTAGTTAATTGTAGTTGTTTTGGATGCCATCCTCTGGTAGATACATTGGAGCCGGAATCAAACTTCAATCACAAGGCCTTCCAACAAGTCGTTCTTGAGCAAAATCCTCGATATGCAAAGACCATAAAAAAGATTTGCGATGAAGGGCGTAATCAGAGTTTCAAGAAAATGTATCCGGTATCCAGGGGAATTGCCGAACGTGCTGCTCAAAAATTTCTAGAATCTTGTAGTCGGTCGGTTAGCAGAGTCAGTTGCAGTGAGGTGGTTCCTTTGAACGGAGAAAGCTTCGGATCGCATTCTCCAGGTTCTGTGAGGTCTTGGAATGAATCGTGTTACTCTACTTCTTCAAGCACTTCCTCGAATAGGGACGGAAGTGTGAGCTCTAGTTGGGTACTAGGAGTTCCTCGCGGGGACCGATATGTTGATTCCGACCCAATCACATCAGGAATTGAAATTGGTGATAGCAACGGAAGAGAATTTTCCAATAGTACCAGCATTTCGTGCAAGTCGTCAACTGATGGATGGGCCATAGTTAGAAAGTCTCTTTCTGATGAAGGTGAGGTATTAAGTCAAGGAGAAATTCGATAAAATAAAGTGAATGTTAAGAAGCAGCAAGAACAATTGTAAGTACTTATTTGTCCCGAAAGAATCTACCCTAGTTGATAAAAGAATTCAAGGATTTGAAAAAAAAACACTTCAAATTAATACCACCTGCCGTCGCCGTAAACCGCAAGCAGATCTCAAACTAAAAACCCGAGTTAATCCACCGATGCACAGTGATTCCAAGGCGGATAAAAGTCGAAAAATCAACTTCCTCATTTTACAACAAATATATTTTTGAATTTATGTACACTATTTGAAATGACTTGTTCCAAAAAAAATTTGTACATTGTCGTGATTTTTTACACCCATATAAAATGTATAGAGAATCGAAAAAAAAACTTCGACTAAGTTTTCAAATATGAGCACACAGCTTTTTTGACAGTTTCCCGAAAATCTGGGTTTCATCTTGCGCAAATACGGTTCCGGGAGGCCAGATTCCAGGAATGTCTTGGAAACCCGTAAAATTGTTAAATTCATAAATCTCGTACCAGATTACCACGGTTTTACCAGCGGGTGGATAGTCATAGCAACAATCAATATGCAACTAGCGATTGGAAATTGGTTCACTGTTGTAGAACCCCTTGGTCCGAAGTACACCTTGAAGCCAGCACCTAACTATACATATTTGCGCCTTTGTTTTGATTTGCTGTGTTATTTTGACAGAACATTTGAGAGTGTGTTCGTGTGAGTTCATTATTAGGGGCGCATTATTTAGCTTGGGACCGATGTGCTAGTACTGACTGAGCCAAGAAAAAAATCGTATTTGTTCGGGACCTACTGGTCTTAGAGTTAGTATATGGTCATAGTCAGAAGAAAACGAATATTTTTTTTTGGCTCAGGAAGTACTCAGTCCCAAGCTCGGTCCCAAGCTTAATGATTCGCCCCTAAGACCGTAACTCGCACCGATACACTCTCAAATAGTCTGTCAAAATAACATAGCGAATCAAAACAAAGATACTTGTACCAAAAGGTGCTAAAAAGCACAGGACTGAAGCGGCTGTCATCCACGAACAACAATTGTGAAGCCGAAAACTTGGTGCTGCGAGTGGTGCTAATTTGACAGCTCGGTTTGCTTGAAGGCTATATGTAGCAAACACAAGTTGAGAATTTTCCAAATTTTATTTTATCAACAGGTATTATAATGTTTTATCTAAATTACTGATAATAGTAGTTTGGTAGATAAAAAAGAAATATAATCCATGTGAACCGAGCTTAAAATGTTAAAATCGTCACTAGCGCCACAACAAAAGTGGCAGGCTTCAAGAACTAACGCTCTCTTCAGTCCTCTGCTAAAAAGCGCAAGATTGCATGACAAGGAGCAGACTGCAAGGTGTACTTCGGAACTAGAGGTTCTACAACAGTGAACCAATTTCAAATCACTAGTTGCACATTGATTGTTGGTCTTACCCTTCTTACAATGAAGTGTATATATATATAGATATATATTAGAAAACCGATTTTTGATCCAAGGCCTGGAAGGCCGAGTGTTATATACAACGAACTCAGTTCGATGAACTGAAAACATTGCTGTGTGTGAATGCTCTAGTAGCACGCTTGTTGCAATTCGTTTGAGATAACATAAATATGACTTGCTAAGTCATAATTAAGTTACTACAACTAATAATGACCATAGTGTGCCACTTGGGTGTGTGTCTGTAGTGTATGTGTGTAACGAAATCTAATCTAATTCAGTTTCCCAAACAACTACTGAACCGATTTGAATGAAACAATCGCTATATGAAAGGTACTTTAGCCCTATGCGTCGCTTTTGAGTCTATTGGAATTGGTTAACTGGCTCCGGAGATACCTGGGGAAGTGGTCAACTTCTGACTTAGATCAAAACCCATTATGCGACACCTCAAAACATGAGCATTCAGATATTAGTCCAATAGTGATGATATCAAATGTCTACAACTACATTTGCTACTCCCCATTGGCGTACCTAGCCATTTTCTCTAGGGGGGGGGGCTGAAGCCCCCTGGTTTTTTTTCTTAATTTTATATTTTAGTGAAAGACGCAATTGTATATTGGTTTTATTATTTTTATTGAACTCATTATATCAGGAAGTAAAAAACAGTTGTGTTATTCATCAATTAACGGAGTAAGATACAACAAGAAACATTTTCTTCAAAAATTGTAACTAGAAAATAAGAAGAATGATTAGTAATTTCCATTTAATTCCAACTACCTTTATTGCTTATCTTGACGGATACGCGTATTTCGTCTACAATGTGCAGACTTCTTCAGTGTCGTGTACTAATACTCGACTGAAAGAAAACCTTCGCCACCTGCCGTATTTATCCTATTTTCTAAATACAAACACTTGTACCTACAGCTAATATTTTGCACCTAACCTATCCTGAGTCCAAAACAAATATTATGCTTGATATCTACCTCGCACTTTTCCTTATCTGAATATCTAGATATCAAGCATAATATTTGTTTTGGACTCAGGATAGGTTATCTACCTCGCCTTTTCTATAAGGAAAAGGCGAGGTAGATATCAAGCATAATATTTGTTTTGGACTCAGGATAGGTTACTACAAAAAGTTAGCTGTAGGTACAAGTGTTTGTATTTAGAAAATAGGATAAATACGGCAGGTGGCGAAGGTTTTCTTTCAGTCGCGTATTAGTACACTACACTGAAGAAGTCTGCACATTGTAGACGAAATACGCGTATCTGTCAAGATAAGCAATAAAGGTAGTTGGAATTAAATGGAAATTACTAATCATTCTTCTTATTTTCTAGTTACAGGTATTCCACAAAACAGCTCACACTCTCCATAATTCAAAAATTGGCATTTTGGAACACTTGTTATTCAAAAGGAAAGCCTACGATTTTTGGAGCAAAACTCCTCAATGATTTTCTGTTTATCAATCTCTTTCATTAGACCTGCTTCAATATACAAAAGCGACAGTGACGAAAACCGATCTTGTCCCATGGTAGATCTCAACCACGTCTTTATCCTCCTCATAGCCGAAAAACTTCTTTCGGCTGCGGATGACCCTACGGGAATGGTGATTGCAAGCTTCAATCCTTTCGACACATTTGGCATAATCGTAGCATCCACATTACTCCGAATGAACTCTGCATCCCACTCGGACTCCTTCTTGATTCTTCTCAGGTAACTCTTGTAAACTCGTATCTCCGCTTCCAGCTCCGTCGTGTGGATGTCAGCTTCATCCTTATAGGTATCGATGAACAGTTTACCTCCATCTATATCAAGTAATTGAAAGCGATCAATACTTTTTGCAAGATCCAAATTGTTGAATCGTTTCTCCATCGCTTCAACTACAGCATCGATAGCGGTCTCATATACTTTCGAACGCCAGTAATCTTTGTCTGTCATTTCTTCATCTGCAATATCAACACCATGGCTCCCTGTATTTTCCAACACGAAATCCTTCAGATCAGAGCTTCGAATACTCTTACGCTTTTTCGATGCCCTTGGTGCTTCCAGTGATAGGTCATGGTTAGCGGAAAATTCTTCCATAGCAGCCCAAAGTTCATTGAATTGATTCCGCTTTTCCTTTAGGGTATCCAACGTGTCTGTTAGAAGTGTCGCTGAGCCTCCAAGAGTAGCATCTTGCCTTTGAAAATAGTTGGACAGAACATTCATCAGAGATAAAATGTAACCCATGGTGAACAAACAAACCACAAACTCAGGTTTCGAAACAGAGGCAAGAATACCAACGGCAGTTATTGCGTCTTTATCTTTTCCATGCTTTGCTTCTTCTGTTATAGCCTCGTAGTTTTCAATCAAGCATCGGCAATTTTTATGTCTGCAGTTCCACCTGGTAGTACTCAGACTTCCCACCTCTTTTTGCTTGACACCAAGCATTTTTTGAACTTCCACATACTTGGAATGGCTACTTGGTTTGTTGAAGTGGATGTAGATTGACTCAATGACATTGAAAAATGAAACTGCCTTCGGAATACCATTGCAAGCATCAACTATGACTAAGTTGATTCGATGCGCCATGCAGTGAATATATTCAGCCTTTGGGAAATGCTGTTTCATTTTCATCTGAACTCCATTATGCTTCCCTCGCATTACCGATGCCCCGTCGTATGATTGTGCAACAAGCAACAGATCATATATGCCAAGATCCTTGAGCGAACGAATAATCTCTGCAGCAAGACTTGTTGCGTCTTTTGCTTCAGAACATTCGAAGAATTTTAATGAATCGTTCACAAGGTCGAAAACTTTCTGGATACCGAAGAACTATCGACATTTGTTCTTCCTTGAAACACCGCGCTTCATCAACAATAATGGAATACTTGCCAGCCAAGCGAATTCTTTCACAAATAGCACGCTTCATAACTGTCTCCACTGATATAATCATCTCATTCTGAAGTTTTGGACTTGTGTAGCTGATTTTTTGGTTTAGATGGCTTTTAAAAGAGTTGTCATAATTGGTCAGCTACGGAATATGCTTTCGTTTTGTAGGATTTTTTCGTGGCTTTTCTTGTGTAAATTTGAACCCTCGTGTGCTGCAAGTGCTTCGGTCAGTTTCCTCCACTTGTTAAAACCAGAAACAATAAACTTTTCCCGCTGCTCTCGAACTTCAGTCTCAACCGTAAATAACCTGCACCAAAAGCAAAACACGGCGTCCTTACTTACGCTGGACTCCAACCACTGATGCGTAGAATAGTATTTGCCGGAGAACGCACGACGTTGTTTACCATCAACCACTATAAGACTCACTGGCTAGCCTGATCCAGCTTCCAGGTACCTCTGAAGATCAATTTATTTAGCTTTGGTTCGGATAAGCAAGCAGTAATTCGATTGAGTATAGGACAAATTCAACCTGTGAGATAGCCTCTCCGGAAACCCGGAACAACTCCGGTGTCCGGGGGCCATGGCCAATTATGTTACCGAGATATAAAATTACATTAATTTTCCAGTCGAATGCTTCTTGACGAAATTAAATCGCAGAATGTTTCATGAAGTGGCAGCACTACAAAGTTGATCAAAAATTTGCCTGTCCCGATCATTTTGTCTGTCCCCTGTAATGTGAGGACGAATTCACTGCAGTAACCCATTTGTGAGTTTGACTGGTCAAGGCATGGTCCTGCAGATTAGAGAACTTCCGAAAGAGTACTTAACCAACTTTTTTGCTAAATAAAGGGTTCATAAAGAAAGCAAAATAACAGAAGCCTCAATACAACGTGCAACACATTAAGAATCATAAATTATGTCACGAAAAATTGAGGAAAAATATAAGTATCATCTCCCTTCCCCACCCCATTTTCATCTCGTTTTTCCTGTACTTTGGTTGTTACAAAATTTCAAACTTTTTTGTTGTGCTGAAACAAACAAAAAATACAGCAGAAGCGGGGATTAAACTGCCAATCCGTACTTCGATTGCATTAGTATGTGTGATCATATTAGCATTGCATTAATATGTGTGATATGGAATAATTAAAAAAAAAAAATTTCACTATGCAGCATAACAGTATTAAGTGATTTACTGTCGGATGTATGTACAGTCAGGAAGTGAAAATGTAAACCTTAAGCTAACTAGCCGGATTTTGAGTTTTAAAATTGATAATAGAACAATTAAAAATTGTAGTCGCCACCAAAATAATATAAACTACACATTTCTAAAATAGATTTAAATTATAAGATTTCATTCTTTTATATTCATATTTCTTAAAACTGTAACCCATTATTTTTCATTTTCTTTCATCATAAAAAATGAAAATCGGTCCAAAAAGTGGTTTAAAAGTTATTATTTTTTTCTTGTTTTTTGGACCACGCTATCTCGAAATGGGTCACGCTAATGACAAAATTAAAAATTTTAGTCATACATTTTCCGAAAAGACACAAACCTACAAAATATTGTGAAATTCTAAGATCCACTTCATCTTTTTGGTATGGTATTGCTGAATTATCAAATGTGTCGGATGTTCCGAAACTTCCGGAAGACCATGCAATGACCACCCAGAGCCATAATTTGTTCTCCACATCGCTCTAATTTTTACATTGTATATACAAATGGTTAAGAAAAATCGTGTTGCTTTAAGACGAGACTAATGAATTTATCATTTTATCGGATGTTCCGGATATTCCATGGGATCATAATGTGGCTATATCTCGGAAGTGTAGCTCAATACGTTTATTTAGACAGCATATTTGAAATTAGCGACCCAAAATTACTAGTAAACACATAACTTAGCTATGTAAAATCCAGTTTTAGACTTTTTCCGCCTTTTGTAAGGAATCACTATGCTATGGCGAGACTGGACCCTTCTTACACTTCACCAGATATTTCATATATTCAGCTTATAAAATGAACTATTAGAGTCTATATGTAGTATCGCATCTAGTGCTCTGAATGGTACATCTAATGCGCCATACAACGCACCAGATGTGACACTATAGAATGCAAGCGGCATCGATTGGAGCGAGTGATCTTGTCTGGTTTTGAAATGCAACAAATATATTTTCAACTCACAATTTATGTGCTACCAGGTATTGTTTTGGTCATATCATCATGAGGAATTATCCAATCATAATGCAATTTTTACAGGTTTTTTAAGGACATTATAGCTTTGATTTGACATTAACAGAATTAAAATCGGTATTGTAGTAGATAGAACTTATGTTGAGCAATAATGATGATGTAAAAGGCACAGATGATGTAATGATATGTGTAGGCAGAATTGCGTATAGAAATAAAACACTCGAATTGATTCTTTTGAAATAAACGTGATAAACTTGACAGTAAAGGGCGATACGGTCAAAATTTGGTCAATATCAACTTGACGTATTTCTTTCAATTTTGCATTTAAAAAACCTGAACACCCCTCATTTTGAAGGTGTGTGTGTGAGAATGTTGCTCCTATTTTGATTTTGGAATTCACTCTTCAGTTGTCAAAATGCCGTCCAAGCAAGAAGAGCAGCGTATCAAAATTTTGCTCGCGCATCGCGAAAATCCGAGCTACTCGCACGCAAAGTTGGCAAAATCGCTAAAAGTTGCCAAATCAACCGTTACAAATGTAATTAAAGTGTTTGGGGAACGTTTGTCGATAGCCAGGAAGTCTGGATCGGGGGAAATCGAAAACCGGAAGCCGCTGAAACGACAAAGAGAGTTGCCGGTAGTTTCAAGCGAAACCCTAACCTATCTCTCCGAGATGCCGCAAATAAGCTGGGTGTATCGTCTACAACCGTACATCGAGCCAAAAAAACGAGCCGGACTATCGACTTACAAGAAGGTAGTGACTCCAAATCGCGATGATAAACAAAATACGACGGCCAAAGCGCGATCCCGGAGGCTGTACACGACGATGCTGACGAAGTTTGACTGCGTGGTAATGGACGACGAAACCTACGTCAAAGCCGACTACAAGCAGCTTCCGGGACAGGAGTTTTATACGGCAAAAGGAAGGGGAAAGGTAGCAGATATTTTCAAGCACACGAAACTGTCAAAGTTCGCAAAGAAATATCTGGTTTGGCAAGCCATCTGTACCTGTGGCTTGAAAAGCAGCATTTTCATAGCTTCCGGGACTGTCAACCAAGAAATTTACGTGAAAGAGTGTTTGAATAAACGTCTGCTGCCTTTCCTGAAGAAACACGGTTGTTCCGTACTGTTTTGGCCGGATTTGGCATCTTGCCATTACGGTAAAAAGGCCATGGAGTGGTACGCCGCCAACAACGTGCAGGTGGTTCCCAAGGACAAGAACCCTCCCAACACGCCAGAGCTCCGCCCAATTGAGAAATACTGGGCTATTGTCAAGCGGAACCTAAAGAAGACCAAAAAAACTGCTAAGGACGAGCAGCAGTTCAAGGCAAACTGGCTTTCTGCGGCGAAGAAGGTGGACAAGGTGGCTGTACAAAATCTGATGGCAGGGGTCAAGCGTAAGGCCCGGCAATTCGGATTTGGAAAAGCGGAAGCCTAACTGAATATTTTTCCTGAATTTTATACTAATTGAACTTGAAAAGAAATTTAATTTGATTTTTTAAATAAACGATTTCACCGATTTACACGCGTTTTCCCTTGACCAAATTTTGACCGTATCACCCTTTAGAAGAGAGAAAAGTATAGAGAGAATGCGAATGATATTTCTCGAGTACTTTTTCAAACAGACGTATCTGATTTTGTAAAGGGAACATCCCACCTCCCCCCCCCCCCCCACCCCCCCCTGAAATATTCTTTTTTTTCCCCCCCAAATTCCAAAAAACTTTTTAATCTTTCCTCCCCTTTTTTCAAAAATTAGATACGTCTGTTTGAAAATGTACTCGAGATTTGATTGGTTCGTAATGTAGCTATGGACGATACAAATACGGCCTTCCCCGATTCGTTGCCTCATTCTTACGATCAATTTTGAAGACAAAGAGCAGCAGCAGCAGTAGCAGCACATAAAGCAGCAATTCACGTCACCGTGACCGAGACTGGAAACCTCGGTCCGATCACGTCGGAGACGACAACAGCAGTAGCACCTGGAACAACAACAGCCATTCCATTCGTGGAACTGTAATCAAGGTTGGAAACCTAGGTCGGATCACGACAATGCACAGTGGTCCAGAATGCGCATTTAGCTGGAAAGATACGTTTTTAGCCTAAGTTTGAAGTTTTGGAGCAAAATTGTCTTCTACAAAGTTGTTTCTAATAATAAGGTCCTTCTTTTGGTATGAATGGAAACGAGGGTGGTCCTTGTTTTCAGAAAAAAATCGAAAATCTAACTTTTTAATTTGCAGAAATAAAGGCATATACTCTTGGGAATAGTTGTGGATGAGAAAATTTTAAGCAACTATAGTTGTAGAAATTTTTCTGTAGCTTTTGAAATGACCGAATTAGAGCAATTTTTCCTACGCAGCTTAGGGTGTCCCTATAAAAAGCAGTTATTTTGCTCCAACTTTTTTATTTCAAATTTTCCAGCAAAGCTTTGTTCCTATTGATTCTAAAACAACAAAAGATACAACTTTTGCTGTACTCAAATCGTCGCTATCTTATGCCAAACAAAAGTTATAATGGTTTTTGTAAAAACAAATAGGACTTTTTCAAATGTTGATTTCAACTGCATTTGGAAGGTTTAATATTTCTCAACTGTTTTTGGAAGGTTTTATATAATAGCATACAACTTCCATTCATACCAAAAAAAGGGCCTTATTATTAGAAACAACTTTGCTCCAAAATTTTAAACTTAGGCTGAAAACGTATCTTTCCAGCTAAATTCGCATTCTGGACCACTGTGCACTGGGGCAGTCGGTAGGATAAATAGCTCAGTAGCTAATCAGAGACTGAACTATTTGGATACTATTATAATACACTGTAAAATGCATCTTTGTTCATATCTCCATAACGAAGTGTCCGAATGATAAATTATTAGCGTTCAATGGAAATATTGTCGCTTTCATTTGCCGCCAACAGATCAGAAATCGATTCACAAACGGCTGAGAAATCGATGTGACATTATTTGTAACGCGCGACACACGCACTCATACACACAGACATGTGCTCAGTTTGTCGAGCAGAGTCGAATGGTATATGACACTCGCCCCTCCTGTTCTCGGATAAAAAGTCGAGTTCCAAGCGATCTTTATATCCTTCTTTTTGTTTAAGAAAGGTAAAAAGAAGACAACATCTGTCAACTGAGCAAATGAGAGTTGATCGATTTTCATGTCGTGAGTTACCGTTTCTCGAGTCACGTGTTCAGTGAGTTTACGAACGGTATTAGAGAAGATCCCTGATGATTCAGCCATGGACCAGGAAAGTACTGCAAACTATTGAGTTTCAGACTTGGGAGTTAAGTAGAAAACGTCTTTACGTTAACAGGTTTATTTCTAGAATAACTAAATTGTATAAATTTTCACAGTTAGACTACTATGATCGAGCTCTTTCAGCGTTGCTAAGTAATATAAACAACGAACAATAACTACTACTGTTTTAAAAGTCAAAAACAAAATTTCCGTTGCTGTAGTAATATCAGACGTTTCGGCTTTCGGATGTTGAATCAACACGCAGTGAGTACGTTTTTAAATATATTCCAATGCTTTTCAATTTGTTTCCTTATTTATATACAAACTTGTTTTACTGTTTACAAATTACCAATCGTACAAACTACGTTTTAACCTTTCGTTTTCTTTCAACTATGTATCGTTAAGGTAGTTCATGTTTTGCGATTACTGTTGTTATATTTTTTCTCTCTCATACCCCGTACATTATAACTGGTAGGTATAATTTACATGTGAATTTTCCAATCATTTTCAATTCTGACAATGTTACTCGCTTTCTTGATAAGATATTTTTTCCGATGTCACTAAAATGTTTCCGGTTTGACGACTAAAAAAACCTTACTGATTCAGGATTACGGCGTAAGGAATATGGATTACTGTTTTATTAAGTTCCTGTATTCTTTTCAAGACTTTGTTCACTTTGTTGTTTTCTTCGCTTTGATGGATAAACGCCTGCAGTGTTTGATTGCGAAATTCCAAATGGATAATTTATAGGAACCAAACTGATGGTCGTTCTGTTTTTTTTTATTTTTAATTTTTATTTTCAGTAATTGGCTTAAGTAGCTTTGTTCTTCGTTTTTTTCCGAAGTGTTCTCGTTCAAATGGGTTTTGATGGTAGCCTTTATTCAATGATTTTATGCGTTACAAGTATGTACAAATATGGCGAGTGTTGTGTTCCAATGTGTGACTGTGTTTTCCGGGCTGGACGGTTGTGTCCGGGACTGTCCCTGTGCAGGTTGATTGCATCCGGGTTCGGTATATTATTCGACCAGCCACAGCAGTCAGCGAATGCTTAATTAGGTAACGAATGTAAATCAAGATTCGGGTGTTCAATGATCGATTATTTTTAATCTCCTACGAATGATAAGGGAATTTTGTATCATCCAAATGATGTCACTTTTAGTGAGGTTGGTTTTTACGTTAGGATTTGGCGTTTTGTTGATGACGAAATCATTGAGTTGGGTATAAATTTCACTCGCTCAAATCTGTTGATTTATATACTATGAAAAAATCACTTGCGCAGTTGAGGATACTTTAGTAGGAAACTAAGCCATGGAACGCCATACTGATTTACTGTTACAATATCAACAGCTAATAAAAGTAATGATGTTCTTCACATAAAACAAACACACGAACAGATCCTATCGATCTGCTTTTAAAATTAATAAGGCTTGAGATCATGACTGCAACCTCTAACTGCACGAGCAAGAGGCGGCGGATGTAAAAAGTAACATTTCGTTTACTACTGTCTACTTGCTGGAATAAAAAAGCAAAATCTAACCAGGTTTAAAAATCAACTGTTTTCAATATATTTAAACTCTTCCAGTTAGAATCAAGACGATTATCACGCTATCGCGATCATTATGGTGAACGGTTAACGATTGATTCTAATTGTTTTGCTGTTTTGAATGCGCTAATACCTATTAGATTTCCTCGCTTCAATCTACATATTTGAATTCCTCAATAGAGTCTGTTTTGGCCAATTTTCCTCTAGCTACTCTGTGTTTCTTCGCAACCGGAGTTGGGATTCGCAGCTCCGTTCTCGTTTGCGATGATGCAGTTTCAGAAGGTGTGAAATGTATTGTTTTCGTTCCATTGGGTATTCTGTATATTTACCGGTTAATTGAGTACCTGCTACGTGTACATACGATATACGATTTATCCTAGAAAATTTGTTAGTTTATGTTGTTGTTTATTTTTTTGTTAAAGATTTTCGTCGAAGGTGGATTGCTATCTCTTGGAATACGCTAGATTTTCTTTAAGGTACGGTTCGATTTGTTGGTCTACGGGAAATGTGAAATGAAACGTTTTTACTGACTCAAATGGAAAACTAAGAATACAACCATCAATGCTCAACAAATTAAATCAAAAATATTCTAAGCTGATGTTGGGTACATGTTCGTTAAAAGCGGGGTTTACCTTTTCTTTAAAAGATTTAAATCGAACGATTATTTCTGTCACAACAAAACTAATTGAAAAGAAAGATACTGTAGAGATTACAACGAGAATAAATAAATTGTGCAAACGGAAAATTAAAAACATTCGAATAATCTATGATGATATAAACGTTCTCTAGCCACATACTAGGTTAGTCAAAAAGTTTTGATAGCGACATGGAGCAGTAGAAAAACCAAAATTTCAAACGCCATTTTAATATTTCCTCTTTCATAAGAACGTACTCAAAATTTCATTTCGATATGTCAATTCATTCTTTGTTTACAAGTCATTTCAATTTGGCATGTCAGTTTATTTTTTAACAATGGAACAATTCGAATATCGTGAAGTGATTAAATCCTTTGTTTTGGAAGGTTATCGGCGCTACTGAGATCCATGCAAAGATGGTAAAAAGAGTCTTCTCCTTCCTTCTTCTCCAACCATTCACCGATGAGTTCTGGAGTTTAAACGTGGCCGTACAAGCGTTGAAGACGATCCACGCTCAGGACGTCCAAAAAGTGCATCAAATCCAGAAATCATAGTGAAAATACAGGATATGGTTTTGGAAGATCATCGATCGACTGTGGATGTGATCGCTTTGGGTTTCAAAAAACTGTGTGCATAATGGGTGTCGCATTTGCTAACAATGCAACAAAAACACGTTCGAATGCGAATTTCAGAGTAACATTTGGAGCAATTTCGAAAGGATAAAAAAGATTTTCTGCGTCGATTCATCACTATGGATAAGAGTTGGGTCTACCACCATGATTCTGAATCAAAACAAGAGGCTGAACCAGGTGGTGTGAACCAGGCACTTCGGCTCCGAAGAGAAGACAATCAATTCTGATAATTATTATGACCTTTTGGACCATTATGATAAAAAAAAAAGTGAAAAAGACCCGGTTTGCAGAAGAAAAAAATATCATATTTCATCAAGACAATGCACCTGCTCACACAGCTCAAAAAACCATCGCGAAAATCATAGAATTGGGGTACGAATTGTTGCAGCATCCACCCTACTCGCCAGATTTAGACTTCTGGCTGTTCTCACATTTTTAAAAATTCCTTCGTGGAAAGCATTTTTCATCAAACGAAGAGGTTATAGCCGTCGTAGGGGAGTATTTTGCAGGCATTCCAGAAAGTCACTTCCGTAATGGGACAACAAAGTTGGAAGATCGTTATACCAAGTGTATTGATCTTATGGGAGACTATACTGAGCAATAACAGTGATTTCCCAAAAAAAAAAAATGTATTTTCACATCCGCTTTCAAAACTTTTTGACTAACCTAGTAAAGCAATTCTCGAGTACTTTTTCAAACAGACGTATCTGATTTTGTAAACAAAGAGGGCAAGTAAGATTTAAACGTTAAATTCAAGAAACCCTCACCGCTTTCATCAAGAGGTATCACGCGAAGGAAGATGTGTTCTCTTGGCCGGATTATGCTGGAGGAGTTGGACTGGCCGAAGATAAACAAAGTCCGCCAACCCTCCAAACATCCCCCAGCTGCAAGCGATATAAAAAGTTTTGTTTCGAACCTAAACTGAAATCTACATCTAAATCTTAATCTGAACCTCTACTCCAATAATTGAATGGCCAAAACGGTGGAGCAGCTGATCACCAAGGCCACAAAATAGCTTAAGAAAATGCCGACAACCATCTTTTCATTGCCCATGGCTAATATTCCGGCAACTGCCATAAGGCCGGCAAACATTAATTCATCGCCTTCGAAAAACGAGCTACATTCCCTCAACCAACTGCATAGCGACGCAGCTCATAAACCCGAGGTGCCTAATGAGTCATAGGGTTTCATAAGTTTGTCAATCTTCTAACATGATTTTTTCCTAAGATTGAAGTTCCCGGTGTGCTTTATCGGCTTTAAGGTGAAATGGGAGGGAGTCCTTTCTTTTTATGAACTATAGGTTAGGTTAATTATCGCTTCACGTTTTTGAGACTAAACATCACAAACAAAGCAAAACGAACAATGCTCAAATTGCTAACCAATCCAGAAGAGCTTGAATTCTTGATAATTTCACGCCTGAAGTCCTAATAGTATTTGAAGTTGGGGTGCTCAGAAAACTTAGGCTGATAGGGACTTGATCCCATATGTCCTTAACAGTCAGAGCCTGATTGTGTTTTGAAGCATCGACGCTAATCATAGGGTGGAACACTACTTCAGCAACGGACCCATGTACAATCATGTACATCATGTACAAAAAATCAAGTCCTTTTGTTCGAACACGACTGAGTAATGACAATGATTGACGGAAACAGCTCCACCGCCGAATTAGTGCCCCACCCTACTGCTCGGCAATATGATAGTTGCATAGAGGTAAAATCAATAAGAATTTTGCATTCTTACTGGGTAGCACTAGTTCAATTGTTTTAGAATTAGATTTAGATTTTAGAATTAGAAGAAGTAAAAAAGTTATTTCAAATTATATCTTATTGAATGATAATTTTTAAATCAATGAAAAGTAATCAACTTCTGTGTCAATATCTTTCAAAAGCTTAACAAAATTGCGTTTGATGACGCATTTGATTTTTCAATCAATGCAAAATCAGTTTAATTTCCAAAGAAACCCTGCGAAACAAAACTATAAGAATTCATAAGAAGTTCCCATATCATATGTGTAAATCAAATAGAGAGCCACTTCACACGAGGCGACAGTTGTCACCTCGTATGTCAGAGCGATTTGTCTCACCTCACACGCCACGCAGAATAACCATGACTATAGACTCTAAAGACTAGAATGCTGAAGAAAATCAACTCAATTGTTGAGAAAATCAAACTCGTCGACGGCGCCGGTGGTGAAGTGGTAAGCATGATGGCCTCTTACTTCAGTCGCTCAGTTCTAGTTAAAGCCGTTGGGATTTTTTGTAATGAAAAATCTCTGGTCCTGACCCATGTATTGTTGAGGTCATCAACATAAACATAAACAAATCTAGGGTTTTTTTTCATTAGGGCGAATCTACAATTGAGAGACTCTCTCCGGGCTCGCTCTCTTTCATTCATAAATTAATCACCTTTACGTTTTTCATTCTACTATTTGTAGAGTATGCTAGCCAGCACTGTTGTGTTTCGATCTGTACTAAAGAATCCCTCGAAAGTTTTATAATGGCGCTGTAATGAATAGAGGGGGGGGACGAGCAGAATATTTTAATTTCGCCTATCCCAAAAAAAAAAAACTAGAATTCATTGTCAGTAATACTATAATTTTGCAGCACTATCTCAGGCCTATACCATAACCAACACCATTCCCTCAACGATTGAAATGTCTTTAAACATGAGTGTTTAATTTGAGGTTTTGACACAATCTCACATACAATATAGCAAATTTTAGATGAAGGTTGCTGGAACACAAAAATGGTCGTCATCATTGGCTAATTTGCATCGGAATTTCGAATTTTTGGAGGCACTAATCTAAGAAACTACAAAATTCACATGCTCAACTTTTATAGGATTCTTGATGAATTGACTTGTATGCTCCATACAAGTTTTAATGATTTGGTATACGAATTTTTTTAACGTTCTACTAGTTGTGCCTTACAACCGGCCGAATACAAAAAGGGAGCCCTGACCATAAGTCTTAGTGATGGCAACATCGCTGATGAGAATTAAAAATCTTCACCCCCCACCCCCAACCCCACTAAACTATATTAATCATTCAAAATGTCTTCCCCCCCCCACACCACCCCTACCCCCAACCCCCAACGAAACCAACACACAACACACAAAAAAAAAAAAAAAAACCAAACAAAAAAACACACAAAAAACAACCAAAAAAAAAAGCCAACACCACAACCACCAAAAAAAAAAAAAAAAAACACTTAAAAATTTCCTCCATCTCACTAACCGAGTGAAAACGATCCAAAACCCCGCCCTCACACACAATTGCCTTTTTTCCCCCCCCCCCCCACCCACAACACGCAAAAAAAATCATGGCGTTCTGTTCATTAGTTTGTGAGTTTTTGTGATACACGCAAAAAAAAATCCGCTGTAGAAACTACCATTTCGAGGGTTAAATTAACTCAAACACCAACAATTTTCACCTGTCTATAAATGCGTTTGATTTTACCACGCGTGCGATTGAAGTTATCCATTGTGGGGTTGATATCAACATGAGGTCTGTCAAATTTACCACAAATGTTGAAGGCTGTACCATAAACGTAGTAAGTTTTACTGAAATTTCATGGTAGTTTTGAAAATAGGCATAGTAGGGTAAAATGGTAGTTTTTACTGCAAGATTTTTTCCAGTGTCTTCACGCCCCCCCCAAACAACAAAACAGGTCCCCCACCGCGCGCCCCCGCCCCCCCCCCCCCCAAGCCCCCCCCAAAAAAAAAAAAAAAAAGTTTGAAAAAAGGAAAGGTTTTTTTTTCTCACACCAACAAAAAAAAATTTTTCCCCCCCTTGCCCCCGTAACAACCTGAATCACTCCGGAACAACGTTCGTCATCTCAGTGGACATGCGAACCTCATCAAAAGCGCCCGATAGCACAACAATGAGCTGGAAAGGTCATGGCCTCGTTATTTCGGGATGCACATGGTATATTCATATTATATTTATATTCATTGACTACCTGGAAAAGGAAAATACCAAACAGTACATATTATGCAACGCTATTGGAGCGTTTGAAGAACGAAATCGGGGAAAAACTGCCCCATTTGAAAAAGAATAAAGTAGCTTCATCAAGACAATGCACCTTGTCACAAGTCAATCAAAACAACATGAATTGAACTCCGAACTGCTTCCGCATCCACCGTATTCTCCTGATTTTGGCTCCCAGCAACTACTGGCTGTTCGCAGACCTAAAAAAATGCTCGCATGTAGGGAATTTTGTTCGAATGATAACTGTTTCGCTGAACCTGAGGCCTATCTAAAGGCAAAAAAAATCTTTCTACAAGAGTGGTAATGAAATATTATATTGGTGAATAAAGCCAATTTGCAACGGAAAAACCCGTGTTTTTTTTTGTAAAGCCAGGACTTTTCAGCCCTCCTGAAACAATTACAATTAGAAAAAAAAATCAAGCAAAAACACAATTCAGCATTATATGTTTGATATATTTGCGCTTTTTTACAGTTGATAATATAGATATTGGTGGTTCTTAAAAATGTCAGAAGTGTGTTTCGTAGGGAAACTGCCCCCATATTAATCTCATTGTTCCTTTATTCATCCTACGATGAATCAAACAAATGGACAGTTGAAGGATCGGTTTCGATTTCTAATAACGTTTGCTTACGTTAAATAACTACAACAAACATTACTAACTAATCCTGTCACGTGTATACCGTTTTATTTCAAGTAGGATGAATTGCAAATTGATGAGATTGATATAGGTACATCTTCCCTACATTGCCATTTCAGAAACAAGTGGAATTAGTTTCGAAAGCAGCTAGCACTTATGCTCTGATTTACATAAGAAAAGTTTTCAAAAAATGCGGAAAATTCAAATATTTCCGAATCATCAATCAGGTTCTATGCAATGACATTCTAATTCTTAAGTTAATGCTTGATATTGATCATATCTAAAAAAGTGCCAAAAAACCACTTGGAGCTCACCGTAAAACATAAATCACGGTAAGCCCTGTGCGAAAGTATAATAGGTAGGCATAAATAGAAAGCTCCCGGAATTAATGATTGATGACGTCTTTGCTTCGATCAACACAAAACAAGTTTTTGCTCGAAAAAAAAACCTCAAACAAACTCAACCAAACAACATCCGGACTGGCGAAAACTGGTACATCAGCTAGCACCTCGCAGGTGGGAAATGCAACGTCACGATTGATACCTAATCCTAATAGATGAGCAGCCCGGGTGGAATTTTTGTAATTCCGGTTCAAGGGAATTGCCCGTAAAACATTTACGTAAATTCACAAACCTGTCGTTTTCCTAAGCGATAAATAAAACCAGTTTATGGATGTTTTTAAATGGTCGCACACAAAGCATTGATGATCTACCTATTGGTGAAGAAAACAGAATGTTTTTCGGCATTGGCCAGCAATGTCGTTTCTAGAATTGTGCAAAATCATGGCAAACATAAGGGAAAGGGAACTCAAGCAAAATAAACTCAAACGAACAAAAGCTTTTTAAGACCAATAAATTTTCATCTGTATTTACGTACTTTTTCTCTTCGCAATATAACACATGTTCCTTTCTGCTTTTCATCCATTTAAAATTGTTAAATTAAAAAACAAATAATGCTTCACGTTTTTGCTCTTTCGCCTACACTCTAGTTCCTCTCGGCTATGTACAGGTAGTTTGTTAAAAGAAGAAAACTATATCAATAATCATAAATATATGGTGTGTTTTTTTTTAAAGTAAGTATAAAAATAATAGCATATAAAAAATTAAATAGGTCAACTCTTAAAATAGAGTTATCTGATTTGTTTCACTTCTCGCGTTTCAAAGTTTTTTTTTTTCTTCTAACCTTTTTCTTTATACAAAACAAAAAATGTTTCAAGTCGGGTTATGACGCTCTGCTAATTTTACCTTATAAACTGGCTTATATACGTTAGCAACTGTTTGCCTTCTGGCGGTTATGTAAGGATTTGTTTGTAGTAATAATTCAACCGCGCCTTTCCGCCGCACGTTGAAATATAAAAATCTTAACTAATTAAAAAATCTTTCCGTAAAACAAACATATCAATTGTAAGGGATTCTCCACATGTTTCCTACTGCATAAGCTTATATTTGTGTGCTATCTTAAATCGATTATTCACATTATTCCGCTCCTAACTTCCGCTGATGTTTTAATTGGTTCTCACTAAAAAAATTACTATCCTCTTCGATTCTGCTAAAAACTACTTCTTCTTATTGCATTTTCACTGATGCAATTTTTCTCAAGAAAAAAGGAAACATACAAATGAACAGTGTGTTTGTGTGTGGTTTTAAATCCCGCTCCATTCTTTCGATGGATTTGTACGAGATACGCCAAAAAAGAGAACTTCTCTTTTCACTAATAGAATCACCGCAATCGAACGGGTTCATTCCCCGGGGGAGGAGCAAGCTTATATGTGTTTGTAATTTTTACTTGTTTTAGCTTAAACTATTTTGATTATGTACAACAATTGTTCCTGTTATTGTATACCAAAAATGGTTTCCTTATAAAACTTCCTCTTTTTCTCTTCATCATGCTAGTTTAACCAACAGTTTCGTCTAAATCCCTTAGAGATTCTCTCCCTACTTCTATAAAAAATAATGTAACTGGTCGAACTTCTGCTGCGAGAACTATCCCATCCTGTCTGTAGAACGACAGTGGCCAAATGTTCAATGATTTCACTCAAGTTCGCGACGAGTTCCGGCATTGCCGTACTCCCAAACAATGGATTGTGCTGAAGGCTGAACAGTTGAAAAACTGGATGCGGCCGCTACCAACTGTCCATGCTGCTGCTGCTGTTGTTGTTGATGACGATAGTACAAAGGTTGCTGATGCGCAGCGCCATGGGGACTGGGCAAGTCTCGTTGGTAGTGGGCGATACTGTTGTTTCTGTCACTGCTGCTGCTGTTGCTGCTATTGTTATAGTACAAGTAACGGTAGGAGGACGTCATCAACTCATCACTAGCAATAGAACTTCCAACATCATGTTGATGATGTTGATGGTGGCTCTACGTTTCGCGTTCCTTTTTCACCTTCAGCTCCTCGCCAAGGATCGTGGCGATTTCGCCCTGCATGAACGCCCACGGTATCGTCGAGTTCGCCAGCGGACACTTCTCACCACTAGGACAGTACACCTCGGCGCCAGAGCCCTGCGGATGGATGGGGAAAGAAGATGGGAGGTGAGAATTTTGCTGTAAGGGTTTAGTAGTTTGATTTGTAATATTTGCGCTTGGTTGGAGCGAATGAAGGTGCCAGAAGGTTAAGACATACATATATGTTTGCTTTTTCCACAGAAATTTATTGCATCGTACTGCATATTAAAAATAAGCCTACGAGGTTTCTTTTTCTAATTTTATGCAATCATTACAAGATTGTTGCAATTTAATCAAGACTTCATTTTCAAATGAAGGGTAGGGGCGGTATTTTGATATAACAATTAGAATGTGAATATTCTGCAAATGGCCCAAAACATAAACCGAGTCGAAATACGTTATTTAGCTTATACCGCCCTTCAAGGGAAAGCTGTCATACTTTTGTTTGATTTCTTATTCAAACAGAGTAACTGTTTCCAAATTAATCTCATTGTTTCCATACCCATCATATACTAAATTAAGAGATTGAAGTGCAAGCAGCTAGGTTTTTTTTCGTAATACCGTTTGCTTACGTCCAATAACAAATATCAACATAACAAATCAATCCATTCGTCTTTCAATCCTTTGTTTTTGAGTTGATGGAATTGCGAAGCGATGAGATTGATATAGAATTATGCGTTCATGGGTAGTTTAATGTCTTTATACTAAATCGTCTAATGACGTTACAAACATCCTTGATGATTGTTTTGATGTAGACAACACTGACGTAAAAATCCTATATAAATTCATAAGATTTGGCTTATGAAACTGCATGAGCCCACTGTATTTTGATTTCATACGACCCTTATGATATCAATGTGTGCAACTATGGTTTTCTCAGTTAATCGAAATGATTTTCTCTTATGTTCTTATCAAATGATAAATATTAAAAGTACTGCGGGCGTATAAATTTCCTAAGTTTGTAAAATTAAACAACAATTAGAGCATTTCATAAAGTACTGTTATGAAATTCAAACACTTTTCTCTTTCATAATATTATCAAGTCAAAATTGAAAGATGTTTTTAACTAGTGTATTTCTTACGAGAAGGTATAGGATTGTAAAAAGAAAATCTAAATTTAGAGATTGTAACGAAAATGAAGACCATTTATAACTTAGTCATAACAAGGTAGATTTTCCTGCATTTTATATCAATCCATCGAAAATTTCTTTTGTTTTCCGCGTTAATAACAATCGTTTTACTTCAAAACCTTAGATAAAATTGTGAGATATTCTTATTGTCCATACATATGCATAGAAACCCTACTAAAAGCACAGCCCTTCACTAACACAGACTTCAGAATTAAACATCTAAACATTTAACATGCAGTAGCGTCGATATGTTGATATGGGGGAATAAATTATCAATAATCAGAATTAACTAGTAACACAACCGCACGTGTTTTCAGCTTGCTCTCTAAAGTTATTTTTTGACGTAGGACTACGTCTTTGTTTTCTATACTGGGGTACAATTTAAAAAAAAAAAACCTATTGCGACCGTCACGAAAAGCGGTCAGGTTTTGAGCGTTAATATATCAGTCGTTTCTCCAAACATTTTCAAAATGTTTGCCCCAATCGATCGGAAATATTTCTACGCGTCGATTCCAATATTGAAAACTATTCATTTTCAACATTAAACTATTGAAAATAACGCAAATAAAAGGTGATGTCTTATAATTTCGTTTTGCAGACGAGATTTTCTAAACGCCAAGTATTTTCCTATCACAGACTTCAAATATAAGTAAGGGAGCATATACACACGCACGAGAGAAAAAAGGAAAAGGTGCCCCCCTCCTTCCCCCGCTGCTTAGGAGGGTTAGCGGCGCAAAGAGGCAACAATAAAGTAGTGACGGGCGGGGCCAGGAGCCCCGGAGGGTATAACCAATAAACAGGAAGCAGTGGCTCTTTCGTCTTTGGCTACGCGACCGGCTATCCAGTCGACAACCAACCCACCAAGCAATTTGAAACCTGCCCCGTGACTGGTAAGAAACGTAAAAGGCAGCCACCCACCATCATCATTAATAATAACGAAAAAAAAATAAATTACTAACAACACCAGGATTGAATCTATCAGCTAACTGTTGTCGCATAATATTATGAAATTTGTCAGAAGCAGATAATTTCCCATCAACATGAGAGGCTCTACGAGTGGACAGTAATTTATTGCTGGAACGAAGAGAAATGAAGAGAAAGTATTGATAGTTCCGTTTAGCGTAACGGCAGGCTGTGAAATTGAAAGATACAAGTTGAAAACGAGCGGAGGCCATTTTTTTTTTTTTTTGCAGGATGCTGTACCGCGAGTGATTGGTGCAGTCGAAATGCATCATAATGGACGACGCGACGAACATTAAAGCGGACGCCAAGCAGATCCCCGGCTTGGAGTTTTTCGTCGGCAAGTCCCGCCTGGATGCTCCGGAGAAGTTCCGAAAGAAGAAGTTCGACAAATTTACCTAGAAGTACTTGATGTGGCAAGCGTTCTATGGGTGCGGCAAATTCAGCAAGCCGTACATAACAACCGGCACCATCAAAGGTCAAATATATAAAGAAGTATGCCTCCAGTAGCGCCTGCTGCCCTTCCTCAGGTCCCACGAAGGTGGCACTCTGTTTCGGCCGGATCTGGCATCGTGCCATTACGTGAAACCGGTGATGTTGTTTTTGTGCCGAAGGAGGCAAATCCACCAAACTCGCCAGATCTTCGCCCAATAGAAAAAATCTGGCCGATTATGAAGGGCAATCTCCGGAAAACAGAGAAGGTCTTCAAAAACGACAATGATTTGAAGAAAAAGTAGGTGAAATTGTGTGAGAAAGATGGCGCATGTGTTGCACAGGATTTGATGGGTGGCGTTAAGTCCAAGATGCGGGCATTTTGCCTAGAAGAGGAAGTTTAATAAACCAACTTTACAAAAACATAGCTAATATGTGTTTATTTATTCCTTGAGAGTTTCAAAAATATCCGACTTAAAATGAATTTTTGGTGCCCAGATCCGTGAACTGCAATCATAAATTCGAGAACAAGCAAAAATACACCGTGAACTGAATCACGTAATCATGAACTAAATAGCGTTTAAAGGGAAAAATCCTGAAAACGTGAACTAGTTCACGATCCGTTTTCATCTTCGGGAATGCTTTTTTTCTGTGTGATCATTTTTGTCTGTTGCTTTTTTTCGAGTGCAATGTTTAACAGCATCCGTAGGCAGTACCAACGCCACCTTGAAAACACATTTTAATCGCATGACTAAAATTATCAAAGCTAGAATGGTGGATCTCAATAATAACAATTTTGCAAACAAGATCCGTACTCTCCCCGATTGTGCTAAGCCGTTCTGGAAAATGTCAAAAAATTTAAAAACTAAGCTCAGGCCCATTCCACCGTTGATCCTATTAGACAACAATGACTCTAACGATCGCTTGATAACTGCTGCAGAGAAAGGTCAACATTTCGTCACCACCCACAATCTTGGCCAAGTTAGTTAGTTCACACGAAGCTGCCGTTAATGAGTATGCGAATAACATTCATTTATGTACCAGCGATTTTTCGGAAGAGTTGGAGATCACAGCTGACGAACGTTATACCTATTTCAAAACCTCCAAAAACATGAAGGCCCCCGATTTCGATAACATATTGAACTTGGAGCTCAAGCAATTCAAGGTCTACTATCATCTCACGTTGGTCATCAACCAATGTTTCCGACTTAGTTACTTCCCCTCTTGCTAAAAGTCAGCTAAAGTCATCCGTAACCGGAAACCTGGGGAAGATCTTTCCTCTCCCACGAGCTATCGACCCATCGGCCTTCTTTTAGGGTTATCCAAACACTTTGAAAAGCAATCTACCGCAGCCTACTTGCATCTACCAAAGCAAACAACGTCTTTCTTGAGGAACAGTTTGGTTTCCGACGCGGTCGTTCAACTTAAACCAACTATCCAGTCACTAACATCCTCAGGCGGAACAAACTATTTTCCACTCTCGACTGAATGCCTCAAACAATCCGAAATGTGCTGTGGTTACTCAGGTTTAATCATGGAAAAGTCAGTTAAACCAACTCTTTAGTTGGGAAATTGATTTGGTCATATCATAAAAAGGACGGAGGGCATGGTCCGCGTTACAAATTATCATCTCTTTATCCAGCATGTGCTATATTCACTCCGGATAATAGTTTGTTCAACTCTTCGTCGCTGCAAATGGCCGACTGCAAGTGACGTGGAAAGAT
Organism: Aedes koreicus; assembly: GCA_024533555.2. Classification (NCBI taxonomy): domain Eukaryota; kingdom Metazoa; phylum Arthropoda; class Insecta; order Diptera; family Culicidae; genus Aedes; species Aedes koreicus. The sequence continues at coordinate 131,083 of JAHHFK020002473.1, read as the reverse complement.
TCTGATCTTCTAGTCGTCACGGGCGGCGTTTTGTATCCACAAGAATTTTCAGTGACCAGAAATGCCATCACAGTAGTCAGGTAGACAGGGGCATCGGTGATCAATGAGGTCTATACAGGTGGCGAAGAGCATGGTGTTTGTCGGTATTAGGAACGAAAAATGAGTAAACAATCCATGATTTCGGGTAGTGACGTAAAACTCCAAAAACAAGCGAATGATATCAAAGCAAGTTTAGTTTTGTCCGCATCCTCTTAGTGCACAAGAAGGCATTTTTCAGTCGAAACCTTTTAAAAACTACACCAATTACATTCCACCTTGTGATTTGCTGCTATTGTAAATTGATGTTTTTGGAGATCTACGTCACGCATGTTTACAAAAAACAGGCTGTGCATCATCTCACGAACACAATGACAGTATTTTGCATTACGCTAATACAACTTAACCACTTCTTCTCCACCTGTATAGACCTCATTGATCGGTGATAACGAGCTCGTCGTGATTGCCTATCCGGAGAAGCCGGTGATTGCAGGGAAACTGCAATTGTCTTCGCATTACCTTATTGCAAACGACTAGCGGTGTGGCGCGGTAGGCCGGATAGTAATACTGAGAGCTGATGTATACCAGTGAAATTATTTCGGCTCGTACCTCTAGTAATTCTAAGTTTTCAAACACGATAGGTAGGGTAACGGGATGTAATGTTAGCCTAGCTCCTTCATTCGGCTAATGTACCAAATATGTTATTAATTCAACCATAATCAACAAAATCATGTTGCTATCGGGATAACCGATGAAGTCCAAAGCAATTGAGACTTTATTAATCAATTTATTGTTATTCACATCCGTGCAATGTTCGATTTCTATAACTTTTTAGACACCATAACTTCTCTGGTTAAGCTTAACAGATTATCTGCATGATCTTCGAATGATCTAAATTTGGCTAATTTGAACCGATTAACCGAGTAATGCAGCCTAGATGTACAAAAAATAGTCACACGTTATTAACTAACTATTCACATCAATAAAATAACAATAACTTAACAAGAAAACCTTAGACCCAATGTTAGGGACATATTATTTTCTATGTACCCAACTATGGCCTGTTGTATCAATAGAGTAGTAAAAATGCTGTTATTGGTAAAATTTTCAATGAGAATGCATGATTTTGCGTTTATATATTTTTCAAATGGCTCAACCAAAGGAACAAAATCTGTAAAGAGTAAATTATAATGTTTTCATTATCGAATGACCGGTAAATCATATATGAAAATCACTGAAATGTTTCAAAGTAATTTTAGTTTAATTTGTTTGTGAAATTATGTGTTGGGTTGAATGAATACAGCTGGCAATGCCTTCAATCAGAAAATCAGGAAGTAAAACTGTACGAAGACAGCATTTAATAGTAAACCTCTCGAACGGGATGAAGTTGCATCCATGAATAGACCAAATTTGGAGTATATGGACCGACATTACATCCATATCCCTCGAAAGTTTCTGACATAATAAAATGAGTTGTGTAACTTTTTGTGATACATACTACCAAACGTCTTATAAAACGTACCTAAGCAAGTGTAAATCTAGTTCAATATCGCTCACAACTACCATACTTCATGAGTTACGATAAAAAATGTAATCGATCGTTGCATAATAGGCTGAGTTAAGGGACACATACCCTACTTAATGAGCAAGTCTTTGTTAGTGAAACTCACGAAATGACAATTATAAGACATGACTATACCTTTTTCTGATGTTTTGTTCTTCATTTTTAAATACTTGAATTTTTAAATAATTGTTGGAAATACTTTCAATCGATTGATGCAAAAAATTTGGAAATTTAGCGAGGAATGAATGAGTTATTACCGTTCAAAAGCTGATCAATTTTTGGATGCTCCTAATTTTAGATTTTCCCATTTGCACTCCCATATGTTGCCGAAGGATGTTATCCAACATCCAACAATTTCTTGCATGACGTTAAGACCCTAATGTTAATTGAAGGACGTATGTTTAGTAAGAAACTCAAGATTTCACCATTCGAACCTTACGCCGATTCCGAAGAATGCCGTTTGTGACAACCATCGTACACTCACCTGTCGCTTGATGCTCTCGCGGCTGCAGGGGAAGCAGAATTTGTGATGCCCGACCGAGGGACACTGCACGAAGTGGGTGTCTTCCAACCGTTCCTGGCAGAGGGTACACTTGAGCGTTGGATTTGGCGCGGGAGCAGGTGCATTACCACCGGGTGCATTGTTCGGTGCCGGTCCGTTGATGTTCGGTGGTGCTCCAGGACCCGCCGGTCCAGGTCCAAGGGGGCCGGGTCCACCGGGACCACCAGGCGCACCGCCTGGTACTGCACCACCGACGCCATCCGGAGGCGGTTGCGAACCGGGCTGTGATTGTGGTTGTTGCGGGCCTTGCTGCGCTATGGAAGGTGCCCCCAGAGGTCCCAGTGTGACCGGTGTCGTACTACCGTTTCCATTCGGTCCATTCCCGTTGGGAGTGGAAGCACCGCCCGAGTTGGACTGTGCTGCCTCCGTCGATGTGACTGTTGTACTGGACACGTGCCGCGAACCGGATGATCGTCGACCACTAGAAGAACCTGCAAGGGAGGTAGTATTAGGTTATTAGGATCAACACAACCAGAACGAAAGCATAACGAAAATCATAAAGCCAAAATATAAGCGAAGTGGGTTTTTTTATGCGCAATAGCCGTAAATTGTAACGAAGGGCCACAATCAAAAACGTCGACTATAAAGTTACATTCTTCTACAGGGTGATAAAATGAGGGCAATGGAGTTGATGATTTTTATTTTATTTTAAGAAGGAAGCCACCTACCGGAACTGTTTGGCGAATGTTGAGAACCTCGGGAAGCCGTTCGTGGTGGCGGCGGTCCCGGTGGGCTTGGGCCGTTACGTGGGCTACCCGGCGGCAGGGTTTCGGTGATCGACATTAGATTAGCCATAGGGCTTTGTAGTGGTGCCACCGATGATGGGGTCGGTGGTGTAGAATCGCCCATCGAAACCGGCGCAATCGGTATCACGGTCGGGTACACTACACAGAGGAAAGAGAGAGAGAGAAGAGAAGATCGTGAATGGTGACTTGTGGTTCATAGGAGCTGCAGTGCAATCATTCCACGGGACGTGTCCCGATCGCAAATCACATTTCGCTGACGTGATGCGCTTATTTACAAACAGTGCGATTATATAACAGCAAAACAGAGATATTAAACTGTTCAACGGAGTTGTTTGGTTATTCAGAATACAATCTTCCAAACAGCGACTGGCAGACCACCAATCGCAAGCACAATCGTACAATTATTCGGCGCTGATTAGAGTCTGACTTATCAGCTGAAACGTATACCTTTTTCACACTGGCCCGCTGATAAGCGAACTGCATGCCACATAATCTTGCATTGAAACGCCACACAGCTTGATAACGGCAAAGCAGCTGTAATCGAAGAAAATAGAATCCTCTGGTGGTGAACCTACTCGAGTTGCCCTGATGATAAGCGTGGCCGCAGTCGGTCATCAGTGTGTTGATAGTGGCCAGAACGCTCCACTTATAGTAGGTACAATCAAAGCCATTATCGCAAAAGCGCGCGGGACTATCAACAAACAGAAGGCAAATAAAAACATCCTTCAATGCTGCCATTCGGTCAATAGTACAGTGTGTACAGCTGGAGCGAGCAAAAAACAGCGTGTCGGGATCGTGCACCGGAACGTGGTCGTTGGTTTCAGTTTTAGTTTTTGTTTTGATCTTCACTAGGAATAGGTACACATTATATATAATTACGAGTTGCTGACTCTATAACTTGGAATTGCGTCATATATATATATATGAGATTGAGGGAGACGGAGACTGGGGTTGTAAACTGAGAAAGCTTGGTCTGTTTTGTGTAAGTGGATATTTTTTCTTCTGTCGGCTGAAGGTGAGACGATGAAGGCCATTTGCGTCAGTCTTAATTCTGCTACCCGATTATGTAGGTATGGAGTAGATGTCCTTGATATTCGATTCGCACGTGCAAAAAGGAGAAGAACCACAATGCCAGTTATCAACCGGTTTGAATGTAGGTAAATTGCTATTGAAAATTCTTGGAGCAGTTGTTTGGCTGTCGGACGAAAATGGAGTTGTTTGAATCAACCATTATGTTTACATCGTGGTTCTATCGGTCTACCCACAAATGTCTTCTCTCCACTGGTAGTAGAGATTTATTTCTGATATGAGGAAAATCAGTAATATATTGAATTCTTTATTAAAATAACTTTTCCAAGTAAAAAAAATCGACGAGGCCAAGCTCAATAATTTTAGAAACCTTGTAGCTCAAGTTTCAGAATAACAAAGATTTAAATTGAAAAAAAAACGTGTTTTTAAAAAAAAGTGAAGGAGTTAAAAAGCAAGAATTGAAATTATCAAAATATATATTTCACTAACCTAATTCAAATTTGACTAAGGGGCTATGCATAAACCACGTAGACTTTTTTTGGGGGAGAAGGGTTTGACCAAAGTCTACGCTCCATACAAAATTTCAAAAAATTGTATGGAGAAAAGTCTACGAGGGGGGAGGGGGGTCTGAGATTTTCAAAAATGAGTCTACGTGGTTTATGAATCGGCCCTAATCAGCAAACATTTTACTACAACGACCACCAAAAGTTTTTGTCATGTAACATTACCCCTGCAAATATGTATTCAGCTGTACATCGTTTCCAGCGTGTTTCTATATGTGTTAAATGAATGCCTATTGTAGGGCCCGATTTGAATCTGTAGTGGTAGTTGTGTTAATGTCTATAGCTTCATTGTATAGCAATAAATTCAACTCACATCAAAGCTCCTAAGGGGCTATTCATAAACCACGTAGACTTTCTGGGGGGAGGGGAGGGGGGAGTGTGGTTGACCAAAGTCTACGCTCCATACAAAATTTCAAAAAATGGTTTGGAGAAAAGTCTACGACGGGGGGTCTCAGACCCTGAGATCTTCAAAAATGAGTTTACGTGGTTTATTGACAGGCCCTAAGGGGATTTCGTTGAGAGATTCCATAAGATCAAAATAAGATTTGCAAACAAATCTGTATCTGATTGAATCAGCATCCTACGATCTATTTACACAATCGTTATGGAGAATGGCACCGAAATTTTGAGGAAGATCCCCTCAAAATTTTGAACGAGCCATGATCAAAACATGGGACATTTACCTAATTAAAATTAAAATATTTATTCAGAACTCTGAACAAGATTCGCTCAACAACCTGGATAAGGTTTGCTGAAAACTCCGAGAGACATTTAATCGAGGAATCTCCGATCAGATTAGCTTGGAGTTCTAATTCGCATGATAATCAGTTGAGTCTAGAGTAGGATACGTTCATTTGCAAATCACAAACGGAGTTCTTTCGTGAACCTTAAGCTTCGCTCAGATTCTGTAATATGGCTCGCAATAAAATTCGAGCATGACGCAATCAGCATCCTGAGTAGGATTTGCTTAGAACCCTTTTCAAGATCTGTTCTTAATTAAAAATAAGATTTGCATTAATTAAGAACAAGATTAAAGCAGGTCAGTATGTGCGAAACAATCTTAGCAGAGTAAGTTGTGTTCAGTATCCTGAGAAATATTCTATTAAAATCTTATTAAAGCCGCGCTGAGAATACATCGCGAAATTCATAACCAGATCTGAGCATGTATATTAATTAAGTCACTCGAAACTATTACACGAAGGTTGAAAATTTTAAAACTTGCTCATTAAGGAGGGAAATTACTTTTTTTCGGCAACTACGGCTACTTCCTCCCTTAATCTTTACGTTCCTTTCAAGTTTGTATATTCATAAAATATTGAAACTTTAACTAAAGCTATAGTAAATTTGGTTGGTTAACTAAATTTAATTTTCGGCTGGTTCTGGATTCTGCCTTCTATGCAAAGAATTTTCTTCTATCAAAGTATCAGACTTTAAGTTAGTAAACACCCGAAAATTCTGCTGGATTACGAAGGCTCCTATTGATATAAATACTTTTCGGCAGATGTCAGTGAAGTTCATTGAATGATTTTCGAAAATTTTGGATTTACCAAGAAACATTGTATGTTTCTATTACTATCCGATGTCCCTTTCCTTCTCAGCATGTAGCTGGAAACTTTCACCTGGGGCGTCTGGGGCCAAAGAGGGTACCCTAGCAGCACAAAGTCGTCATAATTGGTTTCAGCAACTTGATTGTAACACAATTGAGTCACATTGAAGTTATTTCAACCGATTTACAACAAGTGCGCTTCTAGGGTGAATCGTGTAACTCTCATCGATGTCGCTGTACCGCTGGATCGCAACGTCCAGTCAACGTTCTCTACCAAGAAGTACCATGAACTGGCGGAGGAGTTGAGGCAGATGTGCCATTTGGAGGAGGTCAGTATAGTTCCGGTATTAATCTCGGCGAACGGAATTTTTCCCCGTAGCCTTATGCGTTCCCTTGAAGAGTTGGAGCTGCGGAAGGATCTGAACAGCATTCAGAAAGCAGTGATTCTTGGAACCTGTAGTATTGTCCGGCAGTTCCTGAATCATCATAACTAAAGGGTGTTTCGATCAAAATTTGGTCGACTTAAACTTGACGCATTTCCTTTCATCGTGCATTACAATATTTTGCAAATCCCTCATTTTGAAGATGTGTGCGTGTAGCATCATGCCTCTATTTTGATTTTGAGATTAGCACTTCAGTTATCAAAATGTCGTCGAAGGAAGAGAAGCAACGCATCAAAATTTTGCACGTGCATGGCGAAAATCCAAACAACTCTCACGCAAAGTTGGCGAAATGGTTGAATGTGGCAAAATCAACTGTTACCAACGTATTAAAAGTGTTCGGTGAACGTTTGTCGACAGCCAGGAAAGCTGGATCGGGTGGGAAATAGAAATCCGGAGGCCACAGCGACGACAAAAAGGGTTGCCCGCTGTTTCGAGCGGAACACCAACCTCTCCGTCCGAGATGTCGCAAAGAAGCTGGGAGTGGCGCCTTCAACCGTGGATAGAGCTGAAAAACGAGCTGGACTGTCGACTTACAAGAAAGTGGTGACTCCAAATCGCGACGATAAACAAAACACGTCGGCCAAAGCACGATCGCGAAAGTTGTACACGAGGATGCTGACTATGTTGGATTGCGTGGTACAGGACGATGAAACTTACGTCAAGGCAGACTTTAAACAGCTTCCTGGACAGGAATTTTATACGGCACTGACGGGGAAAGGTGGCAGATATTTTCAAGCACATTAAACTGTCAAAGTTCGCGAAGAAATATCAGGTGTTGCAGGCCATCTGTACCTGTGGCTTGAAGAGCGACTGTAACCGTCAACCAGAAAATTTATCTGCGTGAGTGCCTACAAAAACGTCTACTGCCTTTCCTGAAGCGACACAATTGTTCCGTTCTATTTTGGCCAGATTTGGCCTCATTTCATTCCGGAAAAAAGGCCATGGTATGCTGCCAACAACGTTCAAGTGGTGCCCAAGGACAAGAACCCTCTCAACACGCCAGAGCTCCGCCCAATCGAACAATATTGGGCCATCGTCAAGCGGAACCTTAAGAAAACTCAAAAAGCTGTTGTGAGCGAGAAACAGTTCAAGGCAAACTGGCGTTCTGCGGCGAATAAAGTGGACAAGGAGACTGTACAAAATCTTATGGCAGGTGTTAAACGAAAGACCCGGCAATTTTCATTCGGTAAAAAGGAAGCTTAGCTGAATATTTCTCCTGTATTCTGTGTTAACTGAACTTGAAAACGAAAAAGAATTTGACTTATTAATAAAAACTTTGATCGGCTCACACACATTACTGTTTGATTAAATTTTGATCGGAACACCCCAATCTAACCGAAGTAAACCAATTAGGATGTAAGTCTACAAAACCGACGGTATACAATGTATCCACCGAGCCTTACCCTAGCAGCACTTTCTTCTTCTTTAGCATTTCAAGCTTATTGCTTTCACAACTAGCTTATTGCTGGCTCTCAATTTATTGTTCTAAATGCACTTCCACAGTTATTAATTAAGAGCTTTCGATGCCAAGTACCATTTTTGCATGATGATTATATGATTTTTGCATTACTGGCAAGTACAATCATACGCTGTGCACAGGGAGTCGAGAAATTTTCCTTTTCAAAAATTCCTAGACAAGACCGGGAATCGAACCCAGCCACCTCCAGCATGGTGTTGCTTTGTAGCTGCGCTTTTACAGACTGAGCTAAGGGAGGACCCAATGTAGAAAGCATTATTAATCAATATTTTTGTATTATATAAAAGGGGCTCGGTACTGGTTGAATGTCAATATGAAACATTGAATAAATTCTCGTGGACAAAACACAGACACTTCTCTATCAGTGTAGTTGTTTACATGTTTATATTTCTGTTGCATTTGGTAAAATGGCATCAAATGAAGTGGAAGTGCCCAAACGCATTTTGTACGAACGGCAGCAAAATGCGACATTATTGGTACGCGATCTTGCGAAGACATTAAAACTACTAAAAAGTACCGTGTTTAGTGTTTGCAAATTGTTTGACAAACCCTGATAAAAAATTACCTTAAACGAACGATATCACAAGCCCTCCAACCATTTCTTTAATGGTTTGATGATACCTCAAATAGGTCGTTAAGAAAAATAACCATACGAAATTTATTGGGGAACGCTTTACTGTGGATGGAAAGACTGGAAGCAGATCAAACCGAAAAGTATGCTCCTGCCAAATGGACAAGAAGGTGGTAGCCATTATTGAGAAAAATCCCAACCTTTCTGTGCAAAAAGTGGCTCGCAAAGTTGGAAAATCAAAATCATATGTGCAAAAAGTAAAGCGAAGGCTTGGAATGAAGGTGTACAAAGTGAAAAAGGTGTTCAACCATGATGACAAGCAAAATTTAACTGCAAAAGGTCGTGCTAACCTTCTTTTGCAAACATTTTCATGTATCATATTGGACGACAAAACATACGTACTCGAAGACTTTAGACAGCTTCCGAGTCTGCCTTTTTATACCGCAAGTTGTGGTCGAAAATCCGAATGTTTTGTCTCTATCGGCACTATCAACAAGGATGTGTACCAGAAAGAATGTCTGCAAAAGCGGTTACTACCGTTTATAAGCAGCCACAAATCTCCAACTCTGTTCTGGCCTGATTTGGTCTTTTTCCACAATGCAAAATCCGTCCTGGAATGGTATAAGGTACAAAACCCCCAAAAAACCCCCCCCCCCCCCCCCCCCCCCCCCCCCCCCCCAAACAAAACCGCCCTCCCCCCACCCAAACCCCTAAAAAAAAAAAAAAAAAAAAATAGGAAAGACGATTTAAAGAGAAGAAAGAAAACCGCCACCCCCACCGTATCTGAGGATACTGTACAGCATCTGATGGCGGGTGTACTACAGAAAGTTCGAGAATTTTACAGAAAGAAGGATTAACATCCCGATCAACTATTTTTACTGTGTATATACACTGATAGGCAAAATAATGTGCCCACCTCTTCGTTTTTTCAATTTCTCTCATTTACTTGGTTCAAATTAAAGTAAACACACTGTATTTTTTTATTATCTTATTTTTCATATTCTTTTTAAGTTTCACTTATGGAATACTGAAAAAAAGGAGTTTTACTTAGAGAAAAAAAATCAATTTGTGTTGAAAAAAAAACAGTGACAAAATAAAGTGCCCACTTCAAAAATCGATATGTTTTCGATAAGTTTCCATTGGAAGACCCCTCGATTGTTTATGTTTTGATATTTTGACATGTTTTGAAGCAAACGGCTCAACCTGGTGCATTTGTATACGTGATCGCATTTGATTCAATTGAAAAAAATGGAGAACGCAGTGCTTTCGAAAGCAATTCCCTTGTGTATCCGAAAATTGGTCGTTCGTGATGTGCAAAACGGTGAATCGCACCGGGCTGTCGCTAAGAAGTACAGTATCAGTAAGGCAGCGGTTGGCAAAATTCTCCTGAAGCTTAAAACGTTTGGATCAGTGGTGGATCGCCCTGGCAGAGGCAGGAAGCGGAAAACGGATGTGAGAACGGACACCAAGATCATGCGCGAAGTCAAGAAGAACCCGAAGGTAACTGTCCGCGAGATCCAGGAAACCCTTCAGTTATCAGTTTCCGGTCGAACTGTTCGTCGCCGTCTCGTAGCACAGGGGTTGAATAGCAAACTTGCCCGGAAGCGCCCATTTATCAGCAAGGCAAACAAAGCCAAACGGCTTAAGTTTGCTAAGGAGCATGCTGATAAGCCCCTAGAGTTCTGGAAAACGGTTCTCTGGACGGACGAATCAAAATTCGAGCTATTTAACCGAAAGCGGCGGGTTCGTGTTTGGTGCAGATCGGGAGAGGAGCTTCAGGAGCGCCACACCCAAGGCACGATGAAGCATGGAGGAGGAAATGTGATGGTCTGGGGGTGTTTTTCGTAGGGTGGAGTGGGAAGCATTGTGAAAATCGACGGGATAATGACGGCAGATTCTTACATCAACATCCTGCGAGAAAATCTGGAGGTTTCGCTGATCCAGACGGGCCTTGAAGAGAAGTCGTATTCCAGCAGTACAACGACCCGAAGCATACTGCCAAGAAGACCAAGTCTTTCTTCTGGTCTTGTCGGATCAAACCGCTGGGATGGCCTCCACAAAGCCCGGACCTCAATCCCATCGAGAATTTGTGGGCGATTCTCGATGCCAGGGTTGACAAAACTGGTGTTACCAATAAAAATAACTATTTCGAAGCCCTGGAGCGCGCCTGGGAAGAGCTAGATCCACAGCACCTAAAGAACCTGGTCGAGAGCATGTCGAAGCGCCTGCAAGAGGTCCTGAAGGCCAAAGGAGGACGCATCAATTATTGAAATGCTTTTATTTTACTTTAATTTATGTTTTCTGTAGCCTAAATGAAGTGGGCACTTTATTTTGTCACTGTTTTTTTTTCAACACAAATTGATTTTTTTTTCTTTAAGTAGAACTCCTTTTTTTCAGTATTCCATAAGTGAAACTTAAAAAAAATATAAAAAATAAGATAATAAAAAAATACAGTCTGTTTACTTTAATTTGAACCAAGTAAATGAGAGAAATTGAAAAAACGATGAGGTGGGCACTTTATTTTGCCTATCAGTGTAAACTCTATTACACTGAAATAAAAAATCGGTTTTGTTAAATTATGTCTAGATTTTGTTTGCTGACATTATCTAAGTGTCCGAAATTTAACGTGGGCAGGCTTGTTTCGTTAAAAAAAATACTGCCCAATTGATTACTTCATAGAGTGTACAAGAGACAAAATAAGGTACCAAAAATTCGTAAAGTGAAATTTGCGGAATAAAGAGTACATATTTGTGGGCTTGAGAAACTTGATTATGTTGGAAATTCCATAAAGCTCTTGAATTCCTATAAGATCCAATATCAACTCAAAATCCGTAAAAATAAAATGTGTATAACAAGCTTGGTAACAAAGCCGATTGCTTTGTCTCAGCCATCAACGTCAACATTCGCGCTAACCTACGTCATTCGTCGATGAGATGACATTTTCAACTTTTCATGATGCTCCCATCATCGTTGGTGTCACAGTCCTCGGGAGAATTCCACTCAGGTCGCAGACAATCGTACATTTCCCAGAGCGGATGATTGAAACCACGGCTACAACGCTGACACGCTGCCTTAGTGACTGACATGCCCGACGAGTGCTATAGCTGCCTCCATCTACTTTGCTGACGTTACTCGACGAAATGGCCCGACTGCCTAGCGTGGAGTAAGGTTTACATATTTACCGACGAGGTGTAAACAAATACAAAGTAGAATTCGTCGGTTAAGGAACGTCAACCTGCACCTTGCCGGAACGTGGACCATTTTTGTTATTATTCATTTCCATTTCAGTATTGAATAATCGTATAAAACTAAAAACAGCAGCACGGTGTAAAGTCACGGTTCGGTTGAGTAAGCATGAAGTGTAAGGCCAGGAAGCCCAATGGAAAACTAACTATAACAGCAGCGTGAAAAGGAAGCAAATGACCAAATGGCGTAATTTCTGACCGAGTTGAAAGAGAGTGAGGGGATCCTACGTCAAGTGTAGTAGTACGATGAATTGAAGCAACAATCAAAGAGGAGAGATAGATAAATGCGTAGCATTGTTGCACGCCAAGAAACAGGGGAATGAAGGGTGCGACATGATATATAAAAGACGAAGGCCTACAGAGTTAAAAAAAAGAGTATCAACTAGCATGTCTAAAAATAGAGTCGTTTGTACACGAAATGATGTTGAATAGCTCGCCGTTCCTCCGAGCGCGCTGGCTTGAAACGTGACAAATCGCGAGCCGCCAAGGGGAACAATACAGGTTCATCACGGAAGCCCCGAAAACAGAAAATGATATCAACTTCTGCTCGCGAAGAAAGTGCTCGCATAGTAATTAAAGTTAATAAAACGCTACACGAAATGCTTCACATCTTTAAAATTGCTTGGAAATGAAACAAAAACAAACATTACGTGCCGGGTGCCAGTTGTAAGCCTTTCCCACCAATAGGAGAAAAACAAACCCCAAAAGCACGTGTCATTTCTCTTATTGCGAAAGATTGAATGACTCAGTCGATCATGCAAGCACGTCTCGCACAGTCTCTGTTCCGGGCATGGAGCGAAAGGGGTGGTCGTCGCATTTACTCCGTCGGCTCTTAGTTATTATTGTTATTATGAATACCATCACGCCGTCCCAACCGAACTGAATCTGAAAAACGGAAACATCTCTCCGACGGATGGATAGCGGCGCGTTGCGATATTAGTTGTAGCGCAACAGCCTATTTTGCGTTGTTATTGTTGTAACCGCACTGAGGATACTCGGCGACGTACCGTTAGGGTACGGCACGCACCAACAGTTGAAGTTCAAGATTGCACGTTGCGCAATCAGGCGGATTTGGAGAAAAATATTACGAATAGGCATAAGGAGTAGAGAGAATGATTATAATTTGGATATAGAAGCGAAAGTAGTATCCTTCGATTACCTAAAGCGCTTTGTTTTGCTTTAGGTATCGAGCTATTGTTAGTTTATTTTTTACGTGATTTGAATATTAGTTATTGTGAAATGTTTCTCGGATATTTTTTTTTTTTTCGTATCGGTCTTTGTTGATAAACATTTTGATGTCAAACAATCATCGGAAGAGATAATGTTTTCCTAGCAAAACGGAGATAAGAGTTTACATTCGAATCTTTATGCAGAGAAAATACGTTGATTATTAACTATCCGAGATAAAAACAGAAAATAAAGGTTTCAACTTACATTTGTAACGTTGGACAACAGGGGCGTTCACGTAAATCCCCATGTTTTGTTGTTTTTGGTCTGGAAGAATAAGAATAATGGGAAAAAATTGATCAGAACCGAGATCGGACGATTAATATAGAAAATCATATTTATTGAAATCACAAAAAAAAAAAAATTGTAAATGAAAAAAAAAACATCGCACGAGAAAAGACAAGAGCAAGACCTATCTCTTGAAATATTGAATGCTTTCTGTTTTTCTTTTAAATAACGATAATTATACGTTCATATTTTTACATTTGAAAATAGCAAACAGTCCGATCTCGGTCGCCCCAAGATTATCCTCACAGTACATAATTAGAGGATTTTTAAAATAGAAAGTTCATCCAGCAAGGCTTACTCATAGTAGCTTTACAGAGCCAAGGTTTTTTTTTGTGGGTAACAAGCAATCTTAAAGGTTATGCATTGGGAATACTATTTGCATCAAACTCCCGTATGTTGTGCAATTATTCTAACGGTAAGCCTCTGCATGAACATAACTCGCTACAACGACAACATTGAACATTCAACATTCAAATATAAAGAGCAACCAATCCTATGTTTGCCACCTTTAAAATTGACCAAATGATCCATACAAAATTAAAAGTCGTACCATAAAAAAATAATTTATGATCCAGGATTAAATTTCCAGGGAAAGATCGATCAAATTGAGCGAATTACCTATAAACAAATTGCATATTGTCTATAAAGGCTAATAACTTTCCCTGAACTTGCATTATTGATCGATAGAATGTAACCTTAGAGCAAGAAAATGTATGAATAAGATGTTAAGTTACATATATTTCAAATTATAATTTAAAATATAAATTATTTATATTAAAATAATTCATTGAAAATATTCCACAAATAAATTGCCAATCATCTATAAAATGTTGAATAATGAACCATACATTTATAAAAATGATCTATAACCGATCAACTTTGTGCACTTCAAAATATAGTATTATAAATACATTAATTATGCTTGCACTTTTTCAGTTTTTGGCACTATTTTTTAAATTTCGTTCCATCAAGATTGGGAAATTGATTCTTAACTGCGTTACTTCCCATATTTATACCCCGTTCACACTACAACTTATGTTACGTGATATAGACTCTCTTGATATCAGCACCTCTCCATCGAGTTTTCACTGGAAATAATGTGCATGGTATTTGATATCAAGATACTTTATACCACGTAATATAGGCTGTAGTGTGAACGGGGTATTAGTGGCATGCCCGTTCCTTCAGGTACCCGGTTAAAAGATGGCTGCAAAAGAAGGATCGCGTAGTTCTCAAAAGATTTAGCAATTTTTGAGAAAGCTTACTTACTTTTGCGGACCGTTCCTTTAGGACCGCAACTGCAACACAATGTTTGCCAAGCAATCGATAAAGAGCTCTCGTGCACGTAGTGATCTACGTCAACATCTTGCGCATGCTGTATTTTATACACAACTATATCAGTCGGGCATGGATGCACGGTGTACTTGAACAACTCATCGATTGGAGTCTAAAAGGCCGTATTATGTATTTCCTGAAAGGGTTTCTTCGACTTTCCAGGTTAACATTGGAAATCACCGGTCTGACAAATTCAGCGAAGAAACAGGTGTACCACAGGGCTCGGTGATTGCAGTTCTTCTGTACCTAGTCCGTATGAACAGCATTTTTCTCAACCTACCCGCTGAAATTTTTATTTTTGCATACGCAGACGACATCGTGATTACGGTAGTGAGGAGTACTCTGTTTGCCTTACGCAAGAAACTATCCCAAGCGATCAAATATATGTCCATTCGTGGGCCACCTTCACTGGATTCCAACTATTAGCGAACAAAACAGTTCATTCATGCACGTATGGAACCCAAAACACCGATTGCCGTTGATAATAGACAAATCAAATAAAAATCTTCGGTAAACGACATAGGGGTACGGATCGGCCGTTCCCTAACTCTCCGTTGTTGTTCTCGATTATATCTCCTATGTACCATCGCTGGACGGCACTGTGACTGAAATCGGACCACGAGACTTCTGGTCGCCTCCACTATCATAAATTTTTGTCTCACGTACAGCATCGAGCTAACCTCATTGACTAGAGTTGATAGGTTCTGATAGAGGAGTGATGCTTCTTGGAGAAACGAACCAACATGATAGGTAGGAGCTGGAGCCGGTCAAACGTTCGATTCGATTATACGTTCCAGAAGGCTTTCAGGACGGGCTCTAATCCAATTGCTGTCTCAAATCTATGGATCGGCATCTCTAAGCCAGGACTCTGCCAGCATTATCGCCTCCCTTCCCAGTGTTTTATATTCTCCGCCGAAGCAGTTACTGTATTAATTGCCTGCTCTCTTCCTTTGAATCAACCGCTGGTTATCTTCACTGATTCTGCTAGTGTGGATCAGAATCTCCATCCCATCTATGGATCCAGCCAACTTTTAATTCGTCCCTCCCGGAACGACCATCGCGTGGATCGCCGGCCACTCTGGGATCCCGGGAAACATCCCGGTCAGTAGTCGGATCTAATTTTTAAAAACTGGATCACTAACACTATTTGGGAGATCTGGGACCAAGAATGGATGGCATATAAGGAACCATTTATCCGCAAAATCAAAGGGGCTGTACATCGGCGGGAGGTTTCCATTGACCATAAATCGCAGAAGGTAACTTCACGCTTTGGATCAAGCCACACAAACGCATCGCACAATCTTACTTTTTCATAAAAACTATCCCTTGTGTCATATGCATCACACGGTAGAACATTTTTTCCGCCACTGATCGCACTATGAAGGCCCATGCATACTCTACGGTATTGATTGCAGCATCAGAAATGCATTACGTCACTAAATCTGAGTAGTAACGCAGTTATTTATAAAGCTGCTATGGATCATTTTTCCAGGTTCATGGTTTATTATTCAATTTTTTATGGATCATTGGCAATTTACTTATACGTTTTCAATCATGCATGGATCATTTGCATATAAATTATTTCCTATGCAAGTTTAAGGAACATTATTGAGCCTCTTGTAGATCATTTGAATTATATTTATGGGTAATTCGTACAATTTTGTCGATCATTTCCTAGATACATAAAGGTTCATTTTTGGTATTTTGTTGCTAAATTCTAGTTTGGATCACATTGGATCACTTGAATTTAGCCGAAAATACTGAAACTTGGTGTTTTAGGTTATTTAAAACGTTTTGGTATTTATACAAAGTAGCTCACCTCGATCATTATTGGTTGTAGCAACTTGATTATGACTAACACAGGCACATTTATGTTGTCTCAACTTAATAGTAACATGTGTGCTACTAGGGATATCAACAAGGCAATTACAACAATTAAACTATTTGTACAATGACCAATAACCGGATCATCGACTTCGGCTAGATGTCTATCTTCTTCCTTAAAATTTCAATCGAATTGCTCGCTCTCGACTTAGTCCAAAGCTTTTGATGCCAATACCAATGCATGAAATTGTATATTGCGTGGCAAGCGCAACCATGCGAGATTCCCAGGAAAGTCGAGAAAATTTCCTACCTAAAAGATTCCATCGACCTGACCAGGAATCGAACCAGCCTCCTCCGGCTTGATAAAATTCCGTGCCTTTTACCGACTAGACTATCTTAAGCCTCGCCAAAGACAAATATTTGGTCGTCATTATACAAACAGCGCAATACAAGCTTAACAAGCAATCTATATTCCTGGAGGTTATTAACAATTAGTTGTTGTTGTTGTTTCGTATTTAAGTGAGTTTCAGCATGTGGCTGGTTCGTTACGCCAGTGAGACGACCTGGACCCTATATATCGAACCCATCAACACATGGGCCGGGTCCAACGGCATTACTTCTCTTCCGAAGGAAGACGTGATCAGAGATTTTTTGTCTCATAAAATCCCAACAGCGTTACTGGTTGAATCAGACCGACTGGGGCCTTACCACTACACCACCGGCGCCGAAAAAAAACAATCAGTTGAATAAAACATTGAAATTAATTAATGTCTTCGGTCGGATTTCCCAATGTAACGCTCTAAGGATTCAAATAAATAACCTACGATCGATTGGTAGCTTATGGACACAAAAGGAATTCCTGAAGGCTAATGTAAAAATGGTATAAAATGGCATCGAAAAATCTGATATAATAACTGTGGAAATGCTGGTTGGGAGCTTATTGTGAAAGTAAAATTCTGGAAATGCTGAAAAAGTAGACATATTTCTGATAGTTCGTAGTTCTAAGTTAATTACAACATACGGTACAGCTCTAGGCAATGGGCTTCCGCGGGTTAAGATATAGAGATCTACACTTTTCACGATTGGTGATTGTAAATGACTAAACATTGTGTACTATTGGTGCTTTTCGTGCCTGCAGGTGGGGTTCGTGCCTGACCCCAGTTAGTGGTCCTTAGCCTCTTATCTAGTAAATCCTATCCCTTCCTTCCCTTGGTGCCGACGGAAACGGACAAGGAAATATTGGGTAACCAACCCCGGTAGGACCTTGGTCGTAGACTTACAGGGAAGGGGGAGGGACTCCTCTCTTCGTAGGGGGCAGCCTATCCGAGCGCCTGTTGTCCATGTTATGGGCGGCTCAAAACAGCGTCTGTTCACTATGTTAGGGACGGCTGATCATCTTCCTCGTGCCAGTGTGGGACTCTTATCACTGCTGTGCACGATGATCCTTCGGCGAGATAGAGGGTTAATGCAGGCCCTACAAGACAGCCGTAAAAATCATAAATACAGGAAACACACAATGTTAATACGGATCGGAACAATCCGCAGCTGTAACGAGAATACACCAGCTGGCCAATCCACGACGTCAAAATCGTTATCGGAGATCTCAATGTTCAGGGCGGCTAGAAGGAGGAATTCAGACTGATTATAGGAAAATTCAGCGCACACTAGCATACGAAAGAAAATGGCCTCAGACTCACAGATAATGCCGCCTCCAAGAATATGGCCGTAGTACCTATTTCCAGCACAGCCTCCCTTATCGGTAAACCTGGAGATCACCACGACAGACTGAATTACAAATCGAACATGTTTTAATTAATGGAAGGCACTTCGAGGATATGATCGACACCAGGACCTATCGCGGCGCAAATATTGATTCGGACAACTACCTGGTTATGGTCAAAATGCGCCAAAGTCTTTCCTCTATAAACAACATTCGATACACAACTGAAGCTACCTGAGGTCATAACTCATTACGCGCAAAGCCTAGAAGCATCGTTGACAGGTGAGGGAGAGCTGATTGAAGCCGCCTTCGAGGAATGCTGGAGTAGTATCAAAGCAGTCATTAACAACAGTAGCAAAACCGAAGACAACAAACTAGTCTTTTCAGGGTTAAGGAGCACTGCCTGGAGGAGTTGGAGTGCAAAGAAAATAGAGCAGTTGTTTCGTTCTACAAGAGGCTCAACGCATCTCACAAAGGCTTTGTGCCGCGAACCGAAATGTTCCGGGATAAGGTTGAAGGTATCTTGACGGATGAATATGAGGTTATTGAAAGGTGGAAGCAACACTACGATGAACACCTGAATGGCGCAGAGGCGAAACATAAAGGCAGCAGGGGAAATGACTTCGTCGGAACAGTTCAAACAGCTTAAGAACAACAAGGCAGCTGGGAAGGATAGTATCGGAGCGGAACTTATAAAAATGGGCCCGGTTTAGTTGTCAAATTGTCTGCACCGACTGATGGTCAGGATTTGGGATACAGAACAGCTACCGGGAAGTGAAAAAAATGAGTTATATGCCCAATATACAAAATGGATGACAAACTGGAATGTGAGAACTACCAAGTGGTCAATATTATCAATGCGGACTACAAAGTGCTTTCCCAGATCATCTTCCGTCATCTATCGTCGCTACCCAGAAATAATAATGAATTTTAACAGACGTGTCAAATTTCCCCTCGTTTAATTACAAGCCGAGGCAAGCGTAAGCAACGTAATTATTTGCAATCTTTCATACAGCATACAACATTGTATGCATTCTTCCATACAACAGATCTGATTCCAGAGATATCTCGCATAAGTATATATGAAAGATCCCAGTAATTTATGCCAAATTTAGCATTCCATTTATGTGCATTAGTAAGGATGAGCGGTCGAGGTTTTGTGGATGAGCGGTCGCCGGCCAATTTTTTTCATTGCGGCAGATCCTCCAAAAGAGTCGCGAATATCAAGTTCCTACGCACCACTTATTCATCGATTTCAAAGCCGCATACTATAGGTCGTGAAGAGCTATGGAAGATTATGGACGAGAACAGTTCTCCCGGGAAACTGACTAGACTGATCAAGATGGAGATAGAACGATGGATGGTGTACAGTGCTGTGTGAAGATATCGTTTGAAACCCACAAAGGACTACTGCAAGGCGATGGTCTTTCCTGTTTTCTGTTCAACATTGCGCCACTAAGTGTTGTGAAACGAGTGGGGCATGATTTTCAATGAATCCGGTCAATTCATTTCCTTCGCTGACGACGTGGACATTGGCGGAAGATCGTTCGATGCGCTTACTGAGCAGTACACTAGGCTGATCGTGAAGCAGAAAAGGTTGGCTTAGGAGGAACCGTGCGGGATAGAGCTCGCATAGGTAGAAGTGTGATTATCGACGGAGATGAGATCGAGATCTCTTAGAACCAACTCTGAACTGGCCGCCCCGAAGCCATGTGACTGGATGGTCCATTCTCTATTGCAAACTTTCTTCTGGAACGATTCCAAGAATTTTGATACCCTTATTGCTATTTAAGGTTCAATTCAGTGTGTTCATTCCACGACATTTAGTATCATAACTGCTGATTTTCTATTGAAATCTTTTATAAGTAGCCCATTTTCGGGACATTGTTCCGGAAATCCGGATTTCCCGTAGACGAATGATGTCCATCGATCGTTTTAAGAATATTCGGAAAGTCGATGAGTTCCTGAATCCAAAGCTGCTAAAAGATTCAAATTCGGATGTATATTACCTTAGTAATGGTCGTATTAGTTTTGTGGGTACAAATGTGCCTAGTCGGCCTTTTACCTAGCCAAGGATTCTCAATGGATTAAAGCAAATTACATTTGTAGAATACATTATAGCAGTTTTCTGAAGGATATCCTAACGTTGCGTGAGGTCGATTTTAAAGCTCGTTATGGGACACTTGAACATGTGAAAAAAATGCTAAAACTAATCTTAATATTACTCAGGGAGATCTTGAAAGCAACTCTGGTTTAGTTCTCTACCGAAGGAAGAAGTGAACAGAGATTTTTCATCCAAAAAAGTCCTGAAGGTGCCACACGTTCATACATCATCGGCGCCGTTGAAATCAATCCGCTTGATACTAACGTAATATTAATAAGCACTAGAATGTTCAGAACATCGAGTTCCATTAAACTAAATACTTCCGCAACATTTTAAGTCGTTAGAAATAATCAAAGCAGCCACGAATAATAGGGTGTAAGAACACTCGCTTTAAAAATTAAAAAAATAAATCACATTTATGGTATTAGTAGCTATGACGTTGGTTTCAATTAATCATCACAGAACAAAAGTACATTATGCCAAAGTTGACGATTTTGTATGAAAATAGCCCTTTGTTGCTATTATATTGAACACAACTGTGCAAGTGCGTAATCCTTTGGAATTTTTCAAATAGGCTTCCCGGCCGAGGAAACCAAACGATACAAAAGCTTTATCCTATTTTGTAATGAGTAATTTCATACATAAATTCCAAGCAAAAAAAAAAGAGCCAAAAACTTTCGCTTCATTCATTCATTGTCATAAATTTAAGCATTTCTAACAGTCGCTTAACATTTCCCAAATGACGTCGTACGATGAAAGTCGAAAACCAGATTACCGTCGGCAAAATTTCGCGCATCCAACACCCAGAACAAATCTTTGCCAGCTTGCCCCTTCTCCACCCACCGCCCTGTGGCCATTGAACTTCTTTTGCCAGTAACCCAGCTCTGATGGCTACCACCACCAACACAACAACGGCAGCGCCTTCTGCCTCGCTGTGTGCTATTGCGAATACGTTCTACACAAGCCATTTCACTTTATTTCTGCGCGCTCTATTTCCGTTCCCCTCGACGTTGTGTGCGAAACCAGCCACACAGTCAGTCAACACTTTTCCTCCCAGACCGGCCCACCTCCCAGTCAGTCAGCCAGCCAGTCAGCCATGACCGTCGACTCGTCCTTGGATTGTGTGGATTTTTTTTCGCAAACTCTCACTAGCGCTGATCTTCTTCTTGTTGTTGATCTTCTATCAGCCTTTCCTTTCACTACTACGCACGCGATGCGGATCACAACTACAGCAGTAGTGGAGCGCTATCCGTTCTATGTAAATTTATGCCGTTTCTTCGCCCTCAATGCAAACCACGCAAACATTCGCTCCATCTTTTTCCACCGTTTGCATGACTTTCCTATGTAGATAGTAGGTAGTGGAGTACATAGCAGTTATAAATTCTCCGCCAAATACCAACCGGTCGGTCGAGAAACCAGCCGAGTCAGTCAGCCAGCCCGTCAACCAGTCAGTCAAGTTTCGTGACGTGAAACCCCGCACGGCCCCACCGTCGAGCGTCAGTGTAGATTCCCCCCTTTCTAGACTTTTTTTTGTCGGAGTTTGTGAGTGTGTCGGGGTGCGTGTATGTGTAGTACGGGTTTTTTATTTTCCGTGTGTGTTGCGACGGCCAATGTGGAACGCGAGTCTGCTGTCTCAGTCGGGATGCATTGCGCAGATTCTCGTGGTATAAATGGTATTACATTGACGATGCGGTCGAGGAGGGGTGTTGAGGGGGTCAAGAGGAGAAGGAACAGACTCGCCTGACGACGATTTTCTACGTAAGCAAGCATAATTTTAAGGTATGGAGCTATATATGCACTGCTGATACGGGCCCTGGTGCGTCGGAAATAATATGGTGCTGGTTGAAGATGAAAGGCAAAAAGAAGCAATCGCTGATATGAAGAGAAGTAAACTGATGCCGACTGCAGGTTAACTGGAATCTGTTTCTTGTTTCTAAGAACGAGTTGCATCCGAATGGGAGAGTGCGATGGCTCGAGGTGGAGAAGTTTTATGTAGTGATTTCCACAACGAAGTGTGGAGATAGGTCGTATTCTGAAATTAGGTTTTTTGGTATCATTGAGATGGGTAACTGTTTTGTTGGTTTATTTTTTCATGGGTACACAATTCGAATAATACACAACAGAAATTTACACTGCTTTTTCCAACTGATAAAGAAAGACTTTTTCACTTCGAAGATTATTCTTCAGACTTGAAATCATTTTAATGGATTTTAAGCGAATCCAACATGAGATTTAGAATGAATGATTCTGAGAGATTTCAGTAAATTTTACTTTGAATGCAGAACGAATTTTAGGATTCTGATCGATTCTGTCGTGGTGACTTGCGACTGCATCCGTTTTTACAGGGATTCTGGCAAAGCCGCAGTTTAATCATATTCAAATGAAACTTACTCAGAGTCTGATCAAGAATTATAAGACAATTGTGTTTAATTTGATAAGCGAAGCTATCACGCTTCATTAGATTATGTTTTTCAGTGTGTGTTTTTTACATATCCATATTAATAAATACTACAGTATACTTGTGCAGGCTAGTTGGATGAACTTTTTTTGGGATTGTTAGCGAAACTTTTTCAAAGAAATGAACAAATTCTCCTCTGGATTCTGTTTTTATTCGAATCAGAATTTTTCTACACGGCCTTTTTTTGCAGTATCATGCTATGATTTTTTACGGATCCTGATAAAGGATTTGAGATAATTTGGCTCAGAATTACGATAGAATCTTTGACTGGCTGTGTGGTTATTTTTCACGCAATTTTAAAAGGATTTGGAACGAATTCTTCTCTATACTCCAATTAAAACATTCCTATTCAAAATTCAGTGAATCGCAATATCTTACAATTTTGAGCACTTCATTTACCCTAAGTTCTAAGCAATCTCTACGTGGAGTTCCGCTTGTATTGCATAGTTCACATAAACTTTACTTTTAAATTTTGGGATGCGAGCAATTTTAGCGAGCACTCGTGTTCAAAATTATCAGAAAATTCTGCTAAGGATAGTGACCAAACCATATTCAAGTTATAAGAGGATCAGTGTGTTTCAATGTACTGATCCTGCTCCATCGATTTAAAATCCCGTTGTGATAATTCTTCCAAAATTTGAGCCCATTCGGTTGCGAACTCTAACTGTACTGGCCTTTCGAAATCTATATGAGAATTACTGTGGGAAAACCTGACTTTGTGTTCTTATCCTCCTAGCTCTCCGCCATGATGCGATACGAAAATGCTTCATATCCGTGCCTAAAAGACATTTTTTCAGCAACAACTTTGTCGAAGACAAGTTTTCGATTGAACGTTCAGTAAATTCATTATCAATTGAACTCTGAGCAAACAACTTTCTGAAAGCTGTAGTCAATTTAGGCAACACTGTTTATATAGTAGCTATGGTTTTTGGCTCCAATCATCATACTATACTAGACACAACAATGTCGCCTCCTGAGTTTTGATGTTGTTTCGTATTTACGCGAACCTGAGGTTGGTTCGTCATGCCAGGGAGACGACCTGGACCCTACATATCGAACCCGTCAACACATAGGCCAGGACCAACGGCTTTATTTCCCTTCCGAAGGAAAGTGGTCAGAGATTTTTACGTCTGAGAAAATCCCGACGGCGCCTACTGGTACTGATACCAGAGCGACTGCCTGTTGAGTAGTTTGACGAAGCATTTCACAAGTATTTTCTTTAATAATTAATATCTAATAATGACGGTGTTTAATAAAAGAAACTAGTCTTCGACAAAGTTGTTGCTGGAAAAAAAATTGTACACTCCTAGAAAATATCACATAAATTTAAATCTTCTTGCATGCACATAAAAGGAGCGGCCCGTAAGACAGAAATTTACGTCTGGTCTTAAATTTACAAGACACTAAAACTGAAATGATAGCTTACATGACATGACGTAAAAATAAGTTGAGGAACACAAAATTATATTTTACAAATGCCGCTACTAATAATCCAACTGCCGCTACTAATAATGCGAAAACGAATGCTTCATGATGGCTATTTCAATCTCAAGGACCTAGTTCTAGTTCCCGTCCGAACAATTCGAAACTTGGTAATGAAATTTAATAATACAAAAAGTTCTTCAATGTAGTGGTAAAAAATAGCTCAATCTTATCCAGTAGAATTAATTTTGCTCCTTCATCTCCGAATGCGAGGTCTTCTCCTTCATTGATCTCCAAAATGAGAATATTTAAATTAAATTAGTTCTAAGGCCGGTCGTTGGCCATCGCCAAGAAATATTTTAAGGTCGCTAGAAGTTGTCGCCATGTTTAGATTGATGAAAGTCATAAGCGAATTAACCCGTGCTGCGCTGCGTTTTTATTTTAACTTTAATTTGCAATCATTACAATAACGTGCAATGAAGTTCAATCCGTTAAAAAGTTTATTTAACGTGAAAAACTCGTTTTAAAATCTATCACGGAAGAGAACAAGTTTTAACTTGTACCTTGTTGTGATGCGTGAAACCGACTGCGTTCTAAATAGGTCTGATGTTGTTATAAAACCCAAAGACAACGATCATGTAAATTTCAGGCTTTCAAATCTTAGTATTAAGTCTATTGGCTTTTTATAACGCATTTCGAACTTAGATTTGAGGTAATCAAATATATTCTAGAAGCTGTTGTAAATGTAGCATCTGGAACGTGATTTTGAGTGTGAAAGTATTTATTATTTTGGGCTTCAAGTTAGGATTTAACAATACATCAAATAGAACAAACAATTGAGTCATATTTATCATTGAGTCTTTAAGAATTTAAGTGCAACAAGCACTACATCAAACGTAATATTCATTATTTTTAAGAGTGTAGGCACAGGCATCGAATATTATTCCAAAGAGGTAGGAGGATGAGAATGAAAACTTTTTTATTAGTAATTCCGATATAGATTCTAAACGGCCAATGCAGTTTGAGATCGCAAACAAATGAGTTCAAACTTTGGGAGTATGATCAGGGCAGGACTTGGAATCTATTGAATGGGGTGGAGCTGGGTCGATAGTTTGAACCACCGTAGAGAGTATCTTGATCTGGATTTCAAACATTTGCTAAGCATTACCAGCATTTCTTACTCAGTATTGTGAAATAATTTCACTCAAGATTTGAATTGAACAAACTAAGCGAATACTATTAGCTGAGTTTGTTTAGCTTGTTCGTGGTAATGGTAGAAGACTTCTTCGGCTGCGGACTCATTCCCATCAATCATTGCAATAACTTAGCCATATTTAAACCAAACGACTTGATTGTGTGTACATACATGATTAATGTATGTGTGCCACTTTACACGAACAAGCCGTTTATTTTAAATACGCCTGAGTAGAGCAATGTATGGCGGAAATGAGTTCGCTATTAAGGTAGTGTTCCACCCTAACAGTTCAATAAATTGGTTAAGCATTCGGACGAGATGCCACTGCTCTCAGAGATCTCAGTATAACCTACAAAGGTGTTGTAATTTGTGCGGCGAAATAAACGAATTTGTTTAAATTTGGAAGCGAATCTTCGCCGAGGTTTCAATTTTACAATGCATGTTGAATAAATTTTCCCTCGCGATGCCAACTGAATGAAACATAGAATTTATAAAAGTAATTTGGCTCATGATAATAGCCGAATCCTGTTTAGGATAGTTCTTATGTTCAATGAGGATAAGGATCGTAACTTAGGTTCTATAAGGATAAGGATCGTAAGCAAAACCTTTTCCTGATGAGAGAGAGAGAGAGAGAGAGAGAGAGAGAGAGAGAGAGAGAGAGTGCGGTATTGCAAGCAAAACTTATCATTCGTAGATGTTTATGGTCTATTCGTCGTTGTCATATGCCAGTTTCTTTAGCCCCGTGCTGTTTAAAATTTCGAACCATCATCAACCAAGCAAAGTGCCATACAATTTTTATTAATAAAACAAACATCCCCTTTCCTGCAGACTTTGTCCTACTTCATTCGCTCACGAAAAATAATTGTGTAGTAATGGTTCATTATAGACTGATTTTTAGAAATCAAAAGCTGCATGGAAAAAATTCTAAAATTATAATTTCAGTAAGCACCTCGGTGAATGACTCTAAGAACATCTCCACCTTGAACTTGTTTGGTTCGATACTGATATTTTCTTTCAAACACCTTAACTGAAGCAATTGTAGTGCATTGTGCCGAGGATCCTATATTGTCAAAATATAAACGAACAAAACATAACACACATGATTCCGATTAATAAAGAAAAACACTCACTGATGTATTTTTCGTCAACCGATAAGATTTCATTTAAAAGGGTCTCCTGGTTTGACTGTTTCAAAAAATCTACATAAATAGACGTTAATAGAACCAGCCTTGTTCTGTTTCTTGATTATCGAGATTTTCAGCCTCGGGCTGGTTCATCTCCCGTCGTAGTCACTCAAACACCTCTTTTAGTGTTTTTGTAACTTTTCGGTTTGAGATTCGAACTTGTGATTTTGGCGTGAGAGATATGGGTGCTAACCACTACGCCGGGGTCTACTAGAACCATACCCTATCAAAGATTTGACTGAAAACACGTTGTTTCAAGAGATACAGGACGTCGAACAAAAGCACTCTCACTCTTCACATGTGCCTCTTTAAGTTGCGTTTACCAAAAATATTTGGAGTTTACCAAAAAGATTGCTACAGTATTTATAAAGTTAGGGAATTATGGGTAACAGAAACTATCAGTAGATGTGTCGCTGTGTTGACACGAGCTTTTTCGAAAATAAGTTTTTATGCTCTTTACACCCGTTAGTTAAAAAATGACAATTAAGAACATTTTTGTTTTGCTAACATGTCTTCCGTTTTGGAAATTTTGATTTTTTTTTTTCAAAAAACTATTGTAGCCTAGGTAAAACAAATAAATATGTATACCCATATTTATGTTTTCAGCATCCAAATGGAGGAAAACTTGCCACAAAGTCGTCTGTGACTTTTGCGAACGCGTAGTGAATGACTCTTCAAGGTCACCATTTGAGAAACACCTATACTTCGACAAAGATTTTTCATTAGTGCTTAACTGACAAACGTAAACAATGGCTTTTTCCGCGAATTTCTCGTCATTGAAAACTCGCCTGATCAATCCACCACGGTCATTTCGAAGAAGAAGAGTTCACCTATCCGATAGAATTGAAGGCTTACATGGGTAGCTTTTGTGCCACGAGAAATTTAAGGAAGAAGCCATTGTTTACGTTTGTCAGTTAGGCCCTAATAAAAAATCTTTGTCGATTTGAAAAAAAAAAAATGTAATTCATAAAGTGAGCAAACGTTATCAAAAAAACAATTCATCTTAACAATGCCCCGCTCTGAATTCAGGCATGAGAAGATTCTTCTAAAACAATATCAGCGTTCGGAAGCAACATACACAACAGAAAATTGAGGTTCCTATGCATCTGTTTATTATTTATATTCTCCAGATAATAGATTTCACTTGTCCCGGATCTGTGAATAGTAATGTAAATTAAAAACAAAAAACAACACAACCTCAAATTCGTTGACATTATCAAGAAGCACCAAAGGCCCATCGAAATCACTACCTAAGCAACCCGCATCGAAAAGAACCCAGAAAGCTTGTCAAACTTTCCATGACGTCAATCACGTTGGCAGAGATTTCATCCGCGCCAAGCCGTGTCCCCTTCAAACTCAATTATCAATTCACACGAAGTTTGTGTCATGTAAATTTAACCCGCCGGCTTTCGCGTCACTTTTTTCCAGCACCATCACAGATGTCCGTCACGACGCCGCTTGCGGCGTGTGTGCACAGTCGTCGTAGGACAAATCAATAAGTGATTGGCAAACTGAAAGATTCGGCTAATCTATAGCTTCGGATGTACCATGTACCTACACACCTAGCTCCTCTTGTTTTTGGTGCCGGTGGGGGTCATTGCCATCAGCGGTGGATGAATTGTCTGTTTGGTATCAACAGATGTACAAATCTTCCACTTTCAACGTGGAACGAATTCGGATCAGGTTGGTAATATGATCTTGAGCGGTTTTTTTTTGTCCCTAGTGACATGCCAACAATATCGGAAATTTTGTTCGTAAAGTCCGAATACGTGCCTTTTCGGAAGGCGCCAGGCGAGCACGTCCTAATGCGTCGGAATTTGACTTGAACCGACGGTGGTGGACAATTTATCGAATGTACGTGTGTCTTTCAAAGTTGCTCTCACTCAATACTCTATTCATGACTCGTATGGTACGACACGACCGAGCCAAAAATCGTGACTTGAAGCATGGCAAGGTGCAACGCAGCAATGCGACAGGCGACCGTCACACTCAACAACAACAACTGCGCTGTGTACGCTCAGATTGCCGCAGGAGCAAAACAATACATAATGTACAGTTACTCGGAATGTAGGTTATATCGGAGAAGAGAACGAACATGACGGAAACATACACAGCCAATAATGCGTGGATTAAAACTGGCTACATGGAAATGGTTGATCCGGGCACGTTCGTTTGTATGGTGATTCCCTTGATTGCCACTTCCTTGGATGGGAGGAGGATTGATGTAAGACACAGTAAAGCTTGTGAATCGATTTTACTCGTGGCGACGTTCGAGAGTTTCACGACCAAGAATTGATTTGTTAGTTTTGTTGTCGATTTGAGAAGTTTGATCTTTAAAAGCGACATTTCAACGTTTACAATTGTTGAGCAATTTCCTCAATCGTCGGCAATTCTCATTACTTCATATTCGTCACAATCAGAAACAACGGGCAACGAAATTCGTTCCAGCTACATAAAGCTTAGCCTCGTGATGTTAGTAGACCGAATACACATTCACGTTTCGGTGACTGAGTGACTGACTGAATGGCCGAATAGGGCCGTGATGATGTAATGCATAAACTTGAGAAGTGTAGTGTAGTAATGATAAAGAAAAAAACATCAAGCCAGCCAAGAATGGCTTGACTACGATCGGGTGAAAAACTAGAGAAACAGCACTTAAAGCGTTCATACATAAATGCATTATTTTGTTCGTAATTCTGCGCAACAACGACCCAGAAGAATCCGACTCTAGTGAAATACCAAGAGCCCAGTTGATGGGGACCGGTTTTTGGAGGTGCTAAGAAAGAACCGTGCCAGGTCCAACAATCCGAGCGTTGCGTTCGAGGTAGGTTTTTTATACTTCTTTCTTCCATAACGAACGGGTTTATGATTTTTTTTTTTTTCGAAAGTTGTTCTTGACTTGACGCGATGACTTTGCACGCAAAGAACTTGTTTGTAAAGCTTTTTTTGTTGTTGTCCATCTACGTTTATTGAGGTGGCCACATAAACCGGTCATGTGATGCGAAATGGAACGACGATGATGGTTTGTGATGACGAGGGTGAACGGTGCGTGGCGGCGTTGGTTACGACTGAGGGGTTAAGGTTTTGTTTTTTTTTTTCACTTTAATTTGGAAAGGTTGGAGCCACGAGAGCCTTTCACTTTGCTCGGTGGTGGTTGGGTACAGCCAGTGTTGGACAACAAAGTAGGGATTTTTGGGCGCTGTGCTGAAGCAACGGCGCCACATAACGTCACTTTGCAACTGTTTATTCGACTTAAAAACGAAACTTGTAGCCGGGTTTAAATTAAATTAAAATACGACCGTAAAACATTTAAAGCGATGTGTTTTGGTGGTTTAGGTTTTTATACTCGTAGAATCATTTTATTTTTGAAGGCGATCCCGGAGTTGTGATTGTCATGCATACCTCGCATGTCATTGCCCCGAGTTTTAATTTCACTTCTAGATAACGGGTAAAAATTACTCAAGGGTATTGAAGAGGTTTAAAATGCATCTTTTAAAGAATATTGTGGATTACTGAAAAGTGGGTTTCCCTATTCACATTTATATACCGGGTGGCAAAGGTTGCCTGTCAGTGTTTTTTGTCTCAGTGTATCTCTTGTACACTTTTGTTTACAGATATGTGCATTTTTTTTTGAACGTGTAATCATCTGATATTTAACGGATGTGATTTGTTTTGAAGATTGTTTGTTTTGGTTACGCTTAAACACATCGGTGTGAACGAGAGATTCATCTTTCGCACCATAAAATGATACAACAAGACGAATAAGGTACAAAATCAACCAATAGAGTGGACCTCATCCAACGGTAAGGACCAAAATGAAGGTGAAACGCGCGGAATCCGACAAAATCAAGTCGAGCGAAGGCCACGGATCTGAATATTTCCTATACGTCGAACCAGAATATCATTACCCATGATTTGAAACGCAATGCGAATAAAAAACATTAACATTGGATTAACAGAAAAAAACAAAAGAAGGCTCGAGTTATTCAAAGTAAGAAGTATCTGCAGCGGCACGCTGATTGTGATGCTCTCTTTTCCGATGAAAAAATGTTCCTGATGCAAGATACTCACAACCAACAGAAGTATATGAAACGAAGCTAACAGATATTTCCAAAGGCTGTTCCAAAATGAGTCGAGAGCAATGATCAGGAGTAAACATCAACACTAATTACTACATCGAACATGTTTTGAAGAATCACTTGCTACTCCATGCTTCGAAATTGATTCCAGGCGGATATTGATGTTTTCAACAGAATTGTGCCTCTTTTCATCAATCGAAAGCAACACCAAAATTTGCCACATTTCATATCATCTCAAGAATGGCCTGGCTCATCGCAAGATCTCAATCGTTTGGATTTCTTTGCATAGGGATGCATGCTCAGTAAAATTGGAAGCACAAAAGTCACACTCTATAAGCATTCCAAGAAACTCTTGATCAATATTTGGGACAATATGCCCCAAGAAACGGTGCGTGCCAGTTGAGAAGCGTTTAAGAAACGTCTACGGCTGGTTATAAAAGAAAATGTGAGAGGTTCGAGCTCAACATGTAATTCATAGGAAATTAAGCGTTGTTGATGCTTGTTGCTTTTAATTAAGTTTAATAAATCATATTTAAATCGATTTTTAAGTAACGGGTAACATACCACAGTTATTAATTGAGGCTTCCCGACCATTTTTGCATTAGTATGATTGTGTGAAGTACAATCATACTCAATACTTGTACTGCGCCTTTGCCGACTGAGCTAAGGGAGGCCCCACGGGTAACATCGTTCTCAATATTAAATTCCATCGAAGACTTTTGATCTCGTTTCACGCAACGAAAATCGAAAATTGAGAAGCCAACCGTTTTCTCTGGCGTATCTGATCATTACGTCCATATCAGCGCCGATTAATCAGGAACTAACTGGGAGTCGTCCTCAGGAGCAATGGTTTCCAAAACATTCGCTGTCATCGTCTGGTAGACTGGAACTCGTAGTCTTATACGTTAGCTAGTCGTCAGCTCATTGCGTTTTTTCTCACCTTCAGAGCTTCGTATTCAGCATTCTCATCATCGATGGCGCTCGACGCCATAATTTTGGCGGGGATCTCCGTTGATTGCTTTTTAATCACTGATAGTGTTAATGCATTCATAAATAACCTTCGTCTTCCAACTCTTCCGGATTATTCCAAAAATTCCATGAATTCCGTATGGATGCTCAAATTCAACGAAAATAAGATGATATCTTCCATAAAAGGAATGAACTCACCAAGTTCTCATATTCTATCAAATTCAACT
The DNA here is from genome assembly GCA_024533555.2 of Aedes koreicus. NCBI lineage: Eukaryota > Metazoa > Arthropoda > Insecta > Diptera > Culicidae > Aedes > Aedes koreicus. Next base: position 99,269 of record JAHHFK020002473.1, on the reverse strand, counting down.
TTATTTCTTTCCCTTTGCCAAAAGCTTTTGAGCCAAAAGCTCATGGAACTACTTTGAGCTGCGGACGCTTCTTCTTCTTCTTCTTCTGATAAGCGAAGTGTTCCGAATGCTCTTCCACATTTATTGATTGAGAACTTTCGATGACAGGTAAGGACTGCATCGTTAATTATGAGTACACCTTTGAGGTTCTGTATGAAAAAGACTTATTTTGACAGCTGTTTAGTGTCAATGTGTTGCTTGCCTTGTAAACAAACGAAAACCTTCATTAAAAGTTGAAGTTTTACTTCAAGCGGAACAATGCGAGGTCTCACGGAAGAAAAGCGAAAATCGATTGTGACCAAGTACTGCACTGAAAAGGGATTGTCGCTAAGAAAATTAGCAAAAGAAGAAGGTGTTAGTGTCTGTGCGGTCCAAAATGCGATCAACCGGTTTGCTATGCATAACACATTGAAGGACTTACCCGGCCGTGGTAGCAAAACAGGTGCGTCAAACCCAAATTTGGACCAACAAATTTGGAAAGTTTTTAAGGAAAAAAGGAGGTATCCATCACAGATTGCGCACAAAAGTGTGGAACGACGATTGCAATGGTACAACGCGCAAAGGAGCGAAATTCCCTGAAGACGTACCGGAAACAAAAATGTCCGAAACGCAGCCAAATTCAGGCGAATTCTGTGAAAACTCGGGCTCGGAAGCTGTACGACGACGTTTTGAGCAAAAATGACATGTGCATCATCATGGATGACGAGACGTACGTCAAATTGGACAACAGGGCACCGTGAAGCGTGGAACGGATGCGAAAAATTTGGATGAAAGGTGTTGGTTTGTCAAGCAACTTGCCACTTACACAAAGGTTCGACACTGTTTTGGCCTAATTTGGCATCCTGCCACTATGCGCGTGCCACCTTGGACTGGTATGAAGAGAACAATGTCTAATTTTTGGAAAAGGCGACGAATCCTCCATATTGTCCGAAAATATGGCCCATTGAGAAATGTTGGGCTTTGATAAAAGGAAAGCTGCGGAAGAGGAGCAGATGACATCATCAAATTCAAAAAAAAAGACTGGGTAAACGTAAGCAAAACCATCGACGGAACGGTTGTGCAAAACCTCATGAGGAACATCAAGAAGAAGGTGCGAGAGCTGGCCAGATCTACGAAACATTAAATGAATACTGATGTAATGTAACCAATGTAAATGAATTTGAGTTGCAAAATAGATAAAACATATTTAAATACAGCAATTTTTAGGTGTACTCATAAATTAAATATACAGTCCTTACCATTTCTGCTTTAGTGTGATTGAACGGAAGGTACAAACATACTCTATATCCAGGGAGCAAAATTCGTAGACCAAACCAGGAATTAAACCCAGGCAACTTTGTCACGGTTTCTCATGGAGGACCCTGAGCTGTAAACGCGTCAGTTTAAATATTGTTGTGTATTTTTAAAGGCATCTTGGTCGTCGTATTTGTGAGTACTCAGTGACTTCGTTGGCCACTAATGGCTTTTGTCGTACGATTTCAAAATACCATATTTAGATTTACTTAACTACACGCAGTCTTTTTAAAGATAAGATTAAACGATTGGGAAACTAGGAGAATTTAAAATTAACACTTCATATGATCACTTTAACAAAAATAAAAATAAAATATTGAAGCACTTTTTCAAAATTATCACCAGTAAACGCGAGCAAATTCCTTTAAATTCCACTAGAGGAACGAGTTAAACGAGTTAAATTTCTGGCCAAGAGGCAACTCTGTTGGCTAATAATAGGTCAATAATTTAGTGTTATTTAGTAATATGTTGTGTGATGATTAAAGCAAAACGCTTAATTCTGAAATTTGAGGGAAAAAAAAGTTATAGAGGTAGGTTATATCAGAGACAAACCGCGAGGTTGACATAGGACCGCGTTGATGTAAAGTTACGATGTATAATAATAGTGGTAAAGTAATAATGGTATCAGACACGATCGTCGTGCATAGCCCTTTCGAGATGTTAGTCAAAAAGCTCTCGAGTGTGCGCTTTTTTAGGTTTGACTCTATCTGAGTAATTACACGTTGGTTTACCATCTTCTCTTTCCAAAGCAGTTCCGGATTTATGAATGAGAACCAACAAACCTTCTTTCCAATCGCCGGAAATAGTTCCCTGATCCCAAGCCTAGTTGTCCAGGGGAAGGACAGTTTTTCCAATTAGGGGAAGATTTTTAAAAGAGGCTATCGGACATCATCTGGCCCGGCTGAGAACCCGTGTACCCTACTTAAAGCCTAATCCAGCTCCTTAAAAGAAAAGTCCTTATTGTATTCCAGAATAAAGTCAGTATTAAAGCAGACGGGGGGATGGACTTTTAAAATGGTTTAGAATTCCAGGAATTTGGACGAATAATAAGAGGAAGATGAAGCACGGGAGAAGTGGTCAGCAAAGTGTTCAGTTATAGTGGCTATTATTCACAGGCAATAGGATGGGAGAACGACTATTACTACCGCTCAGACGGATTACTTCTTGCCAGAGATCTTCATTGGTGCTTTCGTATGTCATTTTTAAGTAAGAATTGAACTACTTACACTAATAGCAAGTAATACAATTTCAATGCAAACAATTTGTAAGTTTTTCTGATCGAATGGTGTATGAATGAAGTCATTCTGTTTAGTCAAAAGAGAGTTATTAGCGTTCAAAAACCTTTCACTTTTGCGTAACGCTCGCATTTTTCAAAATTTTGAAATAACATCTGTTATAAAAAAGAGGAACGTAGTCCCACGACGAAACTTAGTCAATTGTCAATCTTTTTGAATTCGTTGAATAAATGGACATTCCACTTGAAATCTAACTACATTTTTTTATTTTTTAAATATAAAAAAAAAAAAAAAAAAAAAAAAAAAAAATAATAATAATTTAATATATTTAACACCCCTCCCCCCCTTTTTTTTTTTTTTTTTTTTGTGGGGTGGGCGAACCTTCCACCGGCCCCCCCCCCCCCCGCCGCCCCGCCCCCCCCCCCCCACCACACACAACAAAAAAAGACGAGACACGAGGAAATAACTTCCCCCCCCACCGAAGCGCGACCCGAGATTTTTCCCCCCCGGGAGACCCCACCGCCCCGGCCCCAAATAAACCATAGATCTACTGGGCACCATCGGCACAACCGGCATCAGCCCACTGAAAACCGAATTACGAGTTACCAGCATAAGTTGCTCAAGTGTCGAATATCAGGCAAGCATGGGAAAAATCGGTTCACTTTGCACTCATTTCTCACTCAGACGCATCAACGTTCAGAAGTGAGCCGTACCACGTGTGAGTTATTCCGATTCTGTTCATTACTATTCTGCTTTCATTCTATTCGTAAAAAAAAAAGAATTGAGTAAAACTGGCAGCTGATCGTATACTGAATGAATCTGACTGTAGCAGTGTGGACGATTTCTCAGTGCCTATTTTTTACCCGCTGAATCAGTAACGATTGCATTCAGTTTGATTCAGCTGAGCGAGATTGATTGAATCACACTCATTTCTTCAAATCAGGCCTTAAACATTATTTAACATTTCAAATAATGAAAAAAATAAAAAAAAAAAAAAAAAAAAAAAAAAAAAAAAAAAAATATAATAATACCTCTCTCCTCTACAAACACTCCCCCTGTTGTCTCCACCGAGTCAAATTATTCTCGTTCAGTGTATTAATGTAAATTAATCGCTTGCGTTCAGTGGCAACGCATTCATTCAGGTATAACGTAAAGATTTTCAGTTGTTTTGCATGATTCTGATTTCCTCGTTTATTCGTTCTACAGTATCGTTTTCGAGGATTCGTGTAGAATCGTTTGATAAGAAACATCACACTCCTCCACTGTTAGTCCATAAGTTAGTTACGTTCTCATTACTAGGATGTAATTCTGACGTGACGTACGCACAATACTGAAAAGATCAATACCAGAACCTTGAAATGGCTGATTATCACTAGTATCGTAATGTCAGTATCGAAATATTTCAAATTAGTTTAGGACAATTATCAGCACCTAATAGTGTTGTAATTTTGAACTATGCGAAGATATGTCAAACTGCAGATGGATTATTATTGAGGGTTATTCCGAGAGTCGAAGTGACGTTTGTCACTTGGTGAAGTGAGAAAAGTCACTTACAGTGACGTGACTTTCCATTTGATTTCGACTCTCGGAATAACCCTCACTGTACCGGGCCGATGCAGGACTATAAAGAATTAGTTTTCGTCAACTGTTGACTCATTGAAATCAATGCATCGTCTTTTTTCAAAGCGTGCGAAAGTTGTACTTGTACCCAGCTGTTGACTAGATCGATTTTCATTAACGTCCTTGTGGTCGACGCCGAAAATTATGGAGAGAGCAAATTTGTGTCAGTGTGACGTCCAAACAAGTTGGCATATCGCACCCTTGCATATGATCCACATCAAGCTCTCTCTCTCGTCTTTCGCAAACTAATTTGAGAAATGTTTTAGTTGATTCTATAACAGATTTTGTTAGAAATTTTATAACAAGCATTTTGAAATATTCAAAGAATTTAATATAGAATGGTCTCTTGGAACAAGAAAGAGCTTGAAAGAGCTGAGTTTCTCACCATTCAAATCCCTAATTAATATGACCTTAAACATTGAACGATGGTCCAACTGCCAGAGTTATTTCACAAAAACAGAACATTCCGTAAAAACAGCTAGATAATATACATACTTATCACTACTTTTCTTTGAACTCACACTTTTTTTGGAGACTTTCAGATGAAATTTTCAACAATAGATTTGCTTGAGACTGCATAATAATTCCTCTATGACAAATCGGAAATTTATCGCAGAGCAACTTCTTAGATGTTCAAAATCAAAATTTTCATCATAATTTTTCAAGAACAGTAACAAAAAAAAACAATAGAGCGACATCTTCAATATGACGTCTATAATCACATATAGTTTCTTCTAAGTCCTGTATATTCGAAAATCTCTTCTCCAGATTCTTGAAACATCCGAATCTTTCACCTTCACAATCCTGTTGGAAATATAAAATATTACTCACAGGACTATACAATCTAATTGGATCCGATAAATTTTAATCCCTGTTACAAAATTTCAGTGGAATTCTTAACATTGATTGAATTAATAAATCAATCTGCTAATACCATACTTTAAAATATCCCATTCTTTTCTAGAAACATTCCTTCACAAAATGTTTTCTTATAATTTCCTGCTTCCTGCAACAAATCGTTTCCCATAAAATTGATTTACAGCAGTCCCCGCGGACATCGTTTTCAGCCGATGAAGAAATGGCGTCATACTTTAGCCCGTTCAATGCCGCCTCTTTTCTAGCGTTTCCTCATTTCATATTCCCAAAACACACACACCAGGCTACTCGGCTTTCATTATTCCTGGGTAGAAAGATTGTCCCATTATGAATGCAGATGATTAATAATAGAGTACCCTTCTGCTTTTTTTTTTGCGATTATTTGGCGGCATCGTGAACACGATACAACCGGAGCGGCGGTATTAACAAGTACAATGTGCACAGCCACTAAAGCCAGAAGGCCAAACTGAATGGAAAAGATTGAGGTTTTCTGTTCATTCGAGAAAGAAAGAACATTCCTTCATAGAGGGAACCAATCTGCCTCATATATTCCGCCAACGTGATCCTCCATACATTTCCATCCCAATAGAAAGAAAAACATTAAATTTGCCACACCAACACCACCAGCGCCTCTTGAGGCTATCGGTATTTTTTTTTAATCGAGTTGGATTCTTGTTCAACTAGGCACAAGTGTGGGTAAAAATATGTGAGATCAACTAACAGCATCTATACAGAAAAAAAAGCTCAGCGTTGAATGGAGCAGGCGAAAAGAAGAAACAGTGGAAAATAAACATGACGAATGGACGCAAAAAAAAACTTGCTCTTGCGTGTGATGTCAGGCCCCGTCGACGGTTATAACAGCAGCGCTTGTTGGCGTGTTTGCAGTGCATGAAACCGGTCTGCATCTACCCAGCAACCTACCAACGCACACCATGAAGAGGAGAGGGTGGTGGATGTTTTGGGTGGAGGAAATCGATCGAGCGGATTTTTCCAACCCTGATACAACGTTGCCACGTTTTACGTTCACCTACACAAGTGTGCTCGCAACGCACACTGCGACGGACGAGTCGACCACGAAAACACGCGCATCAGTGGGGTTGCGTCGTCGGCGTCGTCGTCGTCGTCAGACAGGCAGCTGCTGTTCGTGTTCTGTCGTCGTTTCGTTTCCAGCACGCAAGACTTCGCTCGTTGGATGGGTGGTGTGGTGGTTGGTGGTTGGCAGAAGGAAAGGCGTGCGAGTTATTTTTGTGAAACACTTTGTAGGCAGAAGAAGCGAAAGAAGACCGAAACCGGTTTAAAGCGATGCAAGCTACGATGGTGAAGTTGGTGGTGGTGGTGGTGTGATGGTGATGGCCTCCAACACCTCTCAACAGGGCCAACTAGCAACAGCATCATCATCATCAGCAGCAGCAGCAGCGGCACATATGATTTTTCGGGACCATCGTCAACGCCGTCGTCGTCGTGGTCGCAACGTTGTCGAATTGTTTTTGCAAGATTGTCACTAATGCCACAGCGGCAACTACGTATTTCATGGTTAGTTTTCTTCGTGATTGCCTTGGTTGTTGCTGCTTTTTCAGCCGTTTTTTGTTATCAAAAGTGTATTGAAACGACTCCTAACGGAAGGTTGGTTGTGGTAGTTTTTTTTTCTCTATGTTTCTGCCGCATACCAATCTACTTTCCTTGATACCATCCGTACGAGGACAGAGAATCGAGTTTGTTAGAGCTAAAAATGCAATAAAGTTTGTTTAAATATTTGCATCTCTGCTTAGAGTGGGTGAAGAATATTGACCGACTGGCGCAAACGCAAACCACGGGAAAGGAATCATGCATAAATCACGTTGCTTTTGGAGAACGTTGGCTGGCCATTTATAATACGATTTCATTGAGGAGGGAGACGCCTAGATTGGTTGAAATGTGGAACGTTATTTATGGCTGGTCCTGTATAATATTTATGTTGAAGTTATTACCACGCAGCACTGTGTTTGCTTCAGACAGAGCAGATTGTTTGAAGTTGTACTTATCGGTGAATGGATTTTGCGTCAAACTTTTTAAGCGGCTTCAAGTTGCTATCAAAGCGTTGTTTATATCGTTATCACCCCATTCGAATGGTTTACATTTGAGATGAGATGAAGTTTGTTTGAGTCTGTAGAAAAACCGAACATGAAATACTGGAAAGGAGCTTTGATTCCTCCGTAAATGTTTCTTACAGTATTATTTCAGCGAATTAATGTATAGAGAAGATGTACCTATATTAATCTCATCACTTTGCAATTCATCCTACTTGAAATAAAACGATATACACGTGACAGGATTAGTTAGTAATGTTTGTTGTAGTTATTTAACGTAAGCAAACATTATTAGAAAACGAAACCGATCCTTCAACTGCCCAATTGTTTGATTCATCGTAGGATGAATATAGGAACAATGAGATTAATATGGGGGCAGTTACCCTACTTCTCAATCGTTAGACAGTTTAATGGTTTATTGAAAATCACGTCATGCTTTTACAATTAATTCTCGTCGGGTTAAAGAAGCAAAATTCCTTAAGGTGCATTAATGACTGATAGTTAAGATGTTAAAAGCATTTGTAGAAACGAACTTGATTCTGTAGCAAGAAAGTACACATTTATGCAATAATCAGGAATAACACAGCTACTAGCAGATTGTTGATTTTCCAGTTTGCTGTAAACTTTACTTTATGCTCTATCTATATTGCAAAGTTATAAGTTGAAGTATAACGAAATTATTGCGTGTAATGTATTTTTTTTTCGTGTTTTCTGTTTTGCTCTTGATGTATGATATGTACTACCACCCATTGTAGCACGGAAACTAAGTCCGACAGCAATGGGCTCTCCTCTCTGTTAGACTTGATCAAGCTTTAATAACCACTGATTATCCTAATCATGCCACTGTATGAAGGGCCAAAAAGGGGTTGGTGGATCGATATGCAACATCACTTATACGTATCCACAGGGATATAAAGAATCTCCTTCCAACAACAAGATTGAACAATTGGTCAAAAGAGCAAGCTATTTAACAGGAGGATGCCCCAATGGGCGGGGAGAAGAGCCCGCCCTCTATTCACAAACTGTTAGCAATGGGGAGTTGGCATTCCCACTCTCCCCATCCAGATTGCTTCAATCGGGTGCCCTGATGGTCCCTCCCATTCCCATGAAATATTTATATAATAGTGTACAAATATATGTATGTAAATGAAAAATACTACAAGCATTCGTATCAATTATATATGATCTTCGTTCGGTTGATCCTGAAATGCAAGAAATGTTGTATAGTGTTAAAGTGTAGAATTCTGTGGTTCGCACTTAAGCACGTTTTCGTTCGTTTTCAGCGATAGCAGCAATTCACTAAAATCTCGGTTTGAGGTATCCTGAAAAAGTTTGTTATATCTATTGAAATTTAATCATTTTATTTTACTCTTATTTACTGGTCACTATTTGCTGCTTGATGCTGATTTTATAACCTCATCTATGAAATAAAATCAATAAAACCACAATTATCAATTATAATAATATTGTGTGTAATGATAGAGTAATGACAAGGATTGAACTGTAACATCAGACACAAGCTAAATGAATACAGCGCTGTATGAATCATATCCGCTCGAATTTGGTCTAATGTTCATTTGCAAAACGGTAATGAAAAATACATTCAATAATAATTGCAAAGCCTATCACCGACTCCGTTGCCACCTCCTGACATCCAATGGATTGTTACTTAAAAAATAAATAAAGATTAGATATTTATTAATATCCTCCTAGTCCTGGAAAAGCTGAAACAGTATAGATCATTCCAAAAATCAAAGATGAAATTTCAGTAAAAAATATTATTTTATAAGACATGTTGTAATATTTTTTCTAGTAACATTTCAAAGATAGCAATTGGAGTAATCGAAGAGTCCAGTTTGATGATATCTGAAATAAATGGCTTATTTAATAATAATACCACTAAACAAAATATTGAAATATAATCCTATACTGCTTAGAAACACATGCCAGTCTTTTATGAATTTTGTGAAAATATTTTTTTTTTCGAATTTTATAATTTCATGAAAAATAAATTGAGCCTTTTATGCTTGTCATGTTGCTCCAGGGTCTTACATGGTTCTGGAATGCAAAGATGATTCTAAAGCGTGCTGAAATTATTATTAAAATGAGAATGGAAAATATACAATATGATTTAAAGGTACACGATCTTCAGTCGCACCCCCTCACTTCGCTATTGTCAGATTGACAACATTGCCCAGGCTACGCCAACCAGCGTCTCCATGTTTCAGCTGGCAGTCTTTTGTGATCATATGACTCGTGGAGGCGTGAGGTAGGAACTTGTGAGGACCGGAGGTCGGTTGCACCCTCCTTCGAAGTTGTCAACTCACCATTTGAAGCCCTTTAAAAAAAAAAAAAAAAAAAAAACAACCCCCCCTCACCTCTTTTTTTTATTTTCTATATAAAAACCCCACCACCCATCCAAAACCCTCCCACCCACCACACTCCCTTTTTACACACAAAACCCCCCCCAAAAATTCCCAAAACAAATTAAAAATTTCCCCACCCTAAAATTAAAATGGGCATTCTTGATCCTGGCGTGTATATACTTATATATTCGATAATATAAAACGACCTTTACGGAAAACTATACCGTTTTACGGAAAATACACGTAGATTTTGTAATTTCACTATTTATTTAGATTGAATAAGTAAATATTGTTCGTTTTTTTTTCGCGAAAACAACGCAACAAAAGCAAAACACGTTTCAAAGCACGACTTGCTGCGATCCGCTTCATACTGATATAAAATGATCCGTACATAAAAAATCAAAGTTCAGATCCTCAAATTTGAGCATTATTCATGGCTATCAAGCCCTGGTGGTCTTCTTGTTTTGTCGTTAGTGGTATCCGTAACTTTCATAGTGGTGAATAAAATATTATGGGTTAAATACAGATGAATATTCAGCTGAATAGGTTCACGGGTACGCGAGACCCCCCCTCTGTTGTAAGGTAAGTAAGGTTCACGGGAAAATGAAAGACAAGTCCCCAAACATTACCATTTTATATGAAAATCGGGCTTTGGTCTTATTATATTGTCCGTCACTTTACGTCTGTGAAAGAAATTACAGTGAAACCCATACTTATGCCAAATATAAGTACTAATGGAGCTTGTCTCAAAAGTTGACAGTTTTATTTCAGTTTTTAACGAATCGCACGCCATTGTTTGTTGAATCACATCATAGAATCTTTTTCTTGCGGTAGAAAAAAGAGGTTTAAAAGGGATAAATACAACCACTTTCAAACTAGAGCTATGAGAAACAAAAATGAACTGTCTAGAGATTCTAGATAGAGATGGTGAATCTCATGGTAAACAGCGGCGGCTGAAGCATTCTTCTTTCTAGACATTTCCAGCCTATTGTTTGGATGTCATTTCAAGCTTATCGCAAAAAGCTCATTGCCGGCTGTTAAATTAATGTTCCAAATGCATTTCCAGTTGTTGATTTAGAACTTTCGATGCAAGTACCATATTCACATTGTGTAATAAGTATATCAAGAAAGATAGATCGCCAACAGTGCCAGTAACGCATGTTACGACTTTCAAATATAATCTGTCTTGTGGGGCGACACCGGCGTAGTGGTTAACATCCTTACCTCTCACGCCAAAGTCACGAGTTCAAATCTCACCCCGGACAAGTTACGAGAAACACCCAAAGAGATGGGTCCTCCCTTAGCTCAGTCGGTAAAGACGCAGCTACAAAGCAACACCATGCTGGAGGTGGCTGGGTTCGATTCCCGGCCTGGTCTAGGCATTTTTCGTAAAGGAAAATTTCTCGACTCCCTGGGCATAGCGTATGATTGTACTTGCCACACAATTATACTAATGCAAAAATGGTACATGGCATCGAAAGCTCTTAATTAATAACTGCGGAAGTGCATTTAGAACACTAAGTTGAGAGCAAGCAAAACGCTAATTGTGAAAGCAATAAGCTTGAAATGCTAAAGAAGAAGAACCTAAATAATATCCAGAAACAAAAAAATCTATCTTGTACGCATACCCTAGATACGTTACTGGCCAGAAGAGGTCAGTAGTTAACTCCTAAATTTTTTACATTTGACAACATTATTTGCAATGTTAGTTCGAACCAAAAGTCTTCACAGCAAATGTCAGTATCAACCCCATAAATGAGGAACATGTGTACTTTTGATTGTTGACTAACCTTGAGACCGAACTAAACAAATAGAGCGAAACAATTTCACGGAGTTTCAATTTCCACAACGATCAGGATAACAATCGTAGATTGCACCAAAGTACCTTTTTTCTTTAAAGGGAATCTCACTGACTAATCGTTGACCAAAAGTGAAAGGGATTTTCACGAATACCAATTTAAAAAAAAAAGATGAGTGCTGTCGACAATACTCTACGAATATTAGACTAGGCTCTACGCTACATGTACAGTAAAGCTCATTCTTTTACCGTAAATTATAGAAGTATATTTATAAGGGATTCGGAACGGTGTCATCTCCTAGACGGTCAATACCGTTTATATTTGAAACTGTTGTTGTTCATCCGCTTGTTGGCATAGGAAACTAACTTTAAAATGATTATTACTTGCAGGAGCAATGTTCGCATATTCTATTGTAAGAGTAATAAATCCACCAAAAAATAATAGATTTAATTAAGTCAACTGGATTGCACTTCATCTTTTCTTTTTCGGACAGCTGCAAACCGAACGGGAGTATTTCTAACATCGATTTATCTACAAGCGGTACAAAACTAAAATCAACCCAACATATCATAAAACATCCCAATTGGAAATACCTGAGTTTGTTGTTGCAACATAATCGTTTGGTAATACACTAGGTAATATCCATCGTTTGAGGTCAGTGGCTACAACAAGAAATAGGAAAAGTGTTGGATTATTGTCGAGGAATTGATTGATAGTGATAGATGAGGAAATCTGGGCAGTGGTGATTGATGGCTTGATTGATGTGTCAACTGCAGGCGGAGAGATCTGCAGTGTTGATCGCTTAACTGATTAGATATACCGAAATTAAATGAATCCATTGAAGTAATAGTGTTCCCCAGTTATTGGACTCGATAACTTACTTTGATGTTTCAAAAGTATTAGTTTTATAATCTACTAATCTAAAGAGCTTCGGTTGATTTACAGAATCAGTTTGATATTTAACATTAATGCAAATATTTTCATTATCAATTCTGAATTAAAAGAACTCTCAAGAACGATTAGTATTGGAATACACTTGTAAAGCGAACACCAAACATGAACTTAACTGCCCAAAATCGTCCACATTCCAAATTCTAACGAAACAGAAACTCAGCTTAAGTCTGAAAACCACTCAAATAGCAGCACAGACATCATTCCAATGGGAATACCGGCCCGCGACCTAACGGTTCTTCAAGCATGTTCTTCTGATTGTGATTATTTCTATGTTTCCTCATAGGAAACCTACACAAACATTGGTATGTAGGAAGCAGAAGAAAAAAAAACCTATTAAACAGACTGACGCGAGGAAGAAGGTAAACTCAAAGAAAACAACAACACAAACGTATGTCAGTCTATATTTAAAACGCTTTTCGCTGTCTCATCTTCGGCCGAATTCTTCGTATCCTCAAGGAGAAGAAGAGGAAAAGTTAATCTACTTTTTCTTCGATCGTTTTCGGTTTTACTCTTTTGATATGTATTTTTAAACATTTCTAATCGTTCGTAATCAACGGACGAAAATTTGTAAACACGTCGTCATGTAGGCAACATTCGATCGCGAGCTGCTGACGCGCGCTCGATCACCGATCCCAACGAAGAAAGACGACGACGTCGATCGAGCATGTGTGTTCGTTTCGCTGTTCTAGTGTTCGAATGTCTTTATTTAGGTTCATTCCATTCCACTCGGCGGCGAGTGACGTTATTCTAGGCATTTGGAAACTTTCTTCACTTTTTGCCCTCTCTGTTGCTAACTGACGAACAGGGGGGGAAAGGGAAGGAACAGCGCGCTGCATTGCATTCGATGCTGATGATGCAGATGGTGGTAGGGAAAATTCTGCGTGAAGATTTAAAGGGCACGGGCATCAACTCCGGAACAGACATGTGTTGGTTTTATGAGTTGCATCCGATGACGCTGATGGTGCCCGATCTCGACAACGGTAAATTAAGCGTCAGCTGTTTTCCAGTCCTTTTTGTCTTGAGCGATATCCTCTGCTGGGAATGAACTGAACTGGGAAGAATGCCCTTGAACTTGTTGATGTAGGGTCGACTGATGACGTTGAACCTTCGGATTTAAATGTTGTTTATCAGAATAGATTCTTTTTGAGGTGTTGCGTGCCGAACTAATACTCCAAGCCTCACTAAGTGAATGAGTCATTTTAACTCACTTCGAGCTCGTTTCATGCGAACTACAACTCAGTTTCGTAAAATGGTGCAGCTACTTTAAGCTGAGTAGAGCTCATGGGGAGGGGACTTAAGTTAAGTTCTTCCAACTCTGAACTTTGGCCTGCTCTCAACTTATTATTCTAGAAGAACTTACACAGTTATTAATTGAGAGCTTCCTATCCCAATATCATTGTATTTGAATATTGTGTGGCAATCACAATAAATGTGGCAATTTCAATAAATCCAGTCAATTCATTTGCTTCGCTGACGACGTGAACATTGTCGGAAGAACGTTCCAGGTGGTTACTGAGCAGTACACCAGGCTGAAACGTAAAGCAGAAAAGGTAAGGTTAAGGGTGTATACGTCGAAGACTGAGTATCTGCTCGCACAGGCAGAAGTATGACTATCGACGGAGATGAGTTCGAGGTGGTAGATGAGTTTGTGTATCTCGGATTATTGCTGACGGCGGAAAACAACTGCAACAGAGCAATTCTGAGACGCATAATAGCCGGAAGGCGTGCTTACTATGGACTCCACAAGACCCTAAGATCTGGTAAACTTCACCCCCGTACTATGTGTACCATGTACAAATCGCTGATAAGACCGGTAGTTTTCTCTCGAGGAGGACCTGCAATCACTTGAAGTTTTCGAACGACGTGTGCTTTGGACCACGTTGTAAGGATGCCAGACAACAATCCCGCAAAAGTAGTGTTTGCCTCTAATCCAGCCGGTAAAAGACACAGGGGAGCGCAGCGAGACCAAGTTGAGCAAGACCTAGGATGTGTAGGATGTTCGAGAAACTGGAGACTTAGCGAAACATTGTGGCGCAGGTGCGGTCCTGAAGGGACATTGAACCAGCAAAAGTGAAGTAAGAAAGTGAGTGGCAATCACAATGATACTCTATGCCCAGGGAAACGGGAATCTTGCTCCACATTACCAATAGAACGTCACGGGGTCGACTCCCGATACAGTCGAATGCCTTTTTCGGATGGCAAATTCGTTCGACTGCATTGGATCATGGGCGTATTATTGTGCTTCCAACACACTATACCATTGGACGCTTATGTATCATTTGCTTGCCACACACTATACAATTGTATCTTTCGTAGGGTTCTGAATTATTGCTACTGCAGGTGCCTATTGAGCATGAACTTTGCTCATCTTTCTAAGCACCAGATTCTAGTTAGGATTCATATCATTTCCTGTTAAGAATTCTAGTGATTTTAAGAGAATTCCAAAAATAATTGTGCACTTGGGTTTTTCAGGCTCAGGGTTCCTACTTAATCATAAAAATATAGTTATATATATCTAGGTGAGATAATTTCAAGGAATGTCTGAAGTCAGTTTTGAAAAATAAATGGAAGGATGAAAAATTTTGACTGTATGAAATAAGTTCAAATCTTCCTGTGAACATTATTAAATTGTCTTTTCAAAACTGTATTACTTCCCATAGATTTTGCCAGAAGTTTCTGTAGATCATTAAGAGTGCCAAATTCTCTCGGAAGTTAATCGAAAAATATGGCTGACGTCCTAAAGATCATTCAAAACACTTCCTCGAGAGCTTTTTGTTAGAAGTTTACAAGATGACCTAGGGAACGCCAATCAAAAGGACTAGATGTTTAGATTACACCTGAAGGTAGAGGGTGACCCCGGCGTAGTGGCTAACATCCATAACTTTCAGACCAATGTCACGAGTTAGAATCTCACTCCCGGACAAGTTACGGAGATTCCCAAGGAGGCTTTCGAGCGACTACAACGGGAGATGATCCAGCCCGAGGTTGAAAATCTCAATAATCAAGAAACAAAACCTGAAGGTATCCCATAAGCAGATCTGCTGGAAGTTTTCAGGTGGATATAGAGTCGCTAACAATTCTAAGGGAAGTCAACAAGGCAGTCAAATAACAGTTCGAATTAATTACAATTATAATTAAAGGAAACATGCGTCCTGAGCATTGAAACTTAAAAACGAATACTGGACTTTCATACATTGTGTATAAGCTCTGTTGTTTGTCCTCCTGAAAATATGTTTGAAGGTGAGTGGTAAAAGTAGAATTATATGAACTTCTGTAAACTTCAATTTATTTTTCTCTAATCTATCCATTAGTTTCTTTGAGTGTTGACAGCTGCTATCGGAGAAACTGGCCCCGGTATATAATACATCCATTCGGTTAAGCTCAAGCCTATTCCCATCAACCCCGGGGTCACAGCCTACGAGACTTTCGACATATCATCATTGACCCCGGTCTACAGGCTGCTTGAAGGTCGGTGACTGTGGTCAGTAGTCACTTTCTTTTCAAGTTCGATCTCTATTCGCTAGCTTATATTTTATCATATAAGTTCAGCGCCCTTAGGTTCTTCAGTACAGATAGCTCTCGTTGTACAATACTTCGCGTATTGTGCCTATAACTCCCGTTTCAACCCTTAATTGTGCCTTTACAGGGCACTCCACCATTAGATGAGTGACATCTGATTCCGCACCGCATCCTTGGCAGTAGGCCTTACTGCCGAGGCTCGTGAGCGAGTCGAGTATGTCCTATCCTCAGCCGAGCCAGTATTTTCTGAACAGTCTGAGTCCCATTTGACAACTTGAATGCCTACAAGAGCGTATAGGCCTCAGCTGAGAAAATACCGCTTTGCTTACCATAGAACCAGTCACAGCCTGGAAGTTTCTCTAAAAAAGAAACCTAACATAACCCTAGAGGTCCTTGAGGTTTAACTTCTGAAAGCAAAAAGCTTCAACTAATTTTCGCTCGGTTTTTCAATATTTGTGAATATTGCTTTTCCCCTTTTGAGATTTCCTCAACCTTTTAAAAAATTTAGTTTCATTGCCTCTTCTAACAGGTTGGAAATAACTTTCCTCTCCACTGCTTCTCACTGCTTTGACCTCAGAGGGGATAAGAGAGCTCACAAAGTATAAACTTCTAACAAGTTAAAGCGTATCGGTATTATTTTTTTTCTTACTTTGTCAAATCATCATTAACGTACGATTTTCTACCAGTGTATGGTTTTGCTGTCACTGGACACATTCGTCTTTGCAACGGCGCAAATAATGTTTACTTTGAACTCACAGCCTTCAAAATGGCATCGCGACAACATGAAGTGCGAAATCATATTTTGGACAAATGGTTAGAAAATCCAAAACGTTCTCAGAAAACTGTAGTTAGACTAAATGAGTCCAAAGAAAGCCGACTAAGCAGCCGAAAGGGGGAACACGCATAAAACAAGTCGAGAAAATGTGCTGAAAGTATATACAAGATATATCGGTCAGAGATGCTGCTAAGAAAGTAGCTGCGGCTAAGTCAACTGTTCAGGATATTAAAGTGAGGTGTGGTCTGAAGTCATAATAAGTCCTGAAGAAATCTCGTCGGGGTGATAAAGGACTGGAAAAGGCTGTATTGTGCAGGACGATGAGACATGTCAAGATCGATTTTTCACAAATTCCTGGAAATAAATTCTTCACCAACCAGGATTACGGAATCCTTGGGACTAAGTTTAAGGAACAGAAAATGGAAAAATTTGGGAAAAAGTATCTAGCAATGGAGGCCATCTATACATACGGAAAAATCAGTCAACCATTTATTCCAACTGGGAATACAAACAGTGTTTTTTTACTTCTAAGAGTGTCTTAAAAAGCGTATGTTTCCCCTTCTGAGACAACATTTTCGAGCAATTCTGTTTTAGCCAAATCTGCTACTAAAAATGCAACAAAAAATGACACGAGGATAATAAGATCGTTGTGGTGCCGCGCGACATTAACCTTCCAAATTGTCCAGTATTTCGACCAATCGTCATATGGCAAAGTTGTGTATGAGCCATATCACGCTCTCACATCTATCTCTCTACGCATCTGATATCCCTGTTTGAGAATAAAAGAAGACTGAATCCGTGAGTCGCTAGACTTGGCTTAAGAGAAAGTTTGAACAGACGATGAGAATTCTGCAATAACAGTCCTTCTTTGTGCTTGTCCACTAAGCAAAGTGTACCCTACTGACTATAGCACATAGACAAGAAGATTGTAAGATGTTAGCAAACTGTTCATACATAATTCATAAATTAGTTTTTCGTGAATTTTAAGAAGAGAAGCTCGAATGGAAAACACCTTCAACATAACTTGTTTGCCTAACCAACGTGCTTACTGAGAGAACGTGAAAAGAATGCCATTTACTTCTATCATTTATATGCAACACGTCCTGATCAATGACTGCGCAAACATCAATAATTTCCAAACATGAAATCGTCAAGGAGTTTTCATAAGGGCCAATGTCGCAAACGTAAACAATGGCTTCCTCCGAAAATTTCTTGAAAATGCAAACTCGCTCAAGTAAACAACTATTTCTATTGTAAAGGGGAACTCCTCTTCTGTACAATCATCGTGGTAATTCACTATGATTAAGTTAACATTTTCGAAATTTTCGGAAGAAGCCATTGTTTTCGTTTGCGACATTGGCCCTTATGAAAACTCCATGTGAAATTAATGAATCAAAACACAAAAGATATGAATCCACGATTTGACTTTGAGAAGAAGAAAGTCGGGAAAGGCAGATAGGAGTAATTGTTTTTTTTTTTAATTCAAATGGAAACCCTTTTTGGGTAATAATTTGCACTGTTCAACAAGAGCAAAATTCTTCACTTATGTCAAGATAAGTGGTTGTAGCTCTCAATTTTATCATTCTGGTAGTCTCTTTTTAATCCCACGATTTAATCTAAGCAGGGCTCATAAATATAACAGTCGTTGTGTTTCTTTTCCTTAGCTTAGCACTATTCCTTTTCTTTTTCCTGTTTATCAAGTACCTGTTCTTATTGCACTTCCAGTTATTCAATGAGAACTATTCATGCCGAATCCAATGGATGAATTTGTATATTGAGGCCCACGGAAGTCGAGATAATATCCATCCTGAACAAACTCCTCGAACGGAAACAGGTGAGAAATAAAAGCAGTTATTACGTGACCAATAGGTATATCCAAACAATAGAATGGTATTCGAAAAAATGAACATGTTTTTTTAGCAAACGCTTTTACAGCATCATCGTTTCCTCATCCGATAATAGCGAATGTTTTCTAGGGAATAAATCGTGAAAACTCTCCAGTAAAATGACATTACCCAGCCCTGATCTTATCTTTTGATTAACCGTGCATTATATTTGAGCAATTCACCAGATTAGTTATGTACCAAGACTTATAAGACTGTCTGATTCCAATGGAAGTTTGATCCCAGCGGAGCCTTAACCATCGAACACCACCCAAAACTGTCCCCTAATATTTACGACTTGCACAATTCAAAACACCCACCATCATCTAACAGAAGTAGAAACAACCAAAACTAACGTGAAACAGAAGTATGAAACATTTTAACAATAGGAAAAACTGATATTTTTTTCTAGATAACTTACCGCCGGGCTTGAACGAGGACGTATCGAAGGAAGCAGTTCGCACCGGGTGTTTATCCTTGTAGCTGGGCTGCTGACGATCCTGAACGAACGGTACCGCCGGCAGTGACTCACCTCGTGTCAGCGGCGGTCGCTGTTGCTGTTGTTGTTGCTGCTGCTGCTGCTGTTGTTGTTGCTGGAGGGCAACTGAGGGATCTTCGGTACTTCGTTTGGCACTGCCCGTCGGTCCATCCATCGGACCACCGTGCTCGTCATCATCCGGCGGTGGTCGTTTCAGATTGACCGAAAGTGCCGGCGGTACCTGCTGCTGCCGATTGCCATGGGGCAAGTGATGTGGCGGCATATGCTGCTGTAGCCGTGCCCCCGGTCGCACACCGGTAATGTCGTGCGGCTCATGCTTCGGTGTGAAATCAACTAGCGTCGGTCCGTTGGGACCGGCACGGACCGAGTAATGGTGATGTGCCTGCGGAACGGATCTATGTGGTGGCATCTCGCCATTCTCATGTCCACGCTTGCTACCACCGCTACCACTTCCACCAGATCCACTGCCGCTGCCGCCACCGGCACCCGCATGGATCCGCTTCATCTGTCTAGCAGTATCCAGAACCAGCTCTATACGATCTGCTCCCTCGTAATTTACACATCCCCGGCATACAGCTTCCGTGAAATCGTGAATCATTGCCCACGGCATTCGGGGCAAATCGCACAAGTAACAATGTTGACGCTTCGCTTGAACCGACATTTTGAAGCCTATTTATATCACCAAAACAAACAGTTGAACTATTTCAACCAACAATAACGTATCATACACACTAAGCCAGTGTTATTTATTCACGCTTAACTTATCCATAGCGAAGAAAATCACATCCATCGAATTAGAGTAACACTTTAAAAAATTAAACAATCAAAAATTCATATTCCAATTAACTTCCTCCCGAAGGAATGTTTACTTTTCTGTTACCGGTCGTCACTATAAATCTTCCGTTATGATAACGATATTATATACTCTTCTTTATTTACGTAGTGTGTGATTCAACGAACTAATGATGCAATCACAACGTGAATCGTCTTCTTCCTTCCAGCTTACTCTCTCCTCCCGATCACAACTCGATAGCTTAGAGTGCGCGCCGCACTTTTGTTTTCACCTTATTCCGGTATCGCCCACACTTAAGCAGGCGGGTATCCTCAAATTTCTTCCGATCGACCAACCAGATTACACTTCGCAGGATGATTCGATCTAGATCAACCTCACCACCAACCTCCACCTCAGCATCCTTTCCTCTTTTTCTTTTTCAATATTGATATCAACCTCCAAAATTTTGTCACCTCGAAATCGCGCGCAATCCGAAATCTATCCACCGGATTTGACCCAAACCATCATACGAGAAAAGCGCTATCAAATTCCGGTCCAAAACGGCAAAAATATAATCACTTTAAAATAAAACAGAAGAAAAACTTCCTCTTCTACTTCCACCACGTAACAAACAACGACGGAAAGAACGATGTTGTGCAGCAACCAACGAGCGCGTCACTTTTGAAACGAACGGTTCGCTCCGACTGTCGTGGAACCCTCCTCAATGGTGAGTCTGCTGCTGCGTGCGTGCTGTGCATGGATGGCTGTCCGTTCTATCTACCAACAACAACAGACCAGCTAGACGAATAATCACGTTCGCACACATGGAAGCGAAAAAATGTATACAATACCCATATACACGTGCATACATACGTCGTTTTACGTACGGTAGGAAGTAGTACCATCAACAATAGCAACAGCGCCAGACAAGGCTACTGGGCACATCCAGCAACCAGCAACACCAGCTCCTTGGATTACCAACACTAGCAGGTTGTCTAGTCGCGCAACGCATACGCAGGCACCGAGCACTAAAGTGCAACCGCATTAGGGCGGATCTTGAAAAAATAAATCATGGATTTATTGATTCAATCAATAACATCATTAATTCAACTTTCCGGTGAAAACTGGATTTTGTATTTGAATGTTAGGGGAATTATCATATTCGCAGCAGTCTAAGCAAATTTCACTTTTTTATGAATATTTTCTCAGCTTTGTGCACACATCTGACGTATTTGGTTATATACATACACTGGGAAAAAAACCATAAGAAGTTCATCCAATAACCTTATGAAACTTGGCCACAAGGAATCGGATTAAATTTCATACTTTTACCGTATGAAATGTGATGCTTGTTGTTTTTTCATCAGGTGTGTTTTGGATACACCAGTTCTGTGAGTTTCTTTACACAGCCTTATGAAACACGTTGTTGCGGATTATGGTAGTCAACATTATGTGATATGTTTGTTGGAAATTCATTAATTGATTTTTTTTCTCTTTTCTCTCTCTATATTCATTATTATGGTTATGGCGAGAGTCATGGTTAGGATTTTTATTTCAGAATTAAATAAATGATTATCTGCAAACAAAAGAATTTCTTTATTTAATTGAAGACTGCATCCAAGTTGATGTAACCACCAGAAACCGTTGTGCTGTTGCCGTGACTATGTCTGTCCAGAATCGATGACATGGCTTCTGCTTGACACAAAAAGTCCGCATTTCTTTTAAATGCTGTATTTTTCTTGTTCTTGTGCAATGTCCATCCGGCATTTTATCTTTTTGGAGCACACAAACACTGTGCATTTTGCAAAAATGTTGCCAACAAGAAATATTGCAAACACGAAATATCCAGTACATCCACTGTAGAACCTTGATTTGCTCATTGGAGAGTTATGCATGTGGTGGCCAGATGAATTATTGTCGTGATCATTATCTTATTTTGGGTAATTTTAATACTGAGCAAAACATAGTCAGAGACTTTTCAATTCGACCAAAACCAACACATGTGTCTTGAAGTTAGCATTCCTAATACAGGCACAAGAGATTGAAGATTTTGCTACCCTGTGCTAAAACTGTTTGAAATCAGGTTGTCACATTTTTTGTAAATAATGAATTTTTCTTTGATATGAAACTAATGATTTGTTCTAGCAACAATTTTGTTTTAAAATATAGAAATAAAAATTACTACAAAACCTCTCGATATTCGATTTTGGTTTAAACAAATAAAATAAAATTATGGTAGGATCCAAAAAACTGCTTGAAAATAATATCCAGCAGGTACCTCAATTGATTAAGTTTTGCATCTGTTAAACATTTTGAGTTTAGTTCTTATTTAAGAGTATAGTCCATTTAAGAAAATATTTTACATCTTCGCAATGTTAAGAGAAGATAGAAGACTTCCCAAATAAAAATAACCATACAATAACAATACAATAATATAAAATAACATTAAAATCTATTTCCAATCAAGAATCTTATTGTTTATGAATCCGATAAATAAAAAATGCATTTTGTCATAAGAAAAGATCTACTATTCACTCCATATGCTACGATTTTCAACAATTTTGAGGCAATACAATTAATAGTTTTTGACTCAAATTTGTTCCAAAAAAAAATTTTTTTCTATAGTTAAGATACATAACAACCCCTCTTTTCTTTTGTCGATGTCTAAATTTACATTAGATTCTATTTTGGAATCTCTAACTCCTATTGTCATCTTATCGTTGTGAACAATACCTTCAATTGTACATACTATAGATTCTATTGTATGGATACAATACATTTAATTTTAAATCAATGAGAATTTTTTTTTGGTTTACTATAGAATACTGTTTTGGTTGATATTGATGTTGCTTTCGCACATTGGGCCACCGTTTACTGGCACAATTTCATTACCAGAAATAGCTGTTCTGCAAAGGACTCATAACATGGACTTCTGGTTGCCTACTCACGTCATTAAAATAGACCGTCTATCCACAAGGTTATAATTTTATTTTCAGGTTAGAATTTCAAAATCACTCCACGCTAAAACTTTTTATTTTTGGTTGGACAGCCTATCGAAAACGCTTTAATCACATAAGTAAATGTAATCAAAATCACATATGCTTAAAATTCAGATTACACTGGTACTTAGAAGGCCAAGAATTTTGTTTTTGTTTTTGTTAATGTTCTGGCATCTTGAGCTCTGAGCTGTACCATTAAACAGGATAGCTAAAAATGCTCTTAACAGATACAAGAACACTTGTGATTGGAAATTTAGTGACATACGGTAAGGGGATGTAATGAATTGTTTGAAATTTGGAGAAATATTCAGCTGTTCCTTCTAGAATAGCTGAATAGCTTCTCCAAATTTGTTTGAACATAGTTCAAGTAGATGTAATGTTAGCCTAGCTCCTTCATTCGGCCCATGTACCAAATATGTCATTAATTCAGCGATAATCAACAAAATGATGTTGCCAACATGATAACCGATTTAATTCGAAACAGTTTGGACATTATTAATCAATTTACTGTTGTTCACTTCCGTGTAATTTTAGATTTTCGTAAATTTTTAGGCATCATGATTTCACTGGTTAAGCTGAACAAATTATCTCCATGATCTTCGAATGATCTTAATTTGGCTAATTTGAACCAATAAACCGAATAATGCAATCTAGATGTACAGAAAATAGTCACACGTTATAAACTAACTGTTCACACGGATAAAATAACAATGATTTAACAAGAAATGTTAGGGACTTATGTTTTTCTTTGCTCCCAAGTATGGCCTGTTGTCTGGATAACATAGTAAAAATGTTGTTATTGGTAAAATTTGCTGTAAAAATGTATAAGTTTTGGTTGTATATTTTCCAAATGGCTCATCTAAATAAAAACCAAAGGAACAAAACCTCTGCAGAGTGTATTATTATGTTTTCACTATTGAACCGACAATAAATCATATGTGAAAATCTCTTAAGTGTTTCAATGCAGTTTACGTTTAGTTTGTTTTGTGAAATTAATTATGTTGGATAAAGCGAAGACAGCTGACAATGTCTTAAATCATAAAATCAGGAAGAAAACCCGTACGAGCAACTGTGTGATCATCCCAAAGATTGAACTGCAACACAAGTGATCACCTTCTCGTGATGCGTTACGAGGTATCCGATCTAACAAGCTGGATTGCTTTAAACTAGGGAACGTATTTGTTTTTGTTCCCGTATTAAAAATAAATAAAACATATAATATAATTTAATGAAACAATACTACCGAACACAATCGTTGTCATTTAATGAATTGTAAAAATACAAAGTACATTTCTGTTTGTGGTTGCATGATAAACAATGGTAAATGGGAAGCTTAAATTAGAATCAGTAGTTTTTTTATGTATCTGAACCATTCAAAAATCAACTTTTTCCCATGCAAATTTTCCAAAAATAAAATCGGTTAAATTTATTGTGGTTTTTTTTTTCATTTGTGAAATAATACCTTAAAATTTTTCGTATTGATTCAAATGTTGATACAAGATCGATGAAGTTAAATAAACGAAAAATAAAATTACCCACCAGGTGCGTTATTTAATTGTTTGTACTAGATTATTTCAGTCTATTACAGAGCGGTTTCGAACCCAGAAAAGTTTTTACAAGCTCGCATGCATGCCACTGTTCCACTTTTAAATTGTTCAATGATATAAGATTCAAAAGATTCATTAGCTCACTGTATTTTGATTCCATACGAACCTTATGACATCCATGTTTGCAACTATCATTTCCTCAGTTAATTGTAATGATTTTCTCAAGTCATTCTTATCAATTTCATAAACCTCCTTATGAATTTTATAACTGCTATTGATGAATAATCATCATAAGGTAAATGTATGAAATGATTAAAAGAATGCCTCAAAGTCATTGTTTGGTTGCCGGTGCCGATGGTGTTGTAGTAAGCTTGACTGCTACTTGGCACCCCAGTGGGTCTGGGTTCAATCTCAGTCGAGGTCGGTGTGATTTTTCTGAGGCGAACGACCTTCGGAAGGGAAGTAAAGCCGTTAGTCCTGGCTTGTGTGTTGATGAGTGCAATTTGTTGGGTGCTGGAGTGTGATATGTTAGGTGGTGAAGTTGTCTTCCTTGCATCGGTGGTTGTCATCACGCGAGGAAATAGGCGACCGAAAATAATCGAATAAAAAAAAAGTTTTGCTACCCTAATAAAAATTTACTTTAAACGAACAATAACTCGAATGGTTGAACTACACCGTATATGGTTTGGATGTGAACCCGAATAGGTCTTTAAGCTAAATAACCATAAGAAATTTATTAGGGTAGTCTTGGTAGATTGTGAATCATGATGACTCCGAAATTCGCCGAGTAATAGATAAGAAAATACGGCGAAATTGACTACAACCACTCAAAAGCTCTTCATAGGGGATGTCGTTAAGAGGCTCGACAAAAAAAATGTGTTAATAAGGTGAAGAAAATGAGCAATTTAATTGAAAGGATTTCATTTAAAAATAGTTTTTCAATGATATTCATGAAAAATTGGAGAAAATATTATGAACAACTTTCATGGGGTGCAGCCCTCTGGTGGTGAGCCAGCCTAAGGCTGAAAGTCACTCTGATACAGAAATAAGAAGAAGAAGAATATTAAACCAAACACCAAAGTCACGAGTTCAAATTTCACCCCCGAACATTTTACGAAAATACCCAAAAGAAGTATTTGAGCGACTTAGACGGGAGACGAACCAGCCCGAGGCTGAAAATCGCGATAATCAAGAGGAAGAATAAAAAAATATATTATGAACAATTATTATCCAATAATGACTCTGAACATGGGTGTTTAGCTTGACCTATTAGGAGAGTCAAAAAAATAAAAAAAATCAGGCTGTAGGATTTATTTTAAACATGCATGTATACCTCATTTAATGTTAACATTTTGTTCGTAAAAATTGCCATTTTTATGGTAACTGAACTTATGCGCCTATTCAGCATATTGCTATTTAGCCTTTTACCATCTGACATATTGTTAAAACTATATAGGCGATTCTTAGTTTATAGTTGTCAACTATAAGAGTAAATGTTGTAACAATAACGGAAACGGTCGTTAACAATAAGGGAAATGGTCCAGGAATGGTTAGTGATTATGCGGGTTAGTTTCGTGCTACAATGAGTTGTAGTACATATCACACATATAAACTAATTTCGTGCTACAATGAGTTGTAGTACATATCACACATATCAACTAATACAAATTTACTCGAATTCGTTAACTATTCGCTGGTTGCAATGGACAATGGAAACCATGTTGAAGCTTTATACACAGACTTCAGCAAGGCATTTGATCGCATTGATATACCCATGCTTCTATTCAAACTGCAAAAAATGGGTATTGAGCTAAATTTTCTTAAATGGCTCGAGTCTTATCTCACCGACCGACAACAAATAGTCAGATTTAAAGGCAAGACCTCAAATCCTATTCGAGTTACTTCAGGAGTTCCTCAAGGCTCCCATCTCGGCCCTCTTTTGTTTATACTATTTGTAAACGATATTTCCCTCATTTTAAAAAACGTAAAAATTCTTATTTATGCCGACATTTTAAAGATATTTTTAGAAATAAAAAACAAGGAAGATATAAGACTATTCAAAAACGACGTACTCCTATTTTATAATTGGTGCAAAAAAAGCCTTCTGCAGCTAAACGTCCAAAAATGTAAATCAATATCATTTAGTAGAAAGCGGAATACACTAGACTGTACAATCTCGCTAGGAAATCAGGCAGTTGAAAAGTGCGGAAGAATTAAGGATTTAGGTGTTATTTTAGATAAGAAACTAACATTCATTGACCACTATAACACAATAATCAGTAAAGCAAGTAGCATGCTAGGATTTATAAAACGATTTAGTTACAACTTTCATGACCCATACACAATAAAAACATTATACGTTGCATATGTGAGGTCAATACTTGAGTATTGTAGCGTAGTATGGTCACCTTTTTCAGTCACGCACGAACAACGAATAGAATCAGTTCAAAAGCAATTTATACTGTTTGCCCTTCGAAAATAAGGTTGGACAAGATTTCCTTTACCATCTTATAAAGCTCGTTGTATGCTCCTCAGCATAAAAACATTAAAAGAGCGTCGAGAATTCGCAATAATCTCAGTTGTAAACGATATCGTTTCGCATCGTATTGATTCTGAAGAACTTTTATCAAAACTTAATATTTATATTCCAAGTCGACAACTACGAAATCGAAATGTTTTTACTACAAGCCACTATCGTACAAATTATGCTAAATTTGGGCCTTTAAATCGGATGATGGCAACATACAATATGCATTGCGAAAACGTTGACTTCACAACGACAAAACATAAATTGAAGCAATACTTTAATGATATTTGATAAAAAGCTGCTCATAAATGTACTAGAATGTAAGCTTAATACTGTAACAAATATATTTATATAGATTTAAGAATGACAAAACATGTAAATAACTGTAACTAAAAGTCATATGATTGACTTCAAATAAATAAATAAATAAATAAATCTTCAAATGAATTTCAAAATTATTTTACTCTTCTGCAGCGCCACCCTAGGGTTGCCGTATGTATCGATTTTTCATTCGGTCTGTAGGCCAACATTTCGGGATTGTACATATCGTAGCTCACCGACTGACGACGACAAGCTGATGCTGATGACGATGAAGCAACGGTAGTGTTAGTATGTATGGACCGAAAACGGAAAGCAAAAACAACAAGAGTAAACAATAATACAACGAAACGAGAAAAAAACTCATTTTCATTCAAACACACTTGTATTGGTAGGCGTGTCCAAGTGTGTTTGGCAAAACGCTTCGCTGTTGGCTGGATGCTAAAAAAGCTTGTCCGTATACCAGAGCGAATATAGGCACTTTTTTGTATGTTCTAGGTTAAGGGCTTTTTATGGGTTTATTTTCAATTAATGCCATAACAATTGCATAATTGCGTTTCGTAGGAATTGTATGAAAATAGTTGCTACTGACTGCTTTTGTTTTTTTTAGATAATATTTGCCAATATCACGCGATAACATTAAGGACGAAAATAGAAGCAGCAGCGAGACAAGAACTCACTGTCGCTGTTGATATGAAGCACAGCCTTGATGTTCTGTCTGATAAAGCCTGTTGTTTGGCTGAAAGTCTGAATTTTATTTTTAACAGATGATCGTCGAGGCGAAAACATTGACAGAAGAAGTATTTCAGAAAACTGCAATCATAAGCATGAATTTAACGATAATAAACAACACGTGCAAAAGTTGTCGTTAAACCTGCTGGAGGATCACATAATTATATCGTTTCAAGTAAATTGATTGTGAATCATTTGAATTTTCGTAAGTTTCAACTAACCAATCGTTAAAATCAAACCGATCGAAATAATCAAATGAACTTAGTTAAAACTAACAAATAATTAACCGACGGCAGTCGTTTCTGACAATATATTGAGAGTTTCCGTTTTTGCGCGACTGTCACGGAGAATTGATTTTGTTGGTTCAATTGCCGCTTGATCATGGACAAATTCCAATAAAATCCGAGAAAAATGTTATGCTACTTTTCAGAACGAGTTGGAATAACCAAAGAAGATAAACAACTATCGTGCCGGGGATTCGATTTCCAACCGATTATATTCAGATATATTAGCAGCAAGAGTTGCAATCTGTGAGAATCAAAGGCCGTTAAATGCCAGAATTCATTCTAAAGAGTGTACCGTTTAAAATCCGCACACTCAAAATTCATTCTAAAAATTCGAGTTTTTATCCGATTATCACCAAATTTTCAGGGAGTAAAGGGAAACAATTTAAATTAGTTTTGGCATCATTCATTAAATTTTCCTCGGCTTTATATCCGAATGCGCGAACTTTGGCCTTAACCCCAGCCATAAGGTTCTGCACGGCCTCAGAATCGACAGTTTTTTGCATATTAACCCATGCTTTCTTCATTTCTTCTACATTCTTCACCACTTTAGGTCGTTTTAGAAGGTGCTCCTTCATAATGGCCCAGTATTTTTCTATTGGGCGCAGTTCCGGATTGTTTGGGGATTTAGATCTTTCGGCACGAAATCGACATCATTCGCCTTATACCACTCTAGCACGTCCTTCGTGTAGTGGCATAATGTCAAATCCGGCCAGAAGAGAGGGAGAAGCCGCTTTTGGAGACACTCTTCCAAATAAACCTGACCATTCATGGTGCTTGTGGTAACGGAAGGTGTATTCCGCTTTCCGCAAGTACAAATCGATTGCCAAATTAAGAACCTCTTGGCGAACTTCGACATCTTCTGTGACCGGACGTTGTCGGGAACATCACACTTATCCTTGGCAGTCACATACAGGTTTCCTGGTATCTGGTTGCATTCCGCCTTCACATATGTCTCGTCATCCATTACGCAGCAGTGTGGTTGCGTTAACTTCTGGTGGTACAACTTCCGGGCACGGCTTTTTGCGACCGAATTGTGTTTCTTTCATGAACCATAAACGTACGTAGTCCAGCTCGAGTTTTATGATACCAGACACCGTAGAATTCGCGATTCCCAACTTTATTCCGATGGCACGATGCGACAGATTCTTATTCTCAAAGTACTCGTTGCGCACCTGTTGAAATCAACTCACAGAGTGTAAAAAATACACATTAAACCATGTCTACACAAAATTTCAATTAATTGTACGCAACGGATCAAAAGTTACAGAAATTTGAGTGTGTGCGGATTTTAAACGAGACACCCTTTATCTGTGTACTTTACGATTCCCAATACATGATCGTCGTTGAGTTATTGAGAGTAATAAAAAGCCCCTGATGATGGTTATGGTCAGCGGTTGATAATCAGATCACTATGACATTCACGAATGTCAAGTGCGCTTGTTTCGTAGATGTTGCTGCTTTGTTTGCTTATGTGTTAGATTTGGAATGCGAAAGCTTTGTTATTATTTTTGCTGTCGTTTTGTCATAACCGTACTTGGAAAGCCATGCTACTCTGTGATTGTGCTTTTGATCCTTGACAATGAGGCTTATGTTTCGATGGTTCTCCCTAATAATCACGTAGTAATCGTTTCTGGTTAACGTTTGTAAATTATTCACCTTGACTCTCGTGTGAGTTTAGGGAGATTTTGCATCTCTGTTTGCAATACTCCTTCGGATCAATAGCTTCTTAAAATAACCCTGCAATTTCAGTCTAGGTCTTCCACACCAATGATCATAGATAGTTCTCTCAAAACTTCGTGAATGCAGATTATTTCTGTAAATTCCTTTCATTTGATCCGGTCCCATAATCAAACAGCAG
Source organism: Aedes koreicus (assembly GCA_024533555.2). Taxonomy (NCBI): domain Eukaryota; kingdom Metazoa; phylum Arthropoda; class Insecta; order Diptera; family Culicidae; genus Aedes; species Aedes koreicus. Next base: position 69,305 of record JAHHFK020002473.1, on the reverse strand, counting down.
ACAGGGATTAATATGCAGCTTGAGAAGAAATGCACTTTTATGCTAGGTTCTGTAGGCTTAACAACTATTGAAATAGTCAATTAACCTGTTAAAACAATCGTCACGGCTCTTTAAAACAATATTTTGACATATTTCCAGAACCAGACACCCGATTTAAATACAAGTAATAACGCTTAATAACTATTACCGTTTCAACTGTTCAGTGGTTCTTCAGAAATACCACCTAAGGAGTGTATCGAAAATAAGCTATCCACAAACTGTCTTTCAAATTATGTTGAAAACCGATATTTTATTCATACAAAAAATTGATCCTTTATTGTACGAGGTTAAACTTGAACATAATGAAGACCGGATGAAATTTAAGTTATTCCTTCACGAATTTTCGAACTTTGGATCGAATGCTCTTCATCAAGTTCCGGACAAGTGTTGCATCGCATTTTTTGGACGCTTGAGCCCAAATTTTTTTGAACTCCTGCATGTTCCCAGCTGCCTTACCAGTCTTCTTGAAGACCCTCTTCACGATTGCCCAGTAACGTTCGATGGGTCGAAGCTGAGGGCAATTTGGTGGATTGATATTTTTCTCAACGAAATCTATACCCTTTTCCGCAAGCCAATTGAGAGTGGTTTTGGCATAGTGAGCCGACGCTAAATCCGGCCAAAACAGTGGAGGTGTACTATGCTTCTTATATAAAGGCAACAATCTCTTCTGGAGACACTAAGATCGATAGATTTCCGCATTTATAGTTCCGGTAGTGTAAAAAATGGTTGACTTCAAACCACAGGAACATATTGCTTGCCATACCAGTACCTTTCGACCGAATTTCTCCACTTGAATCGACCTGTCCGCATCGTTCACATCCTCCCCAACGACGGCAGTAAAGTATTGTGGACCTGGAAGGGTTTTTGAGTCCTCCTTTACATAGGTCTCATCGTCCATCAAAACGCATGCATCCGGACGCTGCAAAAGACGCGAATACAATTTCCGGGCCCTTGTTGCTGCTCGCTTCTTCTGTTCTGCACTTTGTTTCGAGATTTTCTGCTTCTTGTAGGTCTTCAGGTGGCTTCGCCTCTTGATACGCTGGATCATTCCTACACTCGTTCCTGCTTTTTTGGCCAAATCACGTATTGACATTGATTTGTTCTTCATGATTAGAGATACCACTTTCTGCTCCAGTTTCGGGTTGGAAGACCGGGTTTTCTGCCTCTTCCTGGTAGCTCATTCAAAGAATAGTGTTCCCCAAACTTATTAATGATGGTTTTAACACTCGCATGATGAATTCCAAACCGCTTCGCCAATTTTCGCATAGTAATACCCTTCTCACTTAGCCATGTGTCCAGAACCTTAATTTTCACTTCCTTTTCAATACGCGACATTTTGAAAACGCAGAATTTGAACCGCACAAACAAGTAAACAAAAGAAAGCTGACAGTCAAACGCACAGCATGCAGTGTTTAGAGCATAAAAATCCATCACAAATACATACGTACAACGCAAATGTATGTGGATAGCTTATATTCGATACACTCCTTAGTTCTTGAAATCTGTGTGTGTTCAAGACCTGTTCTTGCTTTATCTACAGCGCCAAAGCTTTTAACATATGAGACTACAACGTCGTCGGGAACAAACCGATCAATACCAAATCAGTGCAGTTTATTTTCAGCTGAAGCAACGGCTCTTTATAACAGTTGAACGTGGTTCAGAAACATTTACCGGTATCTTCACTGAATCCGCCAACTGTGTCACCGCTCTAGCAATAAAAAGAGTGCAAGGATCCCTCTGTTCAACGTGTAAAATAAAATACACGCCTTTTGGTGTGCATAACTTCTACATAACATAACATCTCAGTGTGTTGGATTCCCAGACACTCAAGGATCCTGGAAATAAGGCAGTTGGTCGATGACTTACTGCTCCGTTACTAGTTGAAGATGTCCCCGTGAGAATGTTATTCATTGGGTGTCTACGACTGTTCTGGGAAACAGACAGCCCCACAATTATTCGAAGAATTAAAACAACGACTGAGAAATTGACCAATCGCCAAGACCAACAAGAACAACGAGTTCTCGTTGTAGGGTTGGTGTAGAATTGGACACAAAAAGCTTACCAAAGTATACTGGTTTAATCGTAACATATCATCAATATGCGATACTTGTCCAACTGAATTGACCACAGAAAATATATTATAGTAAACTGTTTTAAATACGCCAACATCCGTGACGAAATCATCAGAAAGGGCGAGCACGAAATTATTGCAACACCTATTTTCCCACTGGACAAAAATTAATTTTGCAAATTTTGCACAGTTCCTTTCTGAAGTGAACGATTGTTTACATCCTGTGAATTGCGTAATTGTGTGGTTTGTTGCGGTTAAGATGGAAGTAAGTCAAGTGGAGACGCTTGGAAAAATTGGCCCAAAAGCCCAAGAGCCCACGGCTGTAAATCTGTAATTCAACAACCTCAAGAGCACTTAAAGCTCGATTCAAAATAAATATGGACGCCACCGCGTCCCTGGTGGTTGGAACAAAAAACGTTTGACAGGCATTTGTTGATGTTTGAAGAAATTGGTCGATTGATCGACGCATCTCGAAATTACGCAGCATGGAACTTCAGAAAAGAAAATTAATTGTGCACAAACATCTACAGAATACTTCGTGGTCTACCTCAAAAATAGCAAAAGTGTTAAAATTCCCAAAGTCAACGGTGTGTCTTGTAATCAAACGTTAGAAGGATACTCTGAGTGTGGATAGAGCACAGCGCATCTATCATAAAAGTAGCACTAGAGACAAAGAGCTGAGGAGAAAGGTGTTGAGGTACGTGGAAGGCAACCCCGGTATACGAACGAACGAGTTTTGATGAAATTTGATGGCATATGTCAAAATGGATTATAAACAAATCCCCGCACGAAAATTTTACCTGGAAATTGATCGTGGGGATGTCCTTTCCAGGCATGAATTTGTTTTTGCTGATAAGTTTGCTTGGAAACTAATGATTTGGCAAGGAATCTGCAGTTGTGGCCTTAAAACCAAGGTTTTCATCACATCTCACACAATGACGTCGAAGATTTACATTAAAGGGTGTCTGAAAAAGCGGATTTTACCCTTCATTCGGCAACACAAGACCAACGTTATGTTTTGCCCGGATCTAGCCAGCTGCCACTACTCTAAGGAGATACTTCAATGGTATGCTGCAAACAATGTTAATTTCGTCACCAAAGAGATTAATCCTCCGCAATGCCCTGAGTTCAGACCAATCGAAAAATATTGGGCAATTGTCAAGCGAAATCTTCAAGGATGCGGTAAAGAAGTGACAAATGCACAAAAAATGCGTTTAAAGTGGAATAAGTTCGCCGGTACAGTGTCAGCAGTGACTGTGCAGATCATGATGGCATCGATCACAAGTAAAGTGCGACAGTTCGTTCGAAACGGTGAAATGTAATAACTTGTTATACATCGTTTGAAAGCTGAATAAATATCCTTTTGTTTGACGTTTTGATCAACCGTGTATGTTGTTGAGTTATTGATTTATGATCACTTGAATGCGTCCAAATTTACTTTGAATCGGGATTTAAAAGGTTCAACGACCAGTTGACTTTGGATCACAATCATTTCACCCGAAATATCATCAATTTTACATGTCCTGTTGTTAAAGAGGTTTCCGTTTCGCAAAGTTATGTCCAGAAGGTCAACGCAAGACCTAGGATACATGCATACAAGGTTCAAAACTTCCCAAGCCACGATGAATGACGGCAAACTGTTGCCAAGACCCGTGCTAGGAAGCTCTACATGGAGATTTTGACCAGATACAGTTGCTGTGTGATGGATGACAAAACATTTGTCAAAACCGACATAAAAATGCCAGGATAAGAGTTTTACACCAGAAAAGATAAATTCAAAGGCGATAATCGTTTTGAAAACAATAAAATGTCGAAATACGAATTGAATCATCGGAACAGGTCGAAAGTGAAGTGAAATTTTCGTCACAATTGGCACCATCAATGGTAAAATTTACAAGACTGGATGCCGAAAAAACTTCTTTTCCCATTTTTGGAGTAGCACAATGAAAAACCACTATTTTGGCCGGATTTAGCTTCATACCACTATTCTTAAAGCGTGCTGGAATCATATGAGACTTACTCGGTGCATTTTGTACCGAAGGCCAAGTATCTACCGAATTGCCCTGAACTACGTCCAACCGAAACTTATTGGGCCATGGTGAAGCGGGAACTTAGAAAGACCAAGAAGAAAGTAAAGGATGCCAATGACAAGCATGTGTGGACAAGTGGATAAAAAATGAGAATAAGGTACCGGATACGGATATACAAGCTATTATGGATGGCGTGAAGTGAAAGTGACGAGAATTTCATCAAAAAATCTACAATAATTGGTCCAATGTATGTAAACTGAGCTTAATACATGTATGTAGCATCATCATCATAAACTTTGTCACACCATGCATCCGTGCGACATCCACAGCATCTGATAAAGGTGCTATATCTGCGATCGGAAGGTCATTCACCATACAAGAAGGAATAATGAAATTATCTCCCGAAATCTCCCCGCTCAAACACACCACACACTATTGTACCAATCTTTCCATCCACACTGACAATAGAAACAATTGTACCCAGAAAATAATTTTAATAAAACCAGAGCTTACAACTCAATCGGTGCACATCGTTTCCTCCATTTGAGAAGCCCCATGAAATTGATAGTACGCTAAAGTGGTGACCCCGACGAGCCACTAAATTGCTTATTTATTTTCGATTACTCGATTACTGGTACCGCGAATCGCGATATCTAAGTAGTTTTCGGTCAACTACGATCACGCGAGATGACTGAGCAGAAGTCTAGTGCCAGTAGTGGGCTAATTGGCCAACTGGCCGTCGAGACAATTAACGCGCCGCGTCTCAATCCTCCCAGTATGGCGGACACGAACATCGAGACCTATTTCATGTCGCTTGAGTTCTGGTTTGCTGCGTCCGGTATCGGTGCCCAACACGACTCCCGCCGGTACAACATCGCGATGGCATAGGTACCCCCAAACAAGCTGACCGAGCTGCGGTCGATAGTAGAGTCGACTCCTGCGAACGACAAATACGCCTACATCAAGGCCAAACTGATCGAGTATTTTGAGGACAGTCAGCAGCGGCGTCTTCAACGATGTTTGTTCGGCATGCCTCGAGGGGACCTAAAGCCAAGCCAACTCTTCAACGAGATGAAGCGGGTTGCTGGTAACTCGCTCGGTGAGCCGGTTCTGCTCGTTCTGTGGGCAACCAGACTACCGTCACATGTCCGAACAGCGGTGATTGCTTCTAGAGGAGACGCTGCGGACAAAATCACCATCGCCGACACCATTGTGGACTCGATGGTTCTCAGACAAATCAACGCCGTCGACTATAATGTGCCAAATGCAATGATAGCGGCCTCAATGTGCAAGTTGCTACAGCCATCGATCCAATACAGGACCTTAAGCGGGAAATCGCCGAGCTCACTCGGAGGCTCGATAAAGTGCTGCCTGCCCAGAAGAATGTTCGCGGTCGCTCCCGTTCCCGTTCTCACAGAGGTGAGAAGGAACGGTCCCATCGAGAAAGGGACCCATCGTCCGGTCCATGCTGGCACCATCGAACATTCGGGAACAATGCCCGAAGACCCAACAATGACGTCACTCTGCTGATACTGTGGTAGAAATTGGGGAACTTTTCACCACAGCCGCAATCTATCGCCTAAAAATTACGGACTCGAACTCCTGTATGCAGTTTTTAATCGACACTGGTGCCGATGTGTCCGTGGTGCCGGAGGGATTGCATTCAGCAGTGAAAACTACGACTACGAAATTGTTCACCGCGAAGGCCCAAGAAGGCGGCTTACTCGGTCTTCGCGCGAGTCTTTGTGGACCTTTTTAATCGCGAATATGACTTCGGGAATAATCGGGGCTGACTTTATTTGTAACTTCGATTTGATAATCGAATCCGCCTAATTGACAACACGACCAGGCTCGAATCCGCCGGTGTACTCGCACGTACTAAAGGGCGAACACGAAATTATTGCGACACATTCAACAGGGCATAACTTTTTTACCATTGGGTAAAAATCAACCAAATTTTGCACACTTTCTCATTGATGTGTATTGTTTACATGCTGTCAAACTCGAAGTCGTGTTTTTCGATTCAACGAAACACCTGGAATTTCCTGACCTGTCACACCGGCAGTTGAGAAAAATGTTGAACATTCACCATTCAACCGTCTCCAGAGTGTTGAAGCGGTTCCAGGAGCGGTTGACGTTGGACCACGGCAAAGGAGCTGGAAGAAAACCGGGACCGGAGAACAAAAAGACGGAGGGAAAGCTGAAGCGGATGATTAAAGCAAATCCCAACGTCTCAAGCCGTGATTTGGCTAAAAAGATCGGCATGTCGCAGAGCTACGTCCAGAATGCAAAGAAGAAAGCTGGACTACATACATACAAGGTACAGAACTTCCTAAACCGCGATGAGCGGCAACAATCGACGGCTAAAACTCGGGCACGGAAGCTCTACGAGAAGATGCTGACAAAATATGGCTGCTGTGTGATGGACGACGAAACGTATATAAAATTCCGGGGTTGGAGTTTTTCACCGGCAAGAGCAAGTTCTATGTAGACGACAAATTTAAGAAGAAGAAAATGTCGAAGTTCGCCTCCAAATATCTCATTTGGCAGGCCATCTGCTCTTGCGGACTGAGGAGTGAGCCTTTCGTGACAAAGGGCACAGTAAATGGCGAGATCTACAAATCTGAGTGCCTCGAGAAGCGCTTTTTGCCGTTCTTGCAGCAGCACGACGAAGCTCCGCTATTTTGGCCAGATTTGGCATCATGCCACTATTCTAAAAGTGTCCTGGAGTGGTATGAGGCCAATTCTGTCCATTTTGTTCCAAAGGACATGAATCCGCCAAACTGTCCGGAGCTGCGCCCGGTGGAGCAGTACTGAGCAATGATGAAGCGGGAACTTCGGAAGAGCAAGAAGACAGTCAAAGACGAGAAGGACATTTTAAGAAAATGGAAAAAAAACTGAGAAACTGGTCCGGATGACACTGTAAAGACTTTGATGGAGGGCATCAAGCAAAAATGCGTTCAATTTTACTCTAAAGGCTCCATCGATTAACTTTTCTTTTGATTTTTGAAGTAAATATATGTATAAAACTACCCTAAAATTTTGGTTTGATTCTAAACATTATAAGAAAATTGGCATGACATTTTCGGTGTCGCAATAATTTCGTGTTCGCCCTTTAGGGAATACTCGATTAAGACTTTCAGTGTCGCCGTGTGCTGAAATACTGGCGGAATTTCCTAGTATCACTCGGCTCGCTCCACCGGGTACGGTTAGTGAATCTAGCATTGTACACCGTATCGAGCCAACCGGTCAGCCTGTCCACGCCCGACCACGACGACTGCCGCCGGACAAGCTCGAATTTGAGCACCTAGTGAAGCTAGGAATCTGCCGTCCGTCCAGCAGTAACTGGGCCAGCTCGCTCCATATGGTGAAAATGGCAGACGGTTCCTGGCGCCCATGTGGAGACTATCGTGCCTTGAATGCCAAGACCGTCCCGGATCGGTACCCCCTGCCGTACCTGCAGGAGACTTCACGACCATTTTGCAAGGTAAAACCATTTTTTCTAAAGTTGACTTGCAGAAGGCCTTCCATCAGGTCCCGATGACATACCAAAAACGGCCATCACGACGCCGTTCGGGCTGTTTGAATTTTCGTTCACGACGTTCCAACGGCTCATCCACGAAGTCATTCGTGGATTGGAATTCATTTTCCCTTACATCTACGATCTGTTCATTGCCTCGTCTTCGCCCGAGGAGCACCGGGACCATTTGCGCCAGCTTTTTGAGAGGCTCAAGAAGCACAACCTGGCAATTAACGTTGTCAAATGTGGATTCGGCCGCGACGCACTCAACTTTCTGGGACATTCCGTCTCAGCTGAAGGGATCTGTCCGCTGCCAGACTGCGTAGAAGCCATCAAGAACTTCGAGTTACCTTCTACAGTGAAGGAGTATTAAATGTATTGGTAAATGTTGGATTGGCACAACAAAATTCTATTGCTCACTCTTTAGAAATCTTTTGGTGGTTCTGAAAAAGGGCCGTTTGGTTTGAATGTTTGTATGATGATTTGGCAACAGTTGTGTTGACTGTGATGGTTGTGTTGATATGATCGGCCAGCTAGAGACCATTATCCTTATTGTTTGTTTGGGAATGTAAATTCAATAATTAATGATAATTTCAATGATTGAATTAATTGACTGAAGCAAATCTCGACAGCCTTTTGAGAAATGATTAAATTATTGGCGTTCAGTGTTTCAATTTTTCGTGAATGTCGCCATTTTTTAAATTTCTATTGCAAGCCGTTAGCTTGCAAGATGGTGATATCTGCAGTTTGGAATAATGTAGGTGCCGTTTAATTTTCCGAGCCAGGTTTGAAATTGTACACATTTTTTAAGGTATGGACGAATCAAGGAAAAACTGAAACTACTTTTTAGCCACCACTCGATGCCAACTGACGAGAATATACAACGGTTAGATGAAATGCAAAGAAATTCCAATCAAACGAATTCTTTAGCTAGGAAAATCTAATTGGTGTTCCTGAAGAGGACGGATTATAGATGGGAATCTAAAATCCTTCTTCGTCATCTATGGAGGCAGTTTTGTTTTAACTTCTCGTCGTTCCACCTGAGTAGCTTGAAAATCTTCGGAGAAATGACTGAGATATTACCGCTCAAAACCTGACCACTTTTCGTGATGGTGGCCATTTGATTCTTACACTAAACATTTATCTCAAATGCCGATTATGTCAAATGGCAGTTATGCCCGAATAGTGTAAAGTCACTGTGTTACAGTTTTGCCATGCAATACTCACATTTTCTACTGAGCTTAAATAATTCATAGCTTTTTTTTGTATATTCATAAACCGGTGCGTGATCTGAAACAAAAATGGAAAAATCTAAGGGGCCAGTTCGGTCTTAATGTAAGAAAATCCCCATCAAGCGGACAAACGAAACAGGTTTCTATCCGAAATGGAACCCTACTACTGCTGGTCATACTTCACTGCCTATTTTCCAAAGTGCTGCTATTCTCCAAAGGGCACTTATTTAATACAATATTCAAATGGGAAGCGGATTGCCGTGAATGCCATGAAGCAGCTCGAATGCGAGTCAGAATACTATGACTCGGGAGTCAACGGTGGAAAAGTGGAAAATCTGGAAATTTCTAGCACCCATTGGAACCAGGACGACGACAAAGCTGTTTTCTACAGTTGGTTGCCACCCATCCGGAAGCTTAAGCCTCGAAATTGTTTTGTCGAAAGGATCTACCGAGCTGAACAGAGAGAAGATCAACAGCTATATGATGAGGGTGCTTACTGTGGAATCGAAAATTGGAACCAATGACAACACTTTGAAATTTTCCCCATTTTTCAATAAATCCTACTTAAAGATCACTCTGTTATTAACATTGAAAAAATCATACTAAGGCAACAAAAACCTATTAAAAACGCTGGGGAAAATACGGTTCGTATGTAACCATTCCGGAGACAAGACGCGTGGTTTATTTATGTCGAACAGTATCGATTTTCTTTTATTCTTGCCGGACCAAATTCGTTCTTCCATCAGCTTTTGCATCCCAAACCGACGACCGGCGGGTTGGTTACTCTTGGCTGGTTGGTATCATTGGGACTAGGTCGACGACGACGACGGACGGACAGTTGTTCTTACGGCCACCAATACTACTAGACGTTAAAAAGGTGATAGCTTACGGTTCAGTGTATACTTTCGTGTTTTTATCGTGACAGCAAAGCTCTATAGTACATAGCACATACGCAAAACACGGTAGAGCCCTTGCTGTGACTGAGTATAGCCAGTTGCTGTATTCTGCCGTGTACTCCCTGACGCTGGGTGGGGGATGAAGAAACCCGAACGAGTAGGTGGATAGAAAAGCCAAAGCTTTCGAGTACGAGCAGGAGAGAAGATAGTACGGGAAACATAAGAGCACGTAATACACACACAAGGATCTGTTTTTTCATCACGTTTGATTTTAACGACGGTGTTTCTGACGGTACGTGGTGAAAATGCGGTAATGCTGAATGCAAAGAGGAACTTGTTTCGTGCAAACCAGTACCCAAGAAGAGGAGAAAATATATAAAGTAAGGAACAGTGAGCTTTTTGGTTCCTGCTGATCGATGGCTAGTGGTAACCTGCGGTAGCTTACACGCACATGCAATTTTTGATATTCCACATGGCCATTGAATCTCACTGTAGATTGACTTTCGTAACCTGAAATTTGAAAACCCGACGGGCCTTGTACTAACAAATGTTATTCTCTGTGTTCCGCATATTTCAGGTGCATTCTACTCAAATATAAGTACCATTTGCAGTGGTTATATGTTTAAATGAATCTGCTAGTCCTCACACCAATGGACGAAAATTGTTTAAAACTATTTGAAGGCGTTTTCAAAAAGCACTAAAACTAACTTGTGACTGGTAAAACTAACTTGTGACTGGTAAAACTAACTTGTGACTGTTACTTCTCCATTCGATTTGCGCGTTAATCAGATGTTATATTATCGCAATTTGAAATGAATCAATCTGAAACTGTTTACCATTTATGATAAGGATTGATAGTGTTGATGATGTTGATGAGATACTACCATCTATTTTAGTAAGGGAGCTCGAGATTATTTTCAAAAATGGAATGCTTCCAAAACTCAACTTATAATATTCCCACACAAGCCTAGAGCTGCATTTTTGAAACCAAGTAATAGTCATATGGTCACTATGAACGGAGTCCCAATTTCTTGGTCAAATCAAGTAAAATATTTTGGACTGATACTTGATCAAAAATTAACTTTTAAAGATCACATTGAGGGCATTCAAGCCAAATGTAATAAATATATAAAATGTTTATATCCTCTTATAAACAGAAAATCCAAACTTTGTTTGAAGAACAAACTTCTAATATTCAAACAAATCTTTAGACCGACCATGCTTTATACTGTGCCAATATGGTCTAGTTGTTGTGCTACTAGGAAAAAAAGCACTTCAAAGGATTCAGAATAAAGTTCTGAAAATGATTTTGAAGCTGCCACCCTGGTTCAGTACTATTGAATTACATAGAATTTCAAACGTTGAGACTCTAGAAGAAATGTCCAACAAAATAATTCATAATTTTAGACAAAAATCATTGCAGTCTTCAATTGCAATGATCAATTCTCTCTATAGATAAGAACTAGTTTTAAGAAATCAATAATTATTCTTACACGCAGTCAAAAGGAACCCTGTTAATAATACTGAATAGACAAAGTAAAAATAATATTAACACAATTAGATATAAATGATAGCATATAAGGTTGAAATGTTAATTACTTAGCAGGATCACCTAGGTTAATATATGAATGTAAAATAATGTAAAATTTGGAATAAATAAAGAGTTAAAAAAAATAATTAGTAAGGGAGCTTCTTATAGCACGGGAGTAATCTGAAAAATGATTTCATCAAGAATGCACTGCTGTTTGCGATCTTCAAGCTCCTGTGTGAAGGGCTAAAACCGGTACTTACAGAAAAAAATGACGGCATTATCAGTTGATTTGCAGCAGCCATGGCAAAGAAAGTGAAGCAACTACGCTCGATGGTTTGTTCGTACTGCCAGCTCCACCACGATACAAAGAGATTGGACATCTTGAGGCACTTCGTGTCCGCCGAATAAAGTCGAACCATTCCCTTCTGGAGAAATGCGAGAGCGTCGAACTGAAGCCTGATTCCAGCCGGCAGCCCTAAGTTTGCACCTTTAAACTGAAGAAATGAACCATGGAAAATTGAAATTCGTTCCATAAAAAACGTATTTTTAACCCATAAGGCTTTGATGAAAATCAATAAAATAATGAAAATGATCCATAAAATACAGCAATGTGATCCATATTTTATATATATTTTAGCAATAAGATATCAAAAATGTACAGCTACATATCTAGGGTATGATCGATAAAATTGTACGGATTACCCATAAACATATTGCAAATGTTCCATAAAAGGTTTAATGTAATTCTTTAAACTTGTAAAATTGATCCTTAGAATGTGACATTTGTGATCTAAAATATATCCACATGATCAATAAATTATTGAAAATATTCCATAAATGAATCGGCAAAGATCCATAATATGGGTTTGAAAAATGAACCACAAACTTCTAAATATGGTCCACAGCAAATCAACTTTATGCATTTAAATTAATATGTATGATCCATATATTATGCAGGAATTATTCCAATTTCGGGTTTAATTTTTTTTAATTTTTGGCTACGGGGAAATAGATCTTTGACTGCGCTACTACTCCGATTTTTTAACATGTCCCTTCCTTTAGCTATGCGGCTTAAATATTGCTGTAAAAGAAGGATCGCTTTGGAGAAGATTTTCAATTTTTCAGAAAGCTGACTTACGTCTCACGTTCTCACGTTCTTTTACGACCGCAACTGCAACACATGTGTCTCAACAAATTTTGTAAAGAGCATTCGTGCACGGTTAAATTTAAGACTTGATCAAACTGTTATTTAAGAATTTATTTAAAAAAATTATGCCGGGCAAACGCTATCACTCGTCGGACCTAACTACAAAAACATCCTCCGTTGCATTATACCGGGCAAATGTTTGAGTAAGTCGTTTGCTTGGAGACGCTATGTTAACACTTCGGATATCGAAAATATCGGCCGCTATCTACCGCCTTAGTTCTTCAAGCCTCAACTGCTCAGCAGGCAACATTGGTATTTATAGCACTGTACTCGAAAAAAATGCACCAGACAAAAGTGTTCGCCAAACATTTATTTTAGGTCGGATTTTCTTGAAACTTTCAGGAAATGAACTAATACGTATGGATTATGTTTCGGCTTAATAACTTTATTTAATTTCTTTTCCATCGCTGAAAGCCCGCACCTTTCCCTTAAGACCCCTCATTACATTTTGTGCAATGGTGGAGCCGACCTCTTTGGTCACTTTCATCCATTCTTTCTTCAACTCCAGCTCGCTCTTAAGCACCTTGGACGATTTTCGAACTTTGGACTTCATTATGGCCCAAAATTTTTCCACCGGACGAATCTCTGGTGAATTTTGGGGGTTGGCGGTTTTTGGTACAAAAACAACGTTATTGTCTCTGTACCAATCCAACGTCGATCGCGCGGAATGGCATGATGCCAGTTCCTGCCATAATAATGTCTCGCCTCCGTGGGACCGCAGGAAGGGCAACAGACGCTTTTGGAGGCACTCGGTGCGGTAAATTTCGCTGTTGATGGTACCCGTTGTGATGTACGGTTTACTCAGTTTACCGCATTGGCATATGGCCTGCCAGAGCAAGTATTTTTTGGTGAATATCTCCACTTTCTTCTTCCTTATGTCTTCCGGAACATCAAACCGTGATTTGGCAACGTAGAACTCCAGCGCCGGTATCTGCTTTGCGTCTGCCTTGATGAAGGTTTCGTCATCCATAACCACACACATCGGTTTCGTTAACCACTCTCGATACAGCTTCCTTGCGCGGGATTTGGCCACCGTGTTTTGTTGATCACGCCGGTTCAGTGCCTTGCGGACCGTGAATACACGAAGCCCAGCTCGTTTCATGGTTTGCTGAACGAACCACGCGGAACACTTTGCCTTCAGAGCCGCGTCGCGAATCGAAAGGTTCGGATTACACTTCAATACAATAATCCAACATCTTCTGGGCCTTCACAGGGTCAGCTGTCTTCGATTTTCTTCCACTACCAGCCCGCCACTCGGTCGTCTGAGACTCCTTAAACGATTTTACCACACGAGACACAGTTTTTTGGGTGATTCCCAGTTGTCTTCCGATCCATCTCATGGTCGCAGTCGGATTTTCCATGACGGCGCGCAAAATTCTCCGGCGATTTTTTTCTTGTTTCCTTGACATCTCAATAACCACTGAACCGATTGTTATGAAATTTTGCACATGTAAACAATTCACTCCAAACTAGTTATACCCAGATCAATTTTTACTCACGGACAAAAAAGTTACACACGGATAAAAATGGTGTATTTTTTTTCGAGTACAGGGCTTAATTGAGAGCTTACGATGCCAAGTACCATTTTAGCATTAGTATGATTGTATGGCAAGTACAATCATACCCTATGCCCAGGGAGAAATTTTCCTTTACGAAAAATTCCTAGACCAGACCGGGAAGTGAAACCAGTCCCCTCCAGCCACACACACCCCCCCCACACACACACACACACCCCCCCCACACACACACACACACACACACACACACAAAGTTGATTTGTTATGGATTATATCTACTAGTTTATAGTTAATTATTCATTGTTTTATGGATCATTGACAATTTATTTATGAAACATTTTCAATAATTTATGAATGATGTGCATGTATTTTAGTGCACACAGGTTATATTCTATGGATCAATTTAGCAAGTTTAAGGAACGCCATTAATCCAATTTTGGATCATTTGTAACATGTTTATGGGTAATCCGTACAATTTTATCGATCATTCCCTACATATATAACGGTACATGTTTGACATTCTATTGCTAAATTTTATATTAATTATGGATCACATTGATAAATTTGATGGATAATATACATTTTATTATGGATATTGACCAGAGTGTTACGGGACATGAATGCGTTTTTTATGGAATGATTTTAATTTGTTTATGTATCGTTTATTAGTTTTTGTATACAAAAGTATGTTTGCCATTCCAGCCGCTGGAGTGGAAGATCGATGGCAAGGTGGCCTCATTGTTCCGCGCTTTGGGCCGAAAGGTTGGTGGAAGCTTCCAGATGGTAAAAAATACCTGGACAATAGTTATGCGGCCGCGTCAGTCGGGGCTGGCCGTGTCTGAGCAACAGGCTATCACCCAGAAGGAGCGGCTGAATGTGATCTTAACGGATGACGAGACCTACTTGACGCTGGATGGCAACGACTTACAGGGGATCGGGTACTTGACGCCCCCCACCAAGGAGGTAAGCGTTGTCATCATATATATCTCCCACACCATGCTTCCGAAGAAGGTCCTTCTGTGGTTGAAGATCAGTGAGAAGGGGATGTTCAAGCCGCTATTATTTCCATCAGGGTTTGCGGTGAACGGGAAGATAAACACTGAAAATCAATTTTAATTTATATTACGAAATCGAAGGTAGAACTAACAAATCTATTCGTTGCTTTCTGTAACGAAACTGATTTATACTTGTTATGAAGCTTCCTTCGTAATAAATGGCACACGCGCAACTGTCAAAAGCACGAAGCATTTGTTGACACAGAAAGAACATTCGTACATTGTATGAAAACAATACAAAGAGCGACGATAATTTCGTTACAAATAAAAAAGAAACGTCTCTCTGGTGGTTGCATGAACAACATACAGATCTACTATATCGGCTCGAAATACAAATCTCGAGTAATTCATGATTAGGGCCTAAAAGCCATTTGTAAACAATGACTTTAAACGTTGACCTCTCACGAATCACGAGAATCCTACTATATCCAGCTACTCCGTATGGCAGAACTAACATTCTTCTAGCAGATGCTGCTTTTATTTCATGAGAGTGATTTAAGATTCAAGAGAAATCGACATTTAAAGTCATTGTTTACAAATGGCTCTTAGGCCCTTAACATGAATTACTCGAGAATTGAAAACAAAAGCGCAACCACGTGGAATTGTCTAGCGTTTTTTTATTTTAATGTTGCTGACATGGAATTCGATCCTATATTTTTGAGAAGATCTGTTACTGAATCCGTGGTTGATATAGCGACTCGTGAGAAGATACTTGAATAATTAGTGTAAAATTATAACTCTCGACAGCGGTTTAATTTTTATTTTGCGATAAATAAATTATTTCCTATCCATCCCAGCAGCAACATTATCATGCATGAGTACGATAAAAGGGAATCAGCGATTGTCTGATCTTCACGAAATTCATTTCGTGCATTACACAAAAAGGTGTAATGATAGCTTTTCACCAGAAAAAAGCAATATAAGTGTTTCATACAACCTACGAGACATTTGTTCTACGTACAAAATCCATGTTTACGAATCAAGTGAAAGCTAATTTACGAAAATAAATTTTCAGCGTACAATACGCAGTGCCTGCCGGGAGTGGGTGCCTTCATCATGACGTATCGCGCGAAGGAGGATGTGGTATTTTGGCCGGACCTTGCTTTGACTCATTATTCGGAGAAATCACTGGAGGAGACGGACCGGTTGATGACTAAAAGTGTACCTATAAACGCCAACCCTCCCAACGTCGCCCAGCTGCGACTGATAGAAAATGTATGGGCGAACCTCAAATAGAGGATCTACTCTTATAACAGATGGGTAGATAAGTCTCTGTCCCGACACATAGATGACACCACTAGAATTAAATCCATATGATTTTAAGTTAGTAACAACCTTCAAAAGATACGTGTATAAATTTGACAGTTGTCAGACCGTTTGTTGGACCGTTTTATTCGGAATTTTACCGTCACGTGACGCTAGTGAGCTTGCAAAATTGAGCATTTTCAAATTGTTCTATTTGTTCTGTGTGGGGATAATTATTTATGTGTGTATGTGTGAATATAGGTATGTGTATGTGTTTATGTGAGTGTATGTGTGAATGTGCAAGTGTGTTTGGTTGCATGTAGTTAAGTGTTTTAATAATTATGTATGAATGTATGTGTATATGCGTATGTATGTATGTATTTGTGAGTGTATGTGTGAATGCTTGTATTGAGAATATACGTATGAATTTTGGTGTGTATGTATGTATGTGTGTATGTATGTATGTATTTATGAATGTATATATGTACGCATATGTACATACATACACAGTTTAGCAGTGTGATTTGATCCTTTGAGGCTTTGAAACCAGATGCTGTACGTTCAGTGGAAGCTATGTAACTTCAACAAGGTATCTTTTTCCAAAACAGTCCAGTTTCATCGGCGTAGCAGACTTGGTCTGCATGGTATGCACCATCCTCAATACGTACTCAATAGCTGCAACTGTATTTGCTGATGCGCATTTTCCTTTGATTCTTACATTTTGCTCGTTGTTTTTATGTATGAACCGATATAACCATCCCTTGCTTGCAGTAAACTCAACCTTTTTTTTTATCTATTATGAAACGAAACGTATAATGTTTGTTTAATTTTATATATCAAGTGCTAAATTGAAACCTTTAACATTTAAGATTTGAATGTAAAGCCAAATTTTGGATTAGATATTTTGAACAACTTTGCCGAAGACTTAAGCTTTCCATTGTATCATACTCACGAGATAGAACAAGTTGAAAATGTTCAATTTTGCATGCTTACTAGTGCCACGTAGCGATGGAATTCCAAACAAAACGGTTCTCTTTTCGAATGCCTTTGGCCTTTTGAACAACTTTGCCGAAAACTAGAACTTTCTATCTTATCAGAATCACGAGATTTAACAAGTTGAAAATGTTTTTTTTTACTTAAAAATGACCTATTTTTGTTCCCATACAAATCTCCGTATGAATAGGTTGAAAATATGTTTTCCCTATGCGGGTCCTCAAAAACGGGTAACAGATGGTTCAAATTGTCTTCTTCTTTTTTATTTCATTTAGTTTCATTCCATGTTGAATACAGAAAACGCCACACCTGTCAGCTGCAAAATTGCTTTTTTGCCGGTGTCTGATTTTATAACTGAGGCCTGTACCCTCTTTAGAATTTTGCCTCGTACTGTATTTTCGTGCCTCTCTTCATTCAGGGCTATGCAATCAACACTAGTATATAGCTCGCGAGATGAACCGAAATGATTTCAGTTTTCGACACGAGCTCTCAGCTGATGGTACGAACAGGGCTTTGACCACCCGCCACAGTCCGCCCAGTTTTGATATGGGAGACAGAGTCTTGCAAGACCGGCTAATCAGACAGTTACCGGTTTCCATGTGTACCCAATGCAATCATAACATTTTGGGCCAGTGAAAACATTTTGGTTTGTCTCGCGTGCTATATACAAGCGTTGAATAGCATGGCCCATGAAGATGAGGATCACGGAAGTGCAGTATGGAGCAAAATTTATAAGAAGGGACGGGTCCAACGCAAAAATATAGAACTATTTTATTAACATTTTAACCAACCATATGTGTAATGGTACGTATAAATTAGACGATACCATTATTGCTCTAGACCTACGCGGTCCTACGTGAGCCTTGCGGTTATATCTCTGGTATAACCCACCACTATTTTTTTTTTCTTTTGGTGTGAATGACATCAAATTCTAATCTTGTTATAAAAAACGAAATATTCGAAAAGTTATCACGCAAAATATTATTTTTAATATATACTTTCCCACACTGTTTACGCCTATTTGATTCTAGAGGCAAAGAAATCCTGATATGTTAAATATTTTTGTTTTTGTCGATATTAACGAACCATAACAGCTAAACAATCGAACCATTTAACAGAATCTACATTTCAAGGTTCTATGTGAGTTTAAGTATTTTATTTTCCTTCACTTTAGTTGCTGATCATTTGACAGAAACGCAGAAGCACAAGCTTTTGTTAAGGATGGGTCAAACATAAAATCTTCATATCTGAAAATTTGGATCACTGCACTACTTTAACATGTGTGTGGAATCATTGGGTCCCAGATACCACATTTGTTTGCATACGAATTAAATGGTACCTGTATGTAATGATTTAACCAAACTTTCAAAAGTTACTGGAAACTTTAACGTAGACAATATTTTTAAGATATTTCTAAATTTCCAGAAAAAAAAGTATTGAAGACCCAACAAACAGCAATGCTGAATAACTGTTTGTTCAAACAAATTTGGAGAAGTTGTTCAGCTTTTTCTTCTAGAAAGCTGAATAACTTCTCCAAATTTGTTTGAACAAGCGATTTTTCGACACTGTTTATTGAGGATTTCTTGAAAAAAAATACTCAAGGGAGGAGTTTCCATTCGGAAAAATTATTTTGGATGTTATAGAATTATTTGGGACGTTATATGTTTACCCAGATCATTAAAATTCATCACAAGATTTGAACGTTATTTATTTCGTACAGAACAACATATAGAGGAGGTTGTAGAATTTTGTAAAATCTACTAACCACCATACCATACTATAAGTTATAGTAATGGTTGACCAAGCGTCTCCATAAAATCCTTCACATGCAAGGTTGCGAGCAATATATGTAGAATATCTTATCCTGATCACGATTAGTACCTGTGTTCCAATGTAGAGACATTCACGATTATATAACATTGATGCTACTATCATATTCAATCACATGAAGGATGGTTTGTTCCAGAAAAGTTAACATCAGCCAGAGTTTATCTTTTTCATTGATGTGTTATAACATTTTAGCTGGAACCTGTATCAAAGTGACCATCTCATTTTAGTTTGCTAGGTATTGTCATGTCATCAGCCGGACGCAGTGTAGGCAATTGAAAATGAGAACCAATCGAGCGACCTTTGCAGATAAGAACCAACTTCTCATTAAACAGACCGCATGACATTTATTAGGAGTGTCAACAGTATCATTGACAAACCTTCTATTAATAAAGTTCAGTTCCCAAAAGCCATAAAACATAAGATTGCAATTTTATCACATGCATGTTCATGTATAGTCAATGTTCCATTTCAGTTAATGTTTTGCATAGACAAAGAGCGAATTGACCAACTTTTCAAAATGACATCCAGTTATCCTAAATCGTAAGGCTAGGTTTTTGCAAGTAGAGCTAGTATTATATTTTAAGCTACCTTTTAGGCACTGGGAAAGTTGACTTATAAAAAAAATGAAGTTTAATTGTTTCCCTGTGTTAACTGAGATATCCTGTTTCCTTTGTGTAAAGTCGCAACAACTAGAGTTCTGCTAGCCGCGTATAGGGGTAATAACAATAATACATTCCCCTTAGTTCAAATAAATTGATTCTGACACAAAACAAGCCTCCATCGACATAATACATTTTGATAACAAAAATGAACAAGCGTTACGCAAGATATTATCTATTTTTTGTTTGTTTCTGCCTTCCAGCTATGGAATTAGTGAGAGCCATCATCAATCAACGAATCAAACAATTTCACCCGTTGAATTAAAAAAAATGCTTCTCCCTATCAGCAGACTCTGGTGAATGCGTTTCAAAATGACAAGATAGGATTCCATGTTTTAATGCACCTTTGGTGTTTATAAACAAAATCAACGTCACTATCAGTCTCGCTGCGCGCGGCGTATTTGGCGATAATATAGTGAGTAGGTAGGTATGTAAATAACTGCACAGTTAACGACAGCCAGCGAGGCACGATACTAGTGCATGCAAAGCATATGGCAGCAGCTAGACGTGCGCGTCCGCGTTCGGTTCCGGTGATGATGATGATGATATGATGAAGATAGTATTCTAATAATAAATACTCTTTAGTAGAAGAAAGAAAAAAATAGTCAGTGCTATTTACTACCATTTCCAACACACACAAAGCCAAAGTTTGATTGTCGAAGAAAGTGTGAGTCTGCTTTTCACTGAAATCCTCTCGCAGCGGCAGGCAGGCGCATGGTTGCTACACGGGAATACATATTACGAGAACTGCTGATATTTCTCACCACGACGGCAACGGTGGATCAGCGTGAAAAATGCGGCAACGATGCATTTTGGTTAGTATACTACACTATAATGCAATGATGGAAGTTTTCAGCCATGGTTTTTGGGCAGTTGGGCTGGTCTTAAATTACTGGGATTCTGTAAATCAATTCGTTTCAATATGCAACCAATAAAATAATAAAAATGTAATCATGATATGTTCAACCCGTAACGCTAGTCGATCTCCTTTTCGTGGTGCGCTACGGACTATCAGATCTACCATCGAACCCTAGTCCAAATTAATTCAAACTAGGTAACATATTTGTTTTTGTAGTCAAAAGAACGTATATTAGTCCTTATTACATTTTATGTCTTGTGAAAAGCGACAATACTCGGATTGACCCATCAAGGATGAGCTTGGAGTAAGGAAAACATGATTAGTCTTCATATATGCGAATTCTCATTCTCTATTCGATGTTCTATAGTTTGAAGTGGTTAGGACTAGGATTCTGATGCATGGTCAGTATCGGAGTCATTGTTTGTTTTGTTTGCAATGAATCCGGTTTTGACCAACCCGGGAACATCTTGACACTTCTAGTACATTGTCACTGAAACTCAAATAATTGGTCCGGTGGTACTATCAAACGTGTCAAACCGAAAAAAAATCCAGCGTATCTTCTTAAAAGGTCGGAATGCAGATATTGTGTGCGATAAAAATGTTAATGCAAATTTTGTTACATTTTACGCTTGCAGTGAACATGGAACCAGTGGAAACATAAAAGTGTGTTGTACATAAATTACATCACGCAATGAAGGGAGGGAGGGGTATTAAATGTGACTGGTTTTGATGTGGTTTTGACTGATAAAGAGGCGAGCCTTTAGAGACTGCTGTCACTCACAAAGGGTTTAAATAGCGGAAACTTAAAAAAAAAAACTCAATTCATAGCCAGCAAAACAAACAAAGACAACTGTAAAAAAAATCGAATACTTCATCATTTCTCAATAGTGATGAAGTAACTAGACATGCACTAAACAAAGGATACGGGATATACTACAATAGATCAAATTACTACGCAGTGGTGTATGTCCCGAACAGAGGAAAAAAAAATGATAGGTTTCCTCGTAGAACGAGTTTTTTTACAATAATTTTCAAACACTTGAGTTATAATAAATTTTTCTGCAACGCATTGGAAACAAGTTGTGAACTTTTGAGTTTGAAGTGTGAGCCTCTATTACTGTCTCTAGAACTGTCTAGTTTTAGCAGCCCCTACTAAGAAACAATTGATCATCAAATTCATTTAAGCTTTTTTCAGACTATTTGATCAATGATCATGTATTTGTCAAAGGCAGATCGGCATCTGGCAGAAATCTATGATATCTGAAAGCTGACTATCTGCCTGAAAAATATTTGGCAATTGGTCAAATAGCCAGATATTATCGTTTCAGTTGAAAACCGAATTTATCGACTAGCGACAATCAATTATACTGTCGATCCATACGTTGTACCTAATGTCGGAAGTAGCGCGTTGTATAGCGCATCAGATGCGCCATACAGCGCACTACTTCCGACATTAGGTATAACGTACAGAACGAGAGTAAAATCGATTGTCGCTAGTCTATAAATTCGGTTTTCATCTGAAACCGTAATATAAGCCTTAAGCTTATGTCTTGGAATTTGTCCGGATATGAAAACTTGGGAAAGGCGACAAAAGATATAATGTTTAAATATATTTTATTTTATTTGTATCTGAATAGGGTGGAAGTCCTAACTACATGGAGAGCAAGTGCCAAATAAGTTTGTTTTCTATAAACAAAACATAAAATGCTACAAATGGGATTGGAACCGAACAATCTTGGTTCGTTTGGTTCTCCAGTTTGGCGTTAAGTTTATGAAAACCGCAAACCTTGGCAGAAAATAAATTTTTCTGTAATCTTGTTTCACTTCACTGAAGTGAATCGCAAGTCAGAGTCAGCCAGGTTCGTTAATCATTAACGAATCATTTTACAGACTGTGTGTGGATTCTACCATTTACTTTCTCCTCATTGTGTTGTGAATTTTATTGCAGAAATATTATTTAATTTGTCTTGAAAACTTAACTAGTTTTTGTGGAACGGCATGTCTTCAAATATTAAACTAGGAATCTCACATGATATGCCGAACAGTGGAACTTGACCGCTTTGAACCAATGCTTGTTAAATTAATTATAAGTCTTTTTGACACCGCGGCGAACTTGTAGTTGCTACGATGAGGAATAATTCGTTGAATTATTTCATGTCATTGCGACATTGCATGTCACCATGAAACGGATCCAGTAACTGAAACGTTTCTTCACACAATAATCTCCATGCAGACACTCCTCGATCGCTCACCTGGCCACGTCCATGCAACCGTTGAAGATAGTGAGGATTTGGTATCTACCTTAAGAACCCACGTAGTCTTCAGTAGATATCAAAAGAAAAGGGAAATAAATAGTCGGAGAGAATAGTTAAACAGAATGCCCTGTTTGGTGTACAGAACAAGATAAATAAAATAAAATATAAAAAATAAATAAAAAATGGTCGTTGGGAGCATCTAGTCTAAGAAGGTTAAGTGATGCTCCATTTCTCTTCAAACGGTTGGAACCTTAGCATTAACTAAAGTCCTAGCCCTATATGGCTTATGGCTATAGCGCCATTACTCGATCTCTGAAAAGAGAAGAATGTCTGAAAGTAGGAGAACCGGTGATGAAAGAAAACGTATCTGATTTCTTGGATTGTTGCAACAACATTTCGTTAGCCGGCGTCGGTGGTGTAGTAATAAGCGTGACTGCTGTTTGGCAACCAGTGGGTCTGGGTTCAATCGACGTCGGTGGTTTTTCTGAGGCGAAAAAATCTGGTCACGTCTTCCTTCGGAAGGGAAGTAAAGCCGTTGGTCCCGGCTCATATTCATGAGTCGATAGGTAGGGTCCAGGTGGTGGAGTTGGCTTCCTGGCTTCGGTGATTGTCACCATGTGAGCAAATAGGCCGACGGAAAAAAAAAACATTTTGTTACTTTCTATTGCAGTTTATTTCATTTCATTGACGTATAAGGGCATATAACTCCAAGTCACCACTCTTAATTCAAGTACTCAAACCTTACATAACATCAAGGGTTAGTTGACTAGGCTTTGCAACACTAGAAGTGTACAATAATTTGCATCACTGCCCACATGATTGGAGTAGGCTGGAAAAATGGTGGTATGTAAGGCTGTAGGAAGAATATTTCATTGGAATTGTCGATTGATTTATAATCAGTTTAGAAAACAGCAGCGCAGATTCTAGCATGATAAACACGGCGAAAGTTTTACATCTAAGAAATGCTGACTGGTCAGCGTCAAGATCCAATGGCTTCCGCTAAATTGCAGCTAAGTCCTAAAATCGCAAATTTCTATTCGGAACTCCCTTAACTTGAGTTCAGCCCTATATGGAAAACTATTGACTAACGCAGACCCGTTGATTGAAAGGGGCTTGACTTGCAGAAATCCGTCATCCGATGCTTTCTATTGTAGTAAATACGGTTAATGATTAGATTTAGACCTATGTTGGAGAAGATAGAACCGTTGAAGGTGGTGGTGGTCCAGTATGGAATTACACAGTCGAATTCAACTCACACGACTGGACTTTTTGTAAAAGATTATTGTATGTGTGGCTCTCTTATAGTACGGCCAAGTTACAGCGAAAAATTGACGGGAAAGATGTAGCTGTTCTAGTGTTTGTAAAACACTATCAGAACACCTTCAACAAACACATTCTGGAATCGCTCGTCCAACTTAGTTTCGTCAAAACAATCACATTGAATTCACACTTAAATTCGCCAATAAAAAAGAAAAAAACACTCAATCCACTCAAAAGCCTTTCATAGGGGATTCTCGTTCAAAATTAAAAACTAATTCTTTGAAGCTCATTATAAATCCGAAATGCTTATCCGCAAGCCTCAATGAAACCTCCAATTCGCTCTCCACTGCCAAACCAATTCTGCCAGCGACCAACAGCCATCCCGGTCTTGATGGCTTTAGTTAGTTTAATATACAGCAGGTTATCTGAAAAAGTTAAGTCTACAAACTCGAACAAATCGATATCGGAACTGGTATGAATAAAATCGACTGTTTTGAGTGAATGAGAGGTTTCCAATAGGCAAGAGGTGTTTGTGTTTGTGGGCCTGTTTAGTGAGAGGTTGAAAGTATGGACATCTCTATTTGAAAGTATGGACATCTCTATTTGAAAGTATGGACATCTCTATTTGAAAGTATGGACATCTCTATTTGATTGGGTATAAATGCCTAAAAGAGTCAAAAAATAGGTTACGATCGACCACAAGCTCTAACTAGACAAGCCTTGCACGGCCATAAATTAAACTTAAGGTGGTGAGGTTAGGAATAGCAATCTAACCCTCACTGTCTGCCAGTTATGGTCAAAATGTTCCTGCAACCATTGTGACTGCTTAAAACTTTGATCCGAGAGAGAAAGATTACACCTCTTTCGCAACTCCTATAGTCCATGTTAAGAACGCGAGCATTCTGAAGCTATTTTTGTGTACAATAAGTTTCACTGCAATACATTCTCTCTGTTGATATCGCCGAGAATGAACTAGAACTTCCCATCAAGCAAAGGTGCAATACTTGATTCACGCGTATATTATAAATTATTTGAAACATTTTAAGTAGAATTGACTTACCAAATTAATGATAATCTTACCACAGGACCAAAGACTTCAAATTGAGCAACGGTGACACTGTCAATGATTCCTTCTTTGAAGTCACGAATTTCTCGTAGAAGTAAGTCTCTTCTCCAAAATTCCATATGATGATATTATTATCCACATGGTGAGCACTTTGAACAAAAATCACATTATTAAGTAGACATATGAAAATTACTAGAAAATTACCAAACGAAAACAAGCCGCAAAAATGTTTTCACGTCAGCTGTACAACGCGGCCTACCACGATCTACTATGTTGCTGCCAAGGCATTGCTCAGCATATATTGTTTTGTTTTTTCCTGTCATCAGTACTCGCTCGTTCGATGTTTCTCTTAATTGAGTTAAAAACTATTTAATTTCGTGAAAAAATAATCGCTTCTTCTAAAATGATGAGACAGAGCTGTTAACATATTTTGTACTCGTATTTTGATGAATTTAAAACGCAACCTAATTAAAACCAAAATTAAAATAGGTATGCACAAAAACGTTTACTGTGGGTAGCAATTAAAAAGCTCATGCAACCGTTACCAAACCAGAACTCGTAACGTGCATATTACAATTCGAAGTCATACATAGAATAATTATGGGACAATTCAAGAGATTGCTCACATGTTAATTTATAGAATTGAAAACCTAAAATACAGTTATCCGGAAGTTGGGCAAACGGGCTCTGGGTGCTCTATTCAATAACCAGAGCTACGGGTCATTTTGGAAATCCGGGTGAGTTCTTTCCTTTTTATTACTTTGGTTCCATTTTTACAAGGAGAATTCGTATACACGGTTAATGCTTTTGGTAAGAGGAAAGTATCGAATTCGCACTCTGAGTGTTGTGCTTGTTTGTTCGTTAGTTATTGTAGAAGGATGGATTACGAGTTCAGCCTTCTGGAGGTCTTCCGAGGAAATGCATCACGTTATATAGCATTATACTGCAAGGAATGTACCAGTTAGCTGAATCCGTTATAAATAAATATCTGTTCACATTTTTGTACTCTTCACCATTACTCAAACGTAAACGTAAAAATGGATTTTACATAGATAAGTTATCTATTTCCAAGTAATTTTGGGCCGCTTATTTCAAATGTGCTATTTAAATTATCGTATTGGGTTACACTACCGAGATATAGCCACTTTATGGTCCCCTGGAATATCCGGAACATCCGATAAAATGATAAATTCATTAGCCTCGTCCTAAAGCCATACGATTTTTTTTTTCAAAACCATTTGTTCATAAAATGTAAAAATTAAAGCGATGTAGAGAACAATTTATGGCTCTGGCCGGCCACTTCATGGTCTTCCGGAAGTTCCGGATCATCAGTAACATTTGATAATTCAGCAATTCGATAACAAAAAGATGAAGAGGATCTAAGAATTTCGCAATATTTGATAGGTTTGTTCCATTTCGGAAAATTTATGTCTTAAATTTTTCATTTTGTCATCAGGTTGACACATTTCAAGATAGGGTGGTCCAAAAAACGAGAAAACATTTATTGCTTTTTGGACCGATTGTCAATTTTTATGATGAAAGAAAATGAAAATTAATGGGTTATATTTTTAAAAAGTATGAATATAAAAGGATGAAATTTTGTAATTTAAATCTATTTTAGAAATGTGTAGTTCATATTTTTTTGGTGGCGACTACAATTTTAAATTATTCTTTTATTAATTTTAAAACTCAAAATCAAAATAATTAGCTTCGGGTTTACACTTTCACCTCCTGACTGTACATACTTCCGACAGTAAATCACCTAATACTGTTAGGCTGCATTGTGGGGAAGGATTGAATTATTCCATATCACACATATTAATGCAATGCAATGTGATCACACAAACTAATGCAATCGAAGTATGGATTGGAAGTTTGATCCCCGATTCTGCTGGAATTTTTATGTTTCAGCTTAACAAACAACAAAGTTTTGTAACAACCAAAGTACAGAAAAATTGAGGTGGGGAGGGGAGAGGATACTTATTTTTTATCCTCTATGTTGCGTGACGTAATTTAAGGCCCTCAATGTGTTGCACGGTGTATTTAGGCTTCCGTTATTTTGCTTTCTTTATTAACCCTTTATTTAGCAAAAATGATTGTTAAGTTCTGTTTTGAAAGTTCTCGAACCCGGAGAATCATGCAGTGACCAGTCGAAATCACAATTGGGTTACTAAAGTGAATTCGTCCTCACATTACATGTAACTTTATTTGAAAATAAAAACCTAAATTTATGCACCTATCGTGAGATCTTACCCTGCTTACACTTCCTGGAAGTAACAGGAATACGAACCCGGTTGTGGTCATTGTTTTCCTGGAAACTTGATATCATCACCAATACACTTATTTTTGAGTTCTCATGTTATCTAATGTTTCACATGATGGGTTTTGATCCAAATCCGAATTTGGCCACTTTCCCAGGAGTAGCCGGAACATCAACCCGGATGTAGCGAATGTGGTTGTGGACTTTTGATATCATCACTATTGGACTTATTTTTGAGTTCTCATGTTATTTGAGGTGTCGCATAATGGGTTTTGATGTAAGTCAGAAGTTGACCACTTCCCCAGGCATATCTCCGAAAACAGTTAACCGATTCCAATAAACTCAAAAGCCACGTAAGGAAAAATAGAAAAACACCTCCTTTACTGCAATATTGATTATGAAAACATGAATTCTCTTAGTTTTTCAAGGTTTTTATGGTCTCGGGACTATAGAGTTCCCTCGTTTTTATATTTTTTCTTGAAATATTGGACATTTTCACATAACATATCAAAAAATTGGCGATGTCTGTATTTTAGGTTTTGAGATAAGTTTTTTCAAAAATGCTATGTTTTTAGGTTTTGCTGACTGTTCTACTACGCGTTTCCATTACTTGAAGGAACTTGCCAACCATGCGTCCCCATCAATCTGATATGATATGTAAAAATGTTCAATCTTTCAAGAAAAAAATATAAAAACGAGGGGGCTCTTTGGTTCCGAGATCATGAAAACCTTGAAAAACTAAAAGAATCCATGTTTTCATAATCAATATTGCAGTAAAGCAGGTGTTTTTTTTCTATTTTTCTTCAAAAGTATGCCTAGTTAACCTGGTTCAAAAGTTATAATTTTTTGAAAAAAAAAGCATTTTTGAAAAAAAGTAAATTTTTTGGACCATCTTTATGCAAAAACGGCCACCCTAAAACGAAATAAAAAAATATGGGTCAAATATTTTTCGATAAAGAACAAAACTACCAATTATTACGAAATTCTGAGCGATCGTAGGGAAACTGCCCCCATATTAATCTCATTGTTCCAATATTCATCCTACGATGAATCACACAATTGGGCAGTTGAAGGATCGGTTTCGTTTTCTAATAATGTTTGCTTACGTTAAATAACTACAACAAATATTACTAACTAATCCTGTCAAGTGTATATCGTTTTATTTCAAGTAGGATGAATTGCAAAGTGATGAGATTAATATAGGTACATCTTCCCTACAACCTACATTTTATTCCCATTTTAAAACATTCAATCCCCCCAAACAACGAACTTCTTAATTTGCAGAAAACTACCGAACATTGTAGAAAAAAACTACCGATTAAAACTGTAAATGGCAGCAGTCCGTAGCACTGTAAAAATAATTACGAATAAACTGTAAATTATCTTTGCAGAAGAAGTGTAAAAAAAGTACCGAACAGATTGTAAATTTATTTCATGATGTCAAACGCAATATTTTCCCACCATTTTGAAGTGAATGTTGGCCAGCTCTTGTGAGTTGCACGGTGCAGCCAAAATAAGTGCCAAACATAAGTGCTAAAAATGGAGATATGGACAGCAACTTCCCGGGACCGTAGCCACATTCACAAGGAAAGGAATTTTGTTGGCTTACTCCAAGGATCATCCGATTGCAGCAACGTTAGATGGGAAATTCCTAAGAACGGTAACCAAGTGTTAGTTTATCTGATTATACTATTTTAATTATTAAGACACAAATAAATGATCTAAATAAACAGAAATGGGCAAGAAATGAATGTGAATGACATATTAATTTAACTCATTAATTATCCTCAATTTCAAAATCAAGAAATAAAATCAATAAAAACCCATTTACAAACGAATCTGTAAATTTTGCTGAGCAACTGTAAATTTTTACATCATTTTCGGTAAAAATGTGACAGCTCACGTTACCAATCGTTCAGCAAAATTTACAGAACATTTCCGTAAGTTTTGACAGCTCAGTAGCGAAGTTAAATTTACTGAACGTATTAAAAAAAAAAAAAAATTCAAAATGTTCTCTGTTATTTTCGGTAAAAAATTACAGTATACTGTAAAAAAATCTAAGTGTGTATATCTTTTTTCTACGGAATTGCTGTATACATACTTAATGTTTTTACGGAAATCTGTAAAATTTAACCGAGTTCTCAACAGCTGAACGTTCGGTTATCCGATTCAACGGATTTCGGTGAAATTTTACAGTTATCTGTAAAAAATTAACCGGAATTTGTAAATTTTTTCTCCGAAATCCGTTAAATCGGATTACCGAACGTTCAGCTGTTTAGAATTCGGTTAAATTTTACAGATTTCTGTAAAAAAAAACCTAAGTGTGTGTTTTTATATACACTAAGGTCTTATTTTACACGGTTTGTTTTCAGCGATAACTCCAGAACGGAACAATTTCGACCTAATTCGAATCACATTTTATGTTTTGGGTAAAAAGTAATCATATGGCAGTTTTTCAAAAAATTCACAGTGAACCAACAGATGATGTTAGGGACTAACATATATGTGAATATGTAAAAACTGGTGATCCCAAACTAAGACAATATCGGTGCCAGCCTCATCCGAATGCAGGTAACATAAGGAAAGGGTAGACTGAAAAAATATTTCACTTAGCTACTACTGGAAGCACATGTAGATATTTTCCAATAAAGGGTGTTCACGATGAAATTGCCACACACAAAATTGATTCGCAAAATTCGAGTTTTCATCCGATTGCCATCAAATTTTCAGGAATTGAGAAATAACTATTAAACTTCATTTTACCATTTTACTCGTATTTTATTTACAGTCCATACGCAAATGCCCGCACCTTGGCCTTAACCCCGGTCATAAGATTCTGCACAACCTGTGAATCAACCGTTTTTTGCATGTAAACCCATACTTTATTCAGTTCCTCGACTGTCTTCACTACCTTAGGTCGTTTAAGAAGGTGTTGCTTCATAATCGCCCAGTACTTCTCGATGGGGCGGAGCTCCGGAGTGTTGGGAGGGTTGAACATTTTCGGCACGAAATTGACCTTATTGTCCGCATACCACTTCAGCACGTCCTTGGAGTAGTGGCATGAGGCCAAATCCGACCAGAAGATTGTTGGGACGTTGTGGGCCTTCAGGAGAGGAAGCAGCCGCTTCTGGAGGCACTCTTTTATGTACACCTGTCCGTTCATCGTGTCCTGGGTCACGAAAGGTGCACTCCGCTTCCCGCACGTGCAGATGGCCTGCCAAACCAGGAATTTCTTCGCAAATTTGGACATCTTCTGAGTGCGGACATGCTCCGGAACGCTGAACTTATCCTTGGCCGTGAAAAACAGGTTACCGGGGATCTGTTTGAAGTTGGCCTTCACATATGTTTCGTCGTCCATGATGCAGCATCCAACTTTCGTCAGCATGTTGAGGTACAACTTCCTGGCACGGGTTTTGGCGGACTTTTTCTGCTTCTCGTCGCGATTAGGGGCCTTTTGTACCTTGAACGTTCGAAGCCCAGCCTTAGTTTTGGCCTTCTGGACAAAACTTCGGCTTAGGTGCAAAAGGCGTTCGGATTTCGGTTGAAGGCCCCAACTACGCGGTTGTGATTTTTGGTGTTGTACGGAATACTTTTTCCTTCACTTCTGGGCTTCCGATCGGTGGTCAACCGTTCCTCGAACCGCTTAATCACTCGCGACAACGTGAAATTCGCGATTCCCAACGTTTTAGCGATGGAACGATGCGAGAGATCCTTGTTCTCGTGATGAATGCGCAAGATTTTATCACGCACGAGCTGTTCTTTCGACTCGATTTCCGCGAGTTTTGATCACAGGACTTTAAATAATGCACTATGAACTAAATCCACCCAAATTTTCATTAAATTCTACCCAACGGTTAAAAAGTTAGAGCAATTTCATAGTGTGGCAATTTCATCGTGGACACCCTTTACGAAAATAAGTGATTTTTACTTGAACATCACATAGAAAAAGACAAGAAAGATCAAATACTTAACTAATCATTTACTGTTCACTAGACCACTTGATTCACTTGATTTTGCGAAGCATTTTCCATTTCTTGAATCAAATAAAAATTAAGTGAATTTGTGGTGGATATTTTCCACTAATTATTTGATTTTTTATTTGGGTGTAGGAGTGTTTTGACGTGATATTCATTTATTTCAAATTTGCCGAAGTAGTGCTCGACCCGATTTAATTTTTTTTATAAAATGAATTTATTTGGTACATTTGTCTACACACAGAAAAAAAAGCGTTCCCGAAAATGAAAACGGACCGTGAACTAGTTCACGTTTTCAGGATTTTTCACTTTAAACGTTATTTAGTTCATGATTGCGTGATTCAGTTCACGGTGTATTTTTGCTTGTTCTCGAATTCATGACTGCAGTTCACGGATCTGGGCACGGATTATTTCCCGTGCATCAAGTAAGGGCACAGCTGGTGCCAGTAGCATAGTGGTAAGCGTGATTGCTACTTGGCACCACAGTGGGTCTGTATTCAATCCCAGCAAATGTTGGTGAGATCTCGTGAGGCGAGAAAATGTCTGGTCACGTCTTCCTTCGAAAGGGAAGTAAAGCCGTTGGTTCCGGCTCACGTGGTGATGAATGCGATATGGTTGGTTGGTGGTACCTTCCTTCGGTAGTGAAGCAGCATGAGGCTAAAAACCACCATAATAAAGAAAGAAGAAGAACAACCAGAAAAATACGAATAAAAAGAAGAAAGGACAAAGTTGAACAAATTATTTGATGTTAAGTATAATTCACTAGGGTTCCAGAAAGATTTGTGATTTCTTGGAAGCTCCCAACAAAGTATGAGTTCACAGGAAGCTGTTCATTAATTCGTTTGGCTGAAACTCGATTCCTAAATTTGGCGTTCCAAACCAAGAAATCAAAATCAAGAAAGATGGAGGTAGTTAAAGCGCTGTTCAAGCGTGACTATTACTTGTTACGTCAAAGTTACTGTAATGTGCCTATGCTGAATACGTTTCAAGATTTTTAAAATAACCAGCTGTCATCAATTCATACCGTGAAACACGTGACCTGCTTTGTCACATATGTTGTATGGATGAAACAATTTTTGTATGGATCGAGCCAGCGTGACTTAATGAATGTTCCAGAAGATGATGAGAACCCGATTTGAAATCTATCTAACTGAGCGAAGCATAATCACTGTTTTGATATACTTTAGTATTTGATTTGCTATGATCGAATCAATAAGAAGTTCTTGTTTACAATTATGTATGTTTTTCTTCATTTTACTCTATAACTGTCTATAAGTGAATAAACATGCTTGATGGCATAGTTGAATTGTTCAGTTAGATACTCATTTCAGTCGAAATCATTTATCTTTCATTATGTATAAATGCTTCACTACAGGACAAACATGCATGTCATACTTTTCCATACAATTTTTTCTCCCTTCGGTCGACTCACTGATTCTGATGATCTTATCGTGGCATTCCGGCGACGTCTTCTTCAACCCTCCGCCCCAACCCAAGATGGATGGACATACGGGACAGTTATGTGGCTTGGCTGGGTTTCGCAGTCAAGTCACGAGATGGATGGCGGGTGTAATCTACTATACCATATAGCTATGTGTATACTTAAGCAGTTGTTTGTATGCCCAGCAGTGTGAAAGAAATGACTCAACGAAATGACGAAAGGCGGCAGGGTTGCGGCAACAGCAGCACCGGTGAGTGACGACAATTCAACAACTAAAACGGGTGGTGGAGCGCGAGTTGATGGTATGATGACTCGCCGCAACCGTCGTCGTCGTCGTTTGTGAACTTGGCAACGCTAATGGGTGTAGGGTTTTCCGATGGGTGGTGCTTGGCAGTGGAAGTTGGCGGAACGAAAATTGAAATGCAGGCCATTATTATTTAAAGTCACGTCACGGAAGAAGAGTGTCAAGCAGGAGAACATCGACTGG
Source organism: Aedes koreicus (assembly GCA_024533555.2). Classification (NCBI taxonomy): domain Eukaryota; kingdom Metazoa; phylum Arthropoda; class Insecta; order Diptera; family Culicidae; genus Aedes; species Aedes koreicus. The sequence goes on along the minus strand of JAHHFK020002473.1, from coordinate 35,878 downwards.
AGGCAAAAGGATGACGACGACGAAGAAGAAGAATATAACCAGCAAAAAATACGGAGGCATACACGGCGCGTGCGTGTCAATACATATGCAAACTCGCTACAGGGTGAATGTATGTAATGGACCGACCACGTCTTGAGTGCAAATTAACTTTTTTGTGCCGTTAAATTTAAAATGTAATCAAATTTTAAAAATTTAATCACGGCACATAATCATATCTTGTGATAATCCCGACACATAATCATTGGCTTTGGGCATCGAAATGAAGGCGGAGCTTTCTCAGTTTCGTCATCCGGGATTAAATGGCAAGGTGTTAAATTTTTCAAAGGCTCTAATTTTATTTTGATATAAAGTTTACAAATTCATTCACGTTAATCGATCAAAAGTTCATTCTCCACTTTCACCTTAGCAGGATCGTACGATGGCTCTTGGTAAGCCTGAGGATCGCTCTCTGTTAATATCTCGTCGATGACATCGTAAATCCGTCGCTTGAACTTTCGCTTTTGAATGGGGTTCATCATTCTCATGTCATCCTTCAAACTCAGAAGAAACAACTCGTCAGATTTGACAGTCAGTTCATCCTGGTACACGACGCGACTGTCGCTGGTATGGCCACCACCGTTCTCAGTTTCCACCTTCACACTGTAATGCTGTTTTGCGACTTCATCAGGGGAGTCTCGGGACTTGCGTTTACGTACTGAATTGATTTGCGATCGTGTAGTCTCGCGGGTTTCCTGTTCGAAAGTTTCTGGCAAACTGGTTAGTATAATCTGCGGTTCCGAAGCGAACACTGATGGCATCTCCTGGGGTTCCGAAGAGAACGCCAATGGTTTCTCCTCTGCTTCCGTATCCTGTGATTCCAGCTCCATCATAACGGTTATTTCCTGATCACCGTCATCCCCTTCGAAGCCTTCTTCGTCGTTTTGTTTTTTGGAAACCTTCATTAGCGGAACCATGAACTGTAGGGCATCGCTGAGGTAGTAGTCCCTTTTTGGTGTTATGCCGACACTTCCGAACAGGTGCCGACGGAATACGGTACGGATGTTCTTCCATCTCAGCTTGCAGTCCTTAACTGGAATGGTATATAGAAGATAGTGATTGTTATAGATTTATCGTTTTACAAAGAGGATACGGTTATATTTTTGGTACATTCGACACGACCTAAATTGAACTAAATCTAATATTCACAGCGTGGGAGCGTAAATTGTAGGATTATTAAGGCGTGTTAAAGTAATTGTATCAATATGTTAAGTAATTGAGCTTACACTAGTGCACATTATTTTGGCATGAATTCGTATTACTTTTTGTTTACATGTCAAAAAGCCTATTTCGATTCGTTTCTTTTCATAATAACAATTTTTTAAATAATGTCGCGGATTGAACTTGAAGATACAATCAAAAGATTTATGCACAGTTTTTAAAAGATATATAACAAGTTATTACATTTCACCGTTTCAAATGAACTGTCGTACTTTACTTGTGATCGTTGCCATCATGATCTGCAAGTCGCTGGTGACACTGTACTGGTGAACTTATTCCTATTAGACGCATTTGTTGTGCATTTGTAACTTCTTTGCCGCATCCTCGAAGTTTTCGCATGACAATTGCCCAATATTTTTGAGGGCTTCAAATGGTGAGTTGACAACTTCGAAGGAGGGTGCAACCGACCTCCGGTCCTCACAAGTTCCTACCTTACGCCTCCACGAGTCATATGATCACAAAAGACTGCCAGCTGAAACATGGAGACGCTGGTTGGCGTAGCCTGGGCAATGTTGTCAATCTGACAATAGCGAAGTGAGGGGGTGCGACTGAAGATCGTGTACCTTAAGTCATATTGTATATTTTCCATTCTCAATTTATTAATAATTTCAGCACGCTTTAGAATCATCTTTGCATTCCAAAACCATGTAAGACCCTGGAGCAACATGACAAGCATCAAAGGCTCAATTTATTTATCATGAAATTTTAGAAGACGAAAAAAAAAGTATTTTCACAAAATTCATTAAAGACTGGCATGTGCTTCTAAGCAGTAAAGGATTATATTTAAATATTTTGTTTGGTGGTATTATTATTAAATAAGCCATTTATTTCAGATATCATCAAACTGGACTCTTCGATTACTCCAATCTTTGAAATGTTACTAGAACAGTATGAAGAAAAATATTACAACATGTCTTATAAAATAATATCTTTTATTGAAATTTCATCTTTGATTTTTGGAATGATCTATACTGTTTTAGCATTGCCAGGACTAGGAGGATATTAATAAATATCTAATTTTTATTTATTTTTCAGTAACAATCCATTAGATGTCAGAAGGTGGCAACGGAGTCGGTGATAGGCTTTTGCAATTATTATTGAATGTATTTTTCATTACCGTTTTGCAAATGAACATTATACCAAATTCGAGCGGATATGATTCATACAGCGCTGTATTCATTTAGCTTGTGTCTGATGTTACAGTTCAATCCTTGTCATTACTCTATCATTACTCAAAATATTATTATATTTGATATTTGTGGTTTTATTGATTTTACTTCATAGATGAGGTTATAAAATCAGCATCAAGCAGCAAATAGTGACCAGTAAATATGAGTAAAATAAAATTATTAAATTTCAACAGATGTAACAGACTTTTTCAGGATACCTCAAACCGAGATTTTAGTGAATTGCTGCTATTACTTTACTATCACTACACTTACTATCACTGAATTGATAGTGAATTGCTGCTATCACTTTACTATCACTACACTTACTGTCACTTTAAATTTCAATTTACGAGGATTTAATAATGCAACAAGAGGTAGGTTGGGTTTTCGCTAAGTGAACGGTTGGAAGCGCATTGACTTACTGTAGCTGCTCTTTACATAGTCAAGTAATTTAATTTGTATAGTGTAAAATTCCATGTAAATTATTCAAGTTGAAATTTGTATATATAGCAATTGGGTCTTTCATGATGTCTTTCAATACGAGAAGAGTGAGACCTTGTAAAAACCAGCACAGTATATGCAGTTACCTTTCCCTCTTTCCACTAAAACCTTACACACACACCGCGCGGTGGGGTGCGGAGTGGTTTCTTTTGTTTTATTTCCTGAATGTTATGTGTTGTTTTTTTTTTGTTTTTTATTTATTGTTTTTTATTTTTTTTTTTTCTTTTTTCTTCTTCTTCACCACAACTACTAGTAATATTGTAGTATAATATTATACTATATTTTATTCCATACATATAAACAAAAAAAAAAAATAAAAATTAAATATAAATTTAGAAGTTCAGTTTGGATTTTTTTTTTATTTTTTTTTTTTTTTTTTTTTTTTTTTTTTTTTTATTTTTTTTTTAATATAAATTTTTCTTTTTCCATTTCCATATAATACGGATTGCCGAGGCGGGTGGGGGCGCCGCGGGGGGTGTTGTTTGGTGTCGGGACGGGGGGGGGTGGCGTCGCTCCCTTGTCTCGCGCGCCCGCGCGCCCTCGGCGGGGTGGCCCGCGGGGGGTCCTCCCGGCGTCGGGGGCCCCCGCCACCAGGCCCCCACGCGGGCGGTTTTCTCCCCGGACCACCTGCGGGGGATTCGCCCTGCGGCCTTGGTTATTCTTGCACTGATGGTGGGTTCTTATCACACATCACATCACAATTGCCCAATATTTTTGAATCGGTCGACGAAATTAACATTCCTTGCAGCATACCATTGTAGTACCTCATTAGAGTAGTGGCAGCTGGCTAGATCCGGCCAAAACATAAAGTTGGTCTGTTGCCGAATGAAGGGTAAAATCCGCTTTTTCAGACACTCTTTAATGTAAACCTTCGACGTCATTGTGTGAGATGTGATGAAAACCATGGTTTTAAAGCCACAACTGCAGATTCCTTGCCAAATCATTAGTTTCCGAGCAAACTTATCAGCCAAAACAAATTTATACCTGGATTTGTTTTTAATCCATTTTGACATATGTGTCGTCATCCATTAAAATAAAGCCATCAAATTTCGTGCTCGCTTTTTGGCCACTAAATTTTGTTTCAGGGAGCGATTCGGATGTTTACTGGCACAAAAAGACTTATATCCTTCTCTTGGAAGGATGTTACGCATAGTGGAAAAGTTGGAATCGTATTTCTTTGCCAAATCACGTATGGAGACACCTGGGTTGCCTTTCACGTACCTCAACACCTTTCTCCTCAGCTCTTTGTCCCTAGTGCCACTATTATGATAGATGCGCTGTGCTCTATCCGCACTCAGAGTATCCTTGTAACGTTTGATTACAAGACACACCGTTGACTTTAACACTTTAACACTTTTGCTATTTTTGAGGCAGACCACGAAGTATTCTCTAGATGTTTATGCACAATTAATTTTCTTTTCTCAAGTTCCATGATCCGTAATTTCGAGATGCTTCGATCAATCGAGAAAAACCACTTTTCGTCAATGAAACATCAACAAATGCCTGTCAAACGCGTTGGTGTATTAAATCGTGCGCCCAGATTTACTTTGAATCGAGCTTTAGTACCTGAAACTACCTTCTACCGATTTACTTACTTTTGGCATCTCGCACTAAAGTGCCGATAAAATAGAAAAGAACTCAATTTTCTTACGGTACTATTTTCTTACGGTGTGAGTGTTAACCAAATCTGTATTGTTCAAATATAACCCTAAGAGGTACTAGAATATTTTCGATACTAGTAATTTAAAATGTTCCATGCTCCATTTCGCATTGTTATGTATATGTTTCAAGGATAATTTGCACTAAGTTGGAGGGTTTATTTGATAGAAAGAGAATTTGGAGTGGAGCGCACATACCGACTGGCTGATGCTAAATTTTGGCCAACTTTGTTTTGCACAAGTGTTTAAAAATTTGAAATGTTACACTCAGCATCTGGTGTTGCTGGTGTTGATCAACATCTAAGTAAGCTTCTAAAATACAGTGGTGAAGCACTGGCTAAGGCGATGCACAAGCAATGGGTAATTACCAATATTTGGGAGGATGAGTGTCGCGGGGGAACTAAAGCGTCCTTGATGTCATTGACGGGAAACGGAACGTGGAGGAGGCGAATGCATTGCGTTGGGTTAGTAGTGGAGTATACTTCCGTCATATTAATTAGAAATTTACGCGTGATTTTTAATTTTCTGCTCTGGAAATCGTTAGCTGTAAATTTACTCTTGCGCTCTATATATAGAAGCTGTAAACTTAAAATTTGATGTAACCGTACCGTTCTTTTTATAGGTTGGAAATAAAACAGAATATTTTCCGTAACAATTATTGATCCAAAAAATCTTCTTTATGTTTACCTTCTGTAGTTCTAATCTGGAGACGCTATGTAGACGATATTTTCGCAGCTGTAAAAGAACGTTACCTACTACAGTTACTTCAGTTGTTGAACCCCCAACATAGAACTAAATACTGTATTCGATGAAATTTGGACACACGCAGTTGTTCGTAACTTTTTAACGTGTGGGTAAAAATTATTGAAATTTTAACTGAATGTATTTCATTGTGTTGTGTCAATTGTGTAATGAGTTTCGTGAAAATCTGTCGAGTGATTTCAGTGATGGCTTCGAATTAAGAAATAGAGCGCCAACAAATTTTGGGCACTCACTTCGAAAACCCAAACGCTTCTCATCGATGGATCGGAAAACAGCTCGGAATCGCACATTCAACCGTATCTCATGTGATCAAAACGTTCAAGGACCGTAAGACAACCAAGCGGAAAAATGGTAGTGGCAAAAAACGTGGCACATCAAATCCGGAGAAGGCCAGGATGGTATTGAACCAATTTAAGCGTTATCCCAACATTTCGATCAGGGATGTTGCGAAAAAGGCGAAAATTTCAGTTTGTTTTGTGCAAAAACAATGAAACGTTCTGGATTACATGTGTACAAGGTCCAGAAGGCACCGAACCGGAGCGATAAACAGAACTCGGTGGCCAAAACTCGTGCAAGAAAACTGTACAGGGAGTGGCTCACAAAACCGTTCTGCATTGTGATGGACGATGAGACCTACATTAAAGCCGACACCAAACAAATGCCAGGACAGGAACACTACGTCGCCATCTCTAAGTTGGCCGTTCCGGAGAGTGTACGGAAGAAGAAACTGTCGAAATTCGCCGAAAATTCCATGTCTGTCAAGCGATCTGCGGATGTGGCAAAATGAGTCAGACCTTCATCACCTCTGGAACCGTCAACGGACTAATCTACAAGGACGAATGCCTCCAAAAACGACTTCTGCCCTTCTTGAGATCTCACGATGGCCCGACACTGTTTTGGCCGGACTTGGCATCTTGCCACTATGCCCGGCCCGTCTTAGACTGGTACAAGGATAATAATGTAGTTTTTGTACCAAAGGACGTCAACCCTCCAAACACTCCGGAACTTCGCCCAATTGAAAAATGTTGGGCAATCATGAAGGCAAAGCTCGTTAAAACTCTAAAACAAATAGAAAATGAACTTGAACGAAAGAAAGTGTGGTTAAAAGTAATTAAGCAAGTCGGTCCTATCATTGCCCAAAATTTGATGAAAGGGGTCAAGGCAAAGGTGCGGGCATTTGGGTTGGGAGAAGAGGTTCAATAAACCAATGATGTCAAAACTTAACCATTTAGTAGTACTTTATTTCCAGAAAGTTTGAAAAGAATGGGGCTCAAGGAAAATTTTTGGTGACCTATTTTGTGTGTCCAAATTTTATCGAATACAATCTTTATAAAGTTTACATTAGAGAAAGAACACACTTAGAAAAAGTCATGTTTATTTGAGTCTACTTGGATGCACATAAAGGGAGCGGCCCATTGGACGTAAATTTACGTCTGTTCTAAATATCACATGGCAGTAAAAACTAAATTGAAAGTTTACATGCCATGACGTAAATGAATGTTATGATACACAAAATAAGATTTTCTAAAGGCACCCATCGTTCATTAAATTTTAAATGCACTTGCTTTGCCTACTTTTAATAAAGATTGATTTAGATTAAAAAATCGATTCTTAAACATTATTTTAACCTTATCCGCCAATGGCACGAAAGGATCATTAACTGGGGAACAGTACTCAAGTTTTATAGAAATTATGATCTTCGAGCGGTTAGCACAAGAATATCTCACAAGGCACTTTAAATGCGCAGTAAAAATCAATTTTCAAACTTCGTGAAGATGCAAAAAATAGCCCATTCAATGATTGAGATGGCCAGCAAATAAGCATCCCTGCGGGTATTTGTTACGTCTCATGTTCTATCGTTCACAACCGAGTGACGGACAGTGATGAAATTTTGTTTTTTTTTGTTTTTTTTTCAGTCACATGTTATAAACTTACTATTCACATTGATAAAATAACGACGAATTAAAAAGATTACCGTAAACCCAATGTAAGGGACATATTTTTTTCTATGCTCCTATCTATGGCCTGTCGTATTTATAACGTAGTAAAGGGCGATACGGTCAAAATTTGGTCAATATCAACTTGACGTATTTCTTTCAATTTTACATTTAAAAAACCTGAACACCCCTCATTTTGAAGGTGTGTGTGTAGAATGTTGCCCTATTTTGATTTTGGAATTCACTCTTCAGTTGTCAAAATGCCGTCCAAGCAAGAAGAGCAGCGTATCAAAATTTTGCTCGCGCATCGCGAAAATCCGAGCTACTCGCACGCAAAGTTGGCAAAATCGCTAAAAGTTGCCAAATCAACCGTTACAAATGTAATTAAAGTGTTTGGGGAACGTTTGTCGACAGCCAGGAAGCCTGGATCGGGGGGAAATCGAAAACCGGAAGCCGCTGAGACGACAAAGAGAGTTGCCGGTAGTTTCAAGCGAAACCCTAACCTATCTCTCCGAGATGCCGCAAATAAGCTGGGTGTATCGTCTACAACCGTGCATCGAGCCAAAAAACGAGCCGGACTATCGACTTACAAGAAGGTAGTGACTCCAAATCGCGATGATAAACAAAATACGACGGCCAAAGCGCGATCCCGGAGGCTGTACACGACGATGCTGACGAAGTTTGACTGCGTGGTAATGGACGACGAAACCTACGTCAAAGCCGACTACAAGCAGCTTCCGGGACAGGAGTTTTATACGGCAAAAGGAAGGGGAAAGGTAGCAGATATTTTCAAGCACACGAAACTGTCAAAGTTCGCAAAGAAATATCTGGTTTGGTCAGCCATCTGTACCTGTGGCTTGAAAAGCAGCATTTTCATAGCTTCCGGGACTGTCAACCAAGAAATTTACGTGAAAGAGTGTTTGAATAAACGTCTGCTGCCTTTCCTGAAGAAACACGGTTGTTCCGTACTGTTTTGGCCGGATTTGGCATCTTGCCATTACGGTAAAAAGGCCATGGATTGGTACGCCGCCAACAACGTGCAGGTGGTTCCCAAGGACAAGAACCCTCCCAACACGCCAGAGCTCCGCCCAATTGAGAAATACTGGGCTATTGTCAAGCGGAACCTAAAGAAGACCAAAAAAACTGCTAAGGACGAGCAGCAGTTCAAGGCAAACTGGCTTTCTGCGGCGAAGAAGGTGGACAAGGTGGCTGTACAAAATCTGATGGCAGGGGGCAAGCGTAAGGCCCGGCAATTCGGATTTGGAAAAGCGGAAGCCTAACTGAATATTTTTCCTGAATTTTATACTAATTGAACTTGAAAAAGAAATTTAATTTGATTTTTTAAATAAACGATTTCACCGATTTACACGCGTTTTCCCTTGACCAAATTTTGACCGTATCATCCTTTAAAAAAGTAGTAAAAGTTGTTATTGGTAAAATTTTCAATGCAAGTGTATGAGTTTGTGATTATAGACCGACATTACATCCATATCCCTCGAGAGTTTCTGACTTTATAAAATGAGTTGTGTAGCTTTTCGTGATACATAATACCAAACGTCATCTTAAACTTATCTAAGCAAGTGTTTAACTAGTTGAATACCGCTTACAGCTCAATTACTTCATGAGTTATAATAAAACATGGTATCGGTCGCTGCATATTAGGCTAAGTCAAGGAACATGACACTGAGCTTGCCTATGTTTATCCCCTCTTTCAAATGGGTACAAAAGTGGATACATTCAGTTAAGTGAATGATGGGGAAATATACTGAATTAAAATTGTATAACAAGCTGTAATTTGAAATATTCCAACGATGACGATAAGTTATGGTTGGGATATTTTAGATAGCTGTTCGAAAAGATAGGGTTCCGTATACACTTTTTTTTGAAAACTGCCAAGCAATCCGACACTTGTGGGAAATGTTATTTAGGTAAAACTGGTTGTTATAAAATCGAATGGCTCATTGGACTGATTTTCTAGCAGCACAGTTCCTCCACGATACTCCATACATTTGCTGAGTGAATGCTCCACACAACGTGGTTGTTTTGCGTAGACAGCAGCAGGCTGCAGGTGGCAGTGCTGCTAGAAAAAAAAAACAGTCCAATAAACCGTTCGTTAGGATAGCAATCAGTTTTAGCTTAATATTTTTTTTTTACACAGGCGTTAGATCGCTTTGTGGTCTTGAAAGAAAAGTTTCCTTGAACATTTTTCCAGGGAATGATTTGATTGGTTTATTTTTAGAGATAAATGGTTCACCTCGCCAGATTTTTCTCTGTAAAAGTAAGTTTTCCCAAGGAAAATCCTAGGTAAAATTAAAACCGCGGGCGCTGAAATATAGTTTCACCGATCGAGTCGAAATTTTGCCCAGTTATTATAGGGCCCAAAAAGCTTCCCAAAATCATACTGGAACTTGAATTTAAATTTTGTCCCAGGTCAGTAGAGCCAGTCTTTGGCATTTTGTGAAGAAACAGAAATCATCTGCCCGGATACCTTCAGCCAACTTCAGCCGCAACGATGCTTATGCTAGCTCAAATTCGGAAGCTGCCAATATCTTCGTCTTATTCTTCGATAGTATGTTCAGTAAAGTGTCAACTTTACCACGTCAAGACTGCTTCGCCCATATTCCCTCGCATTAAATCAACCTTCCCATGATTTAATTTTCTCTGTATGAAATTTCGCTAGCCATCGAAGACCTCGACATCAAGAAAGGATCCGAGACAGATGGCATTCCACCAGAGTTCCTGAAAAACTGTTCCGTGGAACTAGCAGCACCTGTTGTTTAACCGATCGCTACGTGAAGGAACATTCTCAGGGGTTTGGAAAACTTAATCTATTATTCCCATTCACAAGTCTGACAACGTCAACCGTGTTACAAACTGTCATGGTGTTTCCTGTGCTACTTAAGTATTAAGTAAGTATTTGACTTCCAAGGTTTTACGACTTCCAAGGCATTTTCTGTTCTTGGGTTCATTAGTCGACATGCTTCCGAATTCACTGATGTATATAAGGTGTGGTCCATTTAGTATTGTAACACACTTTTTTGATTCTTACAGCGACCCTAGTGGTCGGATCTGTAAACTATGACATCTTATGTGTTCCCTATAACAATAACAACAACAGAAGTTTTTTTTCGCGGTGCAGTTCGAATGTGTTTCAGAGAAATACAAAATGGAAGAAGAAAGAAGAAAAATATTTGTGCGCAATCATTTGGAAAACCCTTCGTGGTCTGGGCCAAAACTTGCTAAGTGTTGGGTTTTCCCCCAAATACTGTGTGGCATGTTTTGAAAAAGTACAGAGAAACTTTGTCGACGGATCGCAAACCTCAAAGCAAGCGTCGGGCGGATACTGTCAACCGTCAACTGCGGAACAAAGTCATCAAGAACGGCAAACATCTCAGATCACGATTTGGCCAAAAAGTTTCGCGCCGCACGCAGTACCGTTCAAAGGATTCGTCTCCGGAAAGGCTTCAATTCATACCGTTCCTGTAGACAACCAAATAGGGATCAAAAGCAGAACAATGTGGCCAGAATCCGTGTCAGAAAACTGCATGATCAGGTTTTTGACAAAATTCAATGGCTGTCTCCTCATGGATAATGAAATCTATGTAAAGGCCGCTTTCAAACAGCTACAGGTACAACATTTTTACTTGGCTACGGCTCGGGGAGATGTTCCTGCCAAATTCAAGTTTGTGTTTGCAGATAAATTTGCACGTAAATACTTGATTTGGCAAGGCATCTGTAGCTGCGGTAGGAAGACCAAGGTTTTCATCACTGATAAGACATTTAATTCAGAGCTGTACGGAAAGGAATGTCTCCAAGAGCGAATATTGCCATTCATCAGATCCCACAATGAACCTGTCATGTTTTGGCCAGATCTTGCAAGCTGTCATTACAGTAAAACAGTGCTACAGTGGTATGAAACCAACGGGATTCAGTTTATACCGAAAGAGATCAACCCACCAAACTGAATACTATTTTCTTAATGTATATCCGAAACATGCGCAATAGTCTATGTTCCAATTCTAACTGGGCCACACCTTATATATACAGCAATTCCATGATAAAAAAGGTATACAATCTCTCAGAATTTCATAATAATTGGTAGTTTTGTTAACATTATGTTGACTTCCATTATATGATGTAAAACAGCTAAATGCTCGAGCGATGCCAATTGATAGGCTTGGAATTGTTGTTTGCCAGACGCGTAAAAATGCAGCGTTTATTAATATTCGACGTCATTAAAGGTGTCATCGACTGTCATGCGCTTCTTGAGCAGATACCGTTTTGGAACTCCAACTTACTTTCTTGCTGTTACTTATCACCGAACCAACTAACTACGGTTACAACAATGACATTTTTGACATTTCTGACTAGTTTGATTTTAACATGTCCAGAAGTATTTTTAAGAACCGGATTATCCGAATTGATTAGTTATTTAAGTTAAATTAGAATAAGTACAATCCGTACGATTTTGTTTTCGAAGACGGCGATAATGTTAATAATAATAAAAATCTAGTCTATTTAGTTTTCTATGCGTTTCCCGTTGGTTTGATTCTTCCTTTCAGATTTCCTTATCGTTCTATATATCTTGATCTTTTTATACGGCTCCAGGAAATACATTCACTACTCATGTACAAAAAATCAAGTTGTTTGGTGAATATGGGTGAATAATAGCAATGATTGACGGACATGGGCCCATTGCCAAAGTAGTGCTCCACCAAATATCACTTGATGAATCTAGTTCGCTGCTTTTTTCGCTGTTAGATGTCAGCGTTCAATTCCGAATATACTAAAACACCAAACAAGTTTTTTTTACACATACATGAGAATCGCACTTTTTGGCTGATGACCTGTCCTATTTTTTTATCTCACTCTATCTCCATGGTGTCTTCACTATGGAGTTATAAAAAGATGAATGTTTATCAATGATCTCGATACAAAATTTAAAATCTCCTGATTTAGCTCGAAATGGTGAATATATGAACGAATTCGATCAATGATTACATTTATTTTCAATTTCAGATTACCGTGCTGTAACAGATCTATCAACACTACCTCTTCAGAACTATCAATACTCGCATTTTCATGCACCGGGTGAGTTCAAATAAGTCTTTGTCTTGATTAATTCACTCGCAAGTTGATGATTTGCAAAGGTATCTGAAGCTATGGAAGAAAAGCAAAGGATTTCATCACTGGCGCTACTTCAGAAATGAACTTTGCCATTCATTCAATCGCACGAAGGTCCCACAAAGTTTTGATCCGACTTAGCCAGCTGCTATAACAACCGCGAAGTCATAGAGTCGTATTAGCTGAATAATGTCCATTTTATTTAGAAAATTATCAATTCACCAAATTGTCCAGATTTTCGTCTCGTCGCAAAATCTCGGGCAATTATCAAGCGTAAATTAAAGAAATGTGGCAAAACCAATCAAAATACCATCTGATTTGAAGTAATACTAGTCCTATAGCACACACTTAGAAAATTTTACAGTATTCGGTAATTTTTACCGCACTTTCAACAGCTGAATGTTCGGTAATCCGATTTACCGGATTTCGGTGAAATTTTACAGTATTCCGGTAAAAAAATTACCGGAACTTGTCAAATTTGACCGAAATCCGTTAAATCGGATTACTGTTGAAAGTTCGGTAAAAAAACTACCGAATACTGTAAAATTTTCTAAGTGTGCAGGACAGCGAAAAGTTCAAAAATTCATCCGAAAAGCTGACGAATAGTTTTTTTTTGTGTTTTTTCATTAAAGCTCAACAAATAAAAAAAAAATGCAAAATGAACCCTTAGATTTTTTGTATGTTATTGCCCTTCGGAGAAATCACCCATTTTGTGCGGCCAAATTATAAATGGAACAGACTTTATGAAAGTATGTCCGTCAATACATTGTAATCGTCATTATCACGTACGGAGTAACACAAACGCATATGTAGAATGTTTACATTCATTATGCTCGATAAGAAAATAAGCGCTTGAAGCGAACCCGTTATTTGCTATCTTCAGCCATATGTCGAAAAAGTTTCGTGATTGCGTTTGAATGTGTTATGCAGGAATTGAACATGTTAAGTGGAGATGGAGATTAAGAAATTGTGTCAAATTTCGAACAATACCTCCAAAATTTGCGATTCATTATCAAATCCATAAGTAGGCACAGGAAAAACTTATGTTTGATAGTTACATTTCAAATTCAATTTTAATTCGCTTAGAAATTAAAAAGCGAAATGACAGGGTCTAATCTGTAAGACGAACAATAGGTTTAAATTTAAAAAAAAGATGGTTTTTCCATCTATATCGATGACGGTCGTTCTTACTAGCACAAACATATTTTTTTTAGATCTCAACTTTTTTTTTAAACCAAAAAAATCTCATAATTTTTATTTTTACAAACTGGCATGAAGTTCACAAAGTGACATTTATGTACAGTGACAGCAAGCTGGCGTGTTGGAATATGCAACGCTTTTTTGACGTTTTTGATGTTTAAAATTTGTTAGTTTAGGTAGTCTGCTTTTTTTGTAGCGTGTTTCATGGTGAAATATAATGGTGTTGTCTTACAATCATTATTATTTCATAATATTTGGAAATTGTTTTTTTGAATAGTTGCACTTCTCAGAATTCAAAATTAAATGGAATGCTGGTTATTATATTTTTCATCGATAAATGTCATAATCCACACACCTCTTAAACCCTATTCTTTCATGACAAACAAATGAATTTATGGCTCTGTCCATCTTTGTCCATCTGTAAAAAGCTTAGGTCGAAAGAAAACGTTTGAGCTTGTGTATTGAATAATGAATTCTATGGAAAACGCTTTTACAACCGCGTTTTTCACAGAAGAGAAAGTCGATGAAGAGAATCGATCAATGGAGATATACCTACCCGTTTCAAATGTTGCGCGAGACTTCAAATCACTGATCCAATTAAAATGCTTTTGCAGCCGCATTATTTACAAAACAAAAAAGAAACAACCAGCATGTCATACGAGATTGGATTCTTAACCACCGCTCAAATTTCCTTTTTCCAATTGATCAACTTATTTCGATTCAAGTATTTGATTTAACATGATCGAATTAAAAAAGGTGATCGCTTCAAAATCAGGATTGTTGCAAATGTCCATATAAGATGTTGACACTACATACACAGATGTTAACAATTGACAACTTTGGTCTGAACCCAAATAATTTTTTTCATCAAACATCAATATTTCTCGCTCTTAGAATCATAAGAACGTAACTGCATTGATCTTCATCGGTTTTATCTTCCGTTATTATCTTGGCCGGAGCAATATTTTTCGTATATTTTATTGTCATTTCTGATTGACTCATTCATCCTTCATCGTACTGCAACGTGCTATGATTCGGAAGCTAAATCAATTAGCCGTAATCATGCAGAGAATATCGACGAAGAGAAATCGTTTACTGAAGTTACGTCCTTATGATACTTAGGCTCGCGAATTCATTTTAATTTTACTTAAACTTGACAGATGGGAAATAATCGATCAATCGATTAAAATCAACCAACTTTCGATACGGTGTCTGTCAAAATTGATTTCCCGTCTGTCAGAAATAAGTCAGCTCGAGTAGCAGACTTAATCGATTATTTTCTCAAGTTTGAGTGAAAATTAAAATCAATTCGCGAATGGGGACACAGCTTAAGTGCATGATTTATACCTGAAAATTCAAATGCTCGAAATTAACATTTAAATGAGATGTGCGCATTTTTCAAAAATATTATCATCAAAATCTTTCGAAGAAAAATTCATCCAGGCATTATTTGTAAACCCACCACATATGCTGAACCTTTACCTGATGCATTAAACTCGACCGAAATATCTCTCCAAGCACTTTCCGTTTCCGCTCTAGACGAATGCGCCCTGCTGGAATAATCGTACAAGCACGGGTACCGTCTAATGAATTTAGCAAACCGAACATTATCCTGCTGTTCCAATGACATCGTCAAACTTTTAAACCATTCGTTCAACCACTACTCGCGGACACACCACACCGTCGGGCAACTGCGCTACTGCTATTCACAACACCGAACGTTACTATGATAGCGTTGATAGACGATGCAATGAGAAGATGGTGTGTCGGGCGACCCTAGTTGCCAGTCAGCACCGTTGCCATGTTTCTCATTGGTTTTGTTTGTGTTTCCCCTTCTGGTAGGTAGACAGTTGTCGAGGTACAGTTGCCCATAGCTTGGGTACATGAAAACACAAATTTTGTGTTTTATTCCTGTGTGTTCGTGTGCTCTCAAGCGATGGTTCTTGGTAGGAAGCAACTGGCGATCGCATTGCAGTTTCGTCATTTGAGTGTAGGGTGATAATGATCGATCAAGAGTAACTATACCCGAATTTTCGCGTAACATTTGAAAAGGGCATCGACGTTCTCTTCTTTGATTACCGTAGCAGCAAAAGAATGGAAACATGGACTTAAATGTTTAAGGTACAAGCTTAAAACGAATTCAATTGTTTAGCTGTGATAAACCAAAGGGGAAGTCGATAAAGATAATCCATCAACGAATAAAGTCATTTTTTTCATGAATGGGTAAAATTTTACTCTTTTATCGGTTGATATCTCGTGTACACTCAGCGAAATAAACTTTAAATATTCATAAGATTGCATTATGATTTATTTATTGATTTTTTTTATGATATGAGTATGAATTTAATAAATTTGCATTATGAAATATTAACAAATTAACAAATAAAAATATGGAGCAACCTGGATTCGAACCTTGAACGTAGAGGTTATGGGTCCAGTGACTTGCCCACTAGTATATATCAACTAGTAATCCTCAGAGTACAAAGATATGCGAAAATTCAATCCGACGGCGTGGCAACGGTGTCCGTTTTGTTTACAAAAGCTGACAACACTTCCGCATAGTAAAATGTTACAGCTTTGTGCATGACTTTGTCGTGGTCCGTTTCCATTGTTTTTTACATTTATAACCTACAAGTGATTAATTATGAGTATGTATAAAATTATGAATTATGAAGTGTATTGCAAAATTTTGCAATAACCACGGAGGTGGTAGATCATCGAAATGCGTTAACATGAGCTTTTTCCGATTTCCTAAGAAACGTCGAGGCTGATGTTCTGTGGCTTAGCACCGGATTTTCCCCTCGTAGATTATATGTGTCCGTGTAGTGTATGTGATTGTGAAAGCCATTTGGTGGTTTCCTGTTAACTTACTCCTGGTTACTCAATTTGAACGATCATGCCCTAGACATAAAACGGTACATTTTTGACATTTTATTGCTAAATTTAACATAACGTATAGATCAGATTGATGAATTTTATGAACCATTTCAATTTGTTCATGAATATTCCCCTGAGTCTTATGGGTCAAGAAAGCGTTTATTATTCTTTATATGCAAAAGTATGTTTGCCGTTTCCTCCCTATTTGATATTCTCCGTAGTAATTAGTTAGAATTTCTGTGGAAGGGGGAGAGGAAATGTTTTGTACGCATCAGAGTTGTAACCATATCCATCGGTTCCAATAGACACTTGCTAGCTCCGCCAAAAGCATTTTTTGCCAAACTTTCATCCAAGACTCTATACCCAACAACAAATGAGTATCACCGGTCTCAACCTCCCAGCCTCACGGTTGTTTACTGGCGTGGTTTGAACTGTCACTCTAACGCTTGCCCACATCCATAAAAGTATCGAACATAGATTTGTTTATTTGTAATCATATCATCCGACAACATGGTCTTAATGAAATCTTAATGTATAATAATAATACTAGTTATTAGCTAAAAACACGCATTGAGCGTAACCGTTCTTTAAATGTGTTAGTTGACAAATTAAAGTCGAAAACATCATAACCTGCCTGAAAACGTCTGGAGATGGAGTTGAGAGGATCATTCGAGCCATACGTCGTATTTCTTGTCCTTGGTTGTAGATCTTGCCTGGATCAAAGAACATGTTGAGGAGCATAAATCTGCAAACGCTCAAGCAATGCTGCACTGTCAATTTCCGCACGAAGTATTTTTGCTCCAAATACAGCTTGATCCACCAAACGGCGATTTTGAAGCGTTTCAATGCCCAGCAAAGCACAGCGATCTGCATATGGGGGTAGATTTAAAGGGTCACGCCAGGGCAGATTTCTAAGAGCAGACCTCACAAACCTCCGCTGAATGGATTCAATCCTAGTGATCCACACCGCTTCGTAAGGGGACCAAACAACTGATGCATACTCCAGAATAGACCGGACGAGCGAGCAATACAGAGCACGTAGGCACAAGGGATCATCAAAGTCATGAGCAGTTTTTAGAATGAAGCCTAGCTGGCGATTGGCTTTGTCAATTATTTCGGAATAATGCATTTTGAATGTCATTTGCGCGTCAAGAAGCACTCCAAGGTCCTTAATTTTATCAACACGTTCCAGTTGCTCCCCATGCATTGTGTAGTTCTAGTGAATAGGCATTCTACAGCGATGGAACGATATTATAGAGCATTTGGAGACACTCACTTTAAGGAAGTTGTGGCTACACCAAGAAGCAAAAAGGTCAATAAGCTCTTGAAGTCGTCTGCAATCAGCTTCCCGTCGGATGACAAGAAAAAATTTCAAGTCATCAGCATAAATGAGCAACCCACCGCTTACCAGAACGTTTACGACGTCATTGAAAAACAATACGAATAGTAGAGGACCCAGATTGCTCCCTTGGGGCACGCCGGACAGGGGAGAAAACCAGCTGGATTGCGTTATACCAATTTTAACAGTCAATAGTCTGTTGCCTAAGTATGATCGAAGCCACTTACAGATTCTGTTTGAAACTCCCAGTCGTTGCAGTTTTGCCAAAAGGATCACGTGGTTTACGGTGTCAAATGCAGCTTTTATGACAGTTTAAACTGCGTCATGTTGCGCTCCAGCATCCATTGCTGCAATGGCAGTCGTCGCAAATTCGCAAAGATTACTATTCACCGATCTTTTGGGGTAAAACCCGTGTTGGCAAGAGCTAATGTAGTTTCGACACGTGCTTAGCAAAACTTCGTTGACAATGGATTCAAAACACTTGGAGCCAGCTGCCAGTGATGTTATACCACGGTAATAAGAGATGTCGGTTTTTTCTCCTTTCTTATGTACAGGAAGCAAATACGATGACTTCCATGCGGAAGGAAATTGTTGTAATTGGAGAGATTTGTTGAAAATAGCTTGAAGAGGTGCGGTCAGCATACCAACACACCTTTTAAAGACGCACGAAGGAACGCCATCTGGACCGGGGTTGTATGATAGCTTCAGCTTTTGTACTGCTGATTCAACCATCACTTCAGAAATGTCAAACACATCCAAGTTTATCACATCTCTCGGTACAAAATTCAGAGCCAATCTTATTTCAGCTATCGATGGAACACGGTCTTCAAAAATGCTAGCGAATTTTTTAGAAAACAGTTCACATTTCTGCTCTGCAGTGCGAGCATGAAGGCCACCTAGGTGCATCGAAGTTGGCAGACCATTTTCTTTACGTTTTGAATTAACGAAGCTCCAGAAGCGTTTTGGGTTCCGCCGAAGATCATCTTGCCTCCTTTTTACGTAGCATTTATACAAAAATCGATTGTATCCTCTATAGAGACGACTCGCTTCATCGAATTGGCGTTTTGTGAATGGACATCTCCATTGACAGTACTTCTGCAACAATCTGGAGCGATTCCTGCGCAAAGCGCGAAGTTGAGCATTGGACCAAGCCGGTTTCCTAGGGGGTCTTTTGGGTGGTACAGCTTGCATGATACAGGAATGGAGAATTCTGGTAAAAGCATTCGTGGCGCTGTTGGCGTCAGGACTCGACAACACCTCAGACCAATCAGTCTCCGACAGCAACTGGTTCAATCTAACGTAATTTCCACGCCGAAAGTCACGACCAGTGAAGTCATCATCATTGTTAAACGATACTGCAGGCAGGCGTATTGCGGTGAAAGTCAGGGCAGGATGATAGCGATCAATGGGAACGACCTGCTCTGGTGCTTCAGCTACTCTTCCTTTTGTCATGCTCGTATCATCGGACAGTACTAGATCAAGAATACGACCGGAGCAATTATTGATCAGGTTACGTTGTCGTAACCCTTGGAAGGCAATAGTATCAAGAAGCAAACCACCAAAAAAAAAAAGAGAGGGGACTGTTGTTTTAATATAACAATAAATAAAAAAAAAAGGAGGTTGTGAAATGTCAAACTTCGTGATTTGGCACGATGTTTGTCCTCCAATTTTACACAGTTATGTATATATTATATTCTCGTCCGCATTCAAGAATCTTTCTTTTCGATTGTAACCTCAGAAGAAAAAGTAGTGCGCGACGTGGATTAATTTTCCCTGTTAAGAGAGTTTCAGGCAGTGTTAGAACCCCTATTAAAATTAAAAGTTCGAGGTGTTTGAAATCGTTAAAAAGAAAACTGTGTTACAGTGTTAAAAGCAAAAGTCCATACTAATTGCTTGTGTTTCTCAGAAAAAGGTAACTTTGAAAAAAAAAGAAGCTACTATGCTTTGATTGAGCGAGGTCCACCATGGGCCTTTCCTTTTGTATCTGTTCCTGTAGGAAGCTTTATCCGATAAAAAGGTGGCCAATCAACGCACTTCACCGTAAAAATTTCTTTTCTGCGCCAGAGGTTCCTCATGAAAAATCTACGGCCCACCTGTATATGATTTGGACGGATCAGGACCGATACCGTGCAAAAAGGACGCCACATCTTCCATTGTCGGGAGATCCTTTGTTGGGAGTAGCCATCGTTGGATGAAACCATTGTCCGGAGAGCCTTTGTCCAGAGAAGTTACCACCATTTTCCTGCGGCCATATTGGAAGGCCGACACCAAGAAGAAATTTCGTGAAATTAAATGACTTTTCCAATCGTGGTTGAAGATAACACCATCGTTGCCGACAGGACATCGGTCGATTGTCCAACTATAACCCGCGACCGTGGGCCGTGACCGTGTTCAACCAGCGATCGTCCGCAGGTAAAGCCCTACCATCACCTCTGCCACCGCCCCGACGCTAGTTACCACCACCCTCTTTCACCGACGAAGAGCCGTCATCCGACGAGACCTCATCTGGATCCGGATCCCAGGCGAGACAATGCCCATACCACAGGTACCCCTTAGCATAAGTGACGTCGTGATAAAAAAATTGTAGGACACTAAAATGCTATTAAAAACAAAAAGAATGTTAGAATTGAAAATCAGGTGGTCGTAATTCTTTATAAAAGCGCATCCCTAGTTCAATAAGGTTCCACTTGCTACGTGTTTCGCTCTGTTCGTGCTCGTATAGGAGCCATCAAGCCTCGTCCTCTGAGGGAGAGTTGAAAAATTGATTCTTGAAGGCTTTTGAGCAATTTTTGTGTAAAAGCTGTTCATGTTATTCCTTCTTTGCACGTGCAAAACCAGTGGGCACGTGTTTCTTTCTTTTTGTGTTCCCGCATTCGTTGGTGAGTACATGTTAGTGTTTGGGTCAGTAAAAAAAACCGGGAAGTTGGAAAATACGACCCTGTGGTAAGAGCTAGCAAGTTTCAAAGTATAAACTACACTTGGTTTTGAATGATACACCTTTTCCGTGTATGCGAGCTGTCATTTTTGGAAAAAATAAAATTACCGCGCGTCACAAATTCGTCTGACTGAATGTCGCACATGTAGCGAAACTTTAAAATAATAAAAGTAGTATTGCAAGGTATCTGAACAGTTTTTCTTTAACTTTTCGAGAAAACACCAACGTAAGCGACAGTTACATCATAAAAAATATTTTGCGAAAAAAACTGTGATAACGAAAACAAACGCACCGAAATGAGCTTTTTAACATGTAAGCAAAGCGTAATACACGCTAAAATAATATGCACTAGTTTAAGCTCAATTACATTTCGATAAACTCCTTAGAAGGTGGATTACCTTTGCAAACTCCCAAAATACCTCAATGAAGTTAACACCATTCTAGGGGTCAACATTTATAAAGCTGATCTTGTCCTAAGATATTATCAATTTTTGCATAGTTAACCGACCTGAAGAACCCATGCATAGTTAACCGACCCAAAAAGAACCAACTCCCTCATTGAACATCGTGCATTTATGTTTACCTTCGAATGTCGGTGATGTGACAATATCAATGAAAAAATATGACACAGTCAACGAATCAAGCCCGATGGATTCGACACCATGTCAATCATCAATTGATTCCAATTGGATTGACACACACCCACACGTAGTGCAAATTGCTATCACGTAGCATCAGAGTTACATGATAACAGTACGTGACGAGAAATGTTTACTTCATCCCGATGGCCATTATTCCACACTTTGGCCACAGATCTGTTTGAACAAATTTTAATTTTGATTATTCCAATCAGGTCCAGCAGCGACTATTACAAACCTCAGATTCGTCATCGCTGTGGGGCTGCCTGTCTCTGACTATGACTATGTTGCAAAGTTGCCAGAAAACATTCGATCAATCCTATGGTGTCGTGGTTCTCGTTGGTCAACACCCTCGCTCAGCAATCGAACGGAAGGCATGAAATGAAGTAATTAAAATTCCGCTCTTTACTTTCCGTCCAAAATAATAAATCTTGTTTGGAATAAATTTTCACTCGTTCTGTTCATTACGAGGCATTGGGTATTCCGATTGAGTACTGGCTATAAGCTGTATTCGACTGGTTAGTTTGCAAGTCAGCTGCCATTCAATAAAAGAGAACTTCCAGTGAAATGGTGGACCAGGGTTTTGAACTTTACAAAAGTGCATTGATTTGCAAATTGCGGAATTATCAATTGTCAGATTGCATTTTGTGTACCAGTATCTCGTAGGTACCACAGTTATAGACTGCTTCAGACGCCGTATGTCTAATCTTTACCTAATGCCAAGTATTTGGTTGTATTTTGGGATTCCACGTGGCATCCTTTTCCAAAATCGCTACGAACGGTGGCGTTTCAACATAGCCTTACATTTTGGTTTGAACCTGATAATCGGAGGCCACGACTTGTAGTACGGGAAGATGCAACACGAATTATTTATTCACGTAACTCGCCGTTATCTTATCAGTGCATATGGAGAAAGCATTCAAGAAACGAAATTTATATAACTGAACGTAGAATACAGTAATACACATTCAACGCTTATCAACCGTAATTAGGTAAACAACGTTATCATTGGCTTGGTTTTTTTACTGTTGGGGAGTGATAACAGTGTCCGCCCCACTAAAACACGCTTTGTAAAATGTGACCACGCGCATCTACCTACTCTTGAGAACATATGGTCATCTTCATCAGGCAGACAATTGTTGCATGGGAATCAGGATCGGTCCGAAGTGTGGAGGAAATCTTTTTAATATTCAACCTGTTTGTTTTTTTATGTAGGCAATGGGTGATTTGGCGAAATTAACGCCATGAAAATCCGGTTCCAGAGAACTGTGTTCCGCTAGTAGAGATTGCAAAAGGGTATTGGTGCAAAAAGTTAAGCGTTCCGTTATTTTCCCCAGGGGGTGAGTAATACTTTGCTTGTGCAGGTGCTTTTTTCGCTGGAAATGGTAATCGTTGGTTGTTGTTTATGGAATAGATAATGCGGGTAGTTAGTGCGAGCAGCAAGTTGATTAAATTTGAAATTGATGTAAAGATCCCAGTTGGAAATTTAATTCTCAATAATGTATAATCAACTCCACCTTATTTAATATCCAACGTAACAACAGTTTATTAACTTTTTCTCTCCCACTTTTCTCAAAATTTTGATATATTCGACTCAAATACTTCAAAAAAAATCACACACAGATTAGTTAACTCTGCTGGGATTGTCAAGATGACAAATCAAGAACAACTTTTCCTAAAACTGTGAAGATTCATCGGCAATTTTTTATTGTTCATGCGTTAAAAGTTGAAAATGGCCATTTTCAGCGGAACGTAACCCAATGGACGCTCCCTTTGATAATCGTTCAGAAGCAACTGATCTATACAGGGTGCGTGACGAATTTTTGCAGTAAATATCAATAAGTAATTTCTTAAGCTTACGGAACACGATCCAGATATATTTGGCAGCACTGGTTAGTTATACTTTTAAGAGTCAGATGCAAACAAACAGTGTTAAGAAAACGAAAATATGTCGAAACAAGAGAGCAATCGGTCAGCTGTCGTCGTTTTATTACGCGCGCCGGGAAAAGCGTAAAGGAGATAGGGAAAATGGCGCCAGTTTGGGTCTATGGATCTAGGATTGGACTTATGCCTAAAGCTCGAGACTAAGAATTTTTCACCATTTTTAAACTTGAAAATCAAAAATATACATTATTATTGTTTCGACGACATATCAACATGAGAAATTTTTTAGGACAGGCATTTTTTTTATCAGGCCCAATTCTAGATTCAAAGACCCAAATCAGAGCCATTTCCCCTAATATGGTCGGTAAATGTGTTGGAAAGAACAGTGTATTTTTAAAAAGGCTCGGGAAAGTCATATACTGGCATACGCACTTATCCGGAAGAAATTCAAATACCGTTCCAAATTATTAGAAAGATTCCAGTATGGCCAATAAGGGCCATGGCACGGAAAATCGGGTGTTCGACCTTCTCAATCCGGTGAGTAATGGCTACAAATCTTGTTTATACACTACCAGTCATAAGTACGGACTCGCTTGGAAAAGTATTGCAACACTCAGTTGAATATTACATCACCCCCCAAAAAGTTTAGCATCACTTAAATACAGGTACATTCATGCATGATGCTATATCTCGAGGCCCTTAATATCTGCAAAGGTGCGGTCTTGAATAAAGTTGTTCAGAAGGTCAATGGAATTCGAAAGGTGGACCGTTTTGTTTGGAATTTCACCGCTACGTGGCGCTAGTGAGCATGGAACATTGGGCATTTTCAATTTGTTCTATCTCGTGATTCTGATAAGATGGAAAGTTCTAGTCTTCGGCAAAGTTGTTCAGAAGAGTCAAGATGTTGATATCCGGATGGTGAAGAAGGTGAGTGACAAAATAATGAGTTTACTCAAGTTTTAGTCTATGAGAAGTTGTTTATTTCAAAAATCAAAGGAAAATAACAAGCTTAAAGGTAAGACATTTTATGTAGTAAAATTTGAGATATGTAGTTATCAATTAAATTTTCGATTCCTCGAAATACACGCCGTTTGCTCTAATAACAGCCGTACAAATTCTCGGCATTCGTTCAATGAGTTTCCGCAATGAATCGTCCGTGATTTCCTTCCAAGCTGTTTGTAGGCACTCCCACAAGTGTTTATGGTTCTGAGGGCGCTTTTTTCTCGTGTTCCGGTCCAGCTCATCCTATAACAGTTCGATTGGATTAAGATCCGGTGATTGCGCCGGCCATGTCGGATAACTTTCCGTATTGGTCCAAGTCTTGAACGAACCCTCGGCATAGTTTGGCGGAGTGCTTCGGATCATTGTCTTGTTGAAGAACAAAACCTTTACCAATTAATTGCAATCCATTTGGAACAGCGTTTTGCTTTAGAATGTCTAAATAGCCTTCTTTTTTAAGAATTCCGTCTATACGCATCAGATCCCCAACACCAGATCTAGCAAACGAACCCCAAACTAGCAAACGACACAGTCCGGGTTCATGCGCTCACCGGGTAGACGGCGGACGAAGATTCTCCTTTTACTGCTGAATAGGTCGAATTTTGATTCATCGGTAAAGAGCACCTTCGACCACTCATGTTCCAATGTTCGTGGGCTTTTGCCCATTGAAGCCTTTTTATCTTGTTGTTTTCACGGAGTAGTGATTTTTTATGCAGCAACACGACCTTTTAATCCAACCTCGAGAAGCCGTCGACGCACTGTTGGCACGGAAAGAGGGGAGCTTCTTACAGCATTCAACTCTTCGCGAATGTCCGGTGCGGTACGCTTTCTCTCTCTTTTGCTTAGAACCGTTATGTACTTGTCCTCCCTTTTAGTTGTAATCGGAGGCCTTCCACATCGGACGCGATTCTGATTAGAACGGTTTTCCTTGAATCGTTTTATGCATCTCACAACCAAGGTTTGACTAACGCACATTCTCATTGCAATGTGACGTGTCGAAATTCCTTCGTTGTGCAGTGCCACAATCGCTGCATACTGCTCAAGGCTGGATTCCTTTGAATTGACTCCTGAACGACGATTCATAGTGGTGGAGTTGATCGAAAATGCTCCTTGTTGTTCGGAGGCCGTCCGACTTGCCCGTGGTCTGCCTAGACGGTCTGAGGATTTTCCTCCAACGCTTCCACGATGAATGATTTTTGACACTGTGGAGACGTTGAGCATCATTAGAGAGGCAATTTGGCGCATGGATTGTCCTGTGGTAGCCATTTGCAAGATTTGCGTTTGCTTGTTAGGCTCAATTCGCTTCCATTTTACGCTTCCCTTTTTCGAAGTAGAACGCATTGTAGCGCCACGATTTGGAGTTTGTGTTTCACGTCCATAACGGTTCAAACTGTGAAATGTGAAAATAAGTTGAGATACAAAAATATAAAAAAAGAGAGAAACTTCACACAACATCATATTTTACCTCTTATACGGGCGATCGAAAATAGACCCTGTCGCTTCGAACCGTTCAACAATTCAAAAAACGGTGCTCTGGCTCAATTTAAGCTGAACTGCTATCTTTCTCGTCGATAAACCTGTCTCATGTAATGTGACTACGGCTGATCGCTTTTCGGTGGAGATCCTTTCCCATTTCCGAGCTGTTTGTCTTTTCTTCAAAAATGGACGTTTCTTGAATGCACGAACATTTCTTTTTCCAGTGGCAGGCCGTCCTGAACGAACTCCGGTTACATGAGTTCCGGTTTGCGTATGGCGCTAAATCGCTCGCACTACAGCAGACTGGCTGATGTTTAACGAACGTGCCATATTTCGAGTTGATAATCCTTTGAAATGTAACGCAACTACATTGGACCGCGTCATGAGCTCTGTTTCAGCTTGCGCACCCATCATGAAACCTGTCAGGCAAAAATGTGTAAATAAATTTTAATATTCACGCTCAAAAAATTAACAAAGTACCACAGATTTTAAAGCTATAATATTCTTCGCGTGGCAGACGTTCTACTCGATTTGACTTGGTCATGCATGTCCACTGTTTTCTCCCACCTATTCTCTCCCCCCCTCTCTCTGCATTTCTCAGCATGATGGAAAATTGGAAGCGAGTATTTAATTGACCACCACAGTTTCTGATTGCCTCTTCCACTTTGAATATGCAGTGAGTCAGGCATCAACATATGGAATAACTTCCATATGAAGTGAATCAGACAATAAAATATTAAATTCGTGAACATGAAGTGAACCAGTGCTGAATTACTTGGACATGAAATGGATCAGACCTGAATCGCTAAAATGTGGAGTGAGGCGGTCCTGAATCACTTAATTTTGAGGTGATTCAATACTGAATCACTTGAATATGAAGTAAATCAGACTTGAATCACTTGAATACGAAGTGCATCAAACATAAAAAATGTATAATTATTTTAATGTAAAGTCAGTCAGTCCCAAATTACTTGAACCAGACCTAAATCACTTGAATACAAAATGGACCAGACCTTAAAAATGATTAATCTCTTGAATGTGAAGTTAGTCAATTCCGAATCACTTGAATGTGTGGTGAGTCAGTGCTGAATCACTTTAATACGAAGTGAATCAGGCATGACTAACTAAAATATGAAGTGAGTCAGCCTTGAATCACTTGATGAGGAGACTTTAATCACTTCAATATGAAGTAAATCACCTGAATTATTATAAAGAGTCATAAAACACTTAAAAGTGTGGGGTGAGACCCCCCAAAAACTTGAATTTGAGATGTATTCCGCCCCAAAAAACTGAATATGAAGTGAAATAGACGTGAAACACAAGAATAAGAAAAGAACCACACACAAAACACTTAAATGTGTGGTGAAACAGCGCTAAATAAGTTGAATTTGGGGTGAGTCCTCCCTGAATCACTTGAATATGAAGTGAATCAAACCTGAAAGACTTGAATGAAAAGTCCGTCAGTCCTTAATTACTAGTAAGGAGTGTATCGAAAATAAGCTATCCACAAACTTTCTTTCAAATTATGTTGAAAACCGATATTTTATTAATACAAAAAATTGATCCTTTATTGTACGCGGTTAAACTTGAACATAATGAAGACCAGATGAAATTTAAGTTATTCCTTCACGAATATTCGAACTTTGGATCGAATGCTCTTCATCAAGTTCCGGACAAGTGTTGCATCGCATTTTTTGGACGCTTGAGCCCAAATTTTTTGAACTCCTGCATGTTCCCAGCTGCCTTACCAGTCTTCTTGAAGTCCCTCTTCACGATTGCCCAGTAACGTTCGATGGGTCGAAGCTGAGGGCAATTTGGTGGATTGATATTTTTCTCAACGGAATCTATACCCTTTTTCGCAAGCCAATTGTGAGTGGTTTTGGCATAGTGAGCCGACGCTAAATCCGGCCAAAACAGTGGAGGTGTACTATGCTTCTTATATAAAGGCAACAATCTCTTCTGGAGACACTCAGATCGATAGATTTCCGCATTTATAGTTCCGGTAGTATAAAAAATGGTTGACTTCAAACCACAGGAACATATTACTTGCCATACCAGTACCTTTCGACCGAATTTCTCCACTTGAATCGACCTGCCCGCTTCGCTCACATCCTCCCCAACGACGGCAGTAAAGTATTGTGGACCTGGAAGGGTTTTTGAGTCCTCCTTTACATAGGTCTCATCGTCCATCAAAACGCATGCATCCGGACGCTGCAAAAGACGCGAATACAATTTCCGGGCCCTTGTTGCTGCTCGCTTCTACTGTTCTGCACTTTGTTTCGAGGTTTTCTGCTTCTTGTAGATCTTCAGGTGGTTTCGCCTTTTGATACGCTGGATCATTCCGACACTCGTTCCTGCTTTTTTGGCTAAATCACGTATTGACATTGATTTGTTCTTCATGATTAGAGGTACCACTTTCTGCTCCAGTTTCGGGTTGAAAGAACCGGGTTTTCTGCCTCTTCCTGGTAGCTCATCCAAAGAATAGTGTTCCCCAAACTTATTAATGATGGTTTTAACACTCGCATGATGAATTCCAAACCGCTTCGCCAAATTTCGCATAGTAACACCCTTCTCACTTAGCCATGTGTCCAGAACCTTAATTTTCACTTCCTTTTCAATACGCGACATTTTGAAAACGCAGAATTTGAACCGCACAAACAAGTAAACAAAAGAAAGCTGACAGTCAAACGCACAGCATGCAGTGTTCAGAGCATAAAAAACCATCACAAATACATGCGTACAACGCAAATGTATGTGGATAGCTTATATTCGATACACTCCTTATTTGAGGTGTGGCAGTCCTTCATCACACTATTAAGCAGAACAGGACCCAAACAATAAAAAGAAAAGAAAAACACAACCAAAACACCATTATTAAGTGAGAAGGAGCCCAAACACAACAAAAGAAGTGAGAGAGAAATAAAAAAAAACGAAAAGAAAAAAAAACCGCCCCCCCCAAACCCCCCCCTAAAAAAAGAAATTAACCTTCCACCCAAACACAAGAAACAGAACAAACAAAAAAGGCACAACCCCCCCCCCCCCCCCCCCCCCCCCCCCCAACAAATACAAACCAAAAAGAACCACCCTCCAACTGCCAACCACCGACCGACCAACCACCCTCCACACCCCACCCCCCCACATAAAAAAAAAAAAGAGATAAAACAACAAGAATGAACCTGTATTTAGGTGATGCTAAATTTTTCGTGGTGATGCAATATTTTACCGAGTATTGCAATGCTTTTCCAAGCGAGTCCGTACTTATGACTGGTAGTGTAAGTCGTTTGCACTACGCAGAGGCAAATTTATGAACGCTGCGACCAAATCACGGCGATTGGAGAAAGCTAAAAACTATTGAGTTAGTTGAAGCATCCACATCATATCAATCCTTTTCTGATAAAAATTTCTTTTTCTGATGAAAAAAAAAGGATCAAAAGGGTGCATCGAAAGAAAGACAGGTGGCTTACACCAGACCGTAGTCAGGTTCCTATCGTCATGTCAATCAAGTCTCCGACTCATGTGATGGTTCTAGGCGTAGTCTCTAGGGGGATGTAATGTCCCCGCATTTTTTTGATCAAGGACTAAAAGTACCACCTGGTTTAGACTTGAAGGTTATGCAGGATGTTGTTGTACCGTGGATGAAGAAGGTTGCTGCTGGCCGTCGTTTCATCTTCCAACAAGACGGAGCACCTGCTCATAATACTTAGAAAACACAGAAATGGCTTGCGGACAATGT
Source organism: Aedes koreicus (assembly GCA_024533555.2). Lineage (NCBI taxonomy): Eukaryota > Metazoa > Arthropoda > Insecta > Diptera > Culicidae > Aedes > Aedes koreicus. The sequence goes on along the minus strand of JAHHFK020002473.1, from coordinate 6,389 downwards.
TTCGGAGTTTTGGGAGAAGGAAATTTGGTCCCATAGTAGTCCCGATATCAATTCTTTGGATTATTTTGTGTTAGTCGTTGTCGAGCGGGATATCAATAGAACCCTTTGCACCACACTTAGATCGCTCAAAGCTAAAATCAAAGCGGCGATGACATGTATGGATCGAAACACAGTTAAACCTGCATGCGGCTGTTTCCGGTAGCGTCTTATTATAGTCGTTAAAAGGAGGGTGATTTTTTTTGAATGAAATAATTTTAAATTTTCATGTGTAACGCACGTAAATAAACCATAAATATTCATTGTACAGGTATGATTAACTGGTGTATATTTACTAAAACGTGTCATTTACTGCGAAAATTTATCACACACCTTGTACTTGTTTATAGCTGATCATAATTCTGAAGTTATCATGGATGGGTCAGTTGGGGGCTATTTATAAACCACGAAGACTTTTCTGGAGGTAGGGGAGGTCTGTCCAAAGTCTACGCTCCATAAAAAATTTCAAAAAAAAGTATCAAGAAAAGTCTACGAGGTGGGAGGGGGTGGTCTGAGATTTTCAAAAATGAGTCTACGTGGTTTATGAACAGGCCTTATCATAGATGGTTGAAAATGTCGAAGGTTAAATTTATAATACAAGTAAATTTATATAATTATCGCAAATGAATGATCAAAGTAAAAGCTGTTAGGCAAAGGGGAATTTTTTGCTAGGAAATATTAACGATTGGTGAGTTAAAATACATTTTTAACTAACCATCGGCTTGCCAAAAAATTATGAAGGCAAGACCGTTCGATTGACAGCTAATACCCAAGTGGCTCGTTTCACTTAGTGGCAGATTTTTCCATGTTGCCGTCTTATCAGCTATGACGGACTATCGAAGTGAAGCCACCTTCGTTAGTAGATGATAAAGACACTATTGCAGCGTTGAGAGAGCATCCCTATCTTATCAGTAGTTCCAAAGAATTGTTTTTTTCTTTATTTTTCTTCTTCTTTCATTACGCAAATAAACCCAATGATAAGCATCCACTCGCGGTTGAACAGTCGACAAAAAAAGCTCACAAGCAGGTAGTTGCGAGCTTGCTGTAATTGGTTCGAAGTGAAGGTTCTTCATAGCTTTATTTAGGATTCCTAAGTGCAGTGACCACGACTTAATGGTTAGGAGTAATATTTCAAACATCAGAAGTTAGAATATCACGGGCACCCCAATTGTATTCAAGCATAGCTTCATGGGATATTTTACAAACTTAGACCAGCTTCTGTCATTATATCAAAGTTGATGTGAGTGTCTTCAGTTTGACAATGCTCCGTCCTCTTCTGAACATCGACTTAAAATTAATGTTACTGGTTGCCGCCTGTCTGATGGCCCAAAAAATCACCAGACATACGTTCAACGACAACGCCACTGGCTTCCACTGGAATGCGACATCTAATGGCAACTTCTTGGCTTTGAATGCTTTCTTCTATGCATTACCACTAGAATAAGAACTGGAATAATTCAATCCACTTGCTGACACGTGTCCACTAGAATGTCCTTATTTTTTTTTTGCAGGGAACCTAGCCCTCACCCCCCAAATGACAGCTAATTGTGATACAAAAAATCTTTTATCCGACGTCAACCCTGTGACATTTTGTTTACAACTACCTTCGATGAGATTTTTGGTAGAAGAAACATTTTTCCTTAAGTTCTATTGATTTTTTGTCTTGAATTGAAGTATATGGTATGGTAGAACCTAACCCTTCAATATATTTGCAGATTGCTTAGAGTCCAAACTATGAGGAAAAAAATTTCATGGTTTGCTTGATGTAATTTTTTTGAATTTTGTTTCGCTGTAAATAAAAAGTTATGAGTTATGCAAGTTATGTAAGTCATGACATTCAGCCATCAAGAGAGGGTACCGTCGTGCGGGGTTTCTTTTGACACTTTTTTTTTTTTTTTTCAGATTTTTCAACTTTGAGAGACTGTAACAGCTGTAATAGTTAATGGATGTCAGTGTTTTTTATCTCTGTTTAACGTGGATATGTAGGAAACATTTTTACAAAATATAACCGCAATTGATTGAAAAATTACACTATTGGACTTTGTGGGGGCTACTTTTTAAACCTTGTGAAATCTATTGAATGTAGGCATTTAATGAATAACTTTTGGCTAGTTCGCGTTTATTTTACTTAGCTTTAAATTTTGGGCGCGTATACAGGTAATAAAACAAAGAAAAAAAAACATCATTCCCTACACTTATGACGAAACTTCAAACAATTGTTTTTACAACTTGGCCATTTTCGGCTTCCTTCCTCGTTTAGCCGGCGTTATTGGCCCCTTTCGATTTCCGCCCCCTTTTGAGTTTTTTCCAAATTTCTGGGGCCTTTTTTGTCGTTTTTTTTTAACCTTTTTTTCCCTGCCTTTTTTTTTTTTTTTTTTCCAATTTCCACCACCACCCAATTTTATTGAAAAAATAATGACTTCAAAAAATCAAAGACTGAACCATTCAAAATTTTTTTTTTTATCCGCTCTTCTGCTAAGGTTATTAGCAGATGATGTTTCTCTTGGTCAGTTTTTGGACCAACATTATTGTATTCTCTTGCCAGGGGGAGGAAGCTCATCGAATTTTCCGGTTCCTAAGTATATTGCAACAACAAACCGATCTGCCAAATATGGAAGACATCTGCATTGAGTTATCTCAAATTATAATATTCCGCTCACTATATCACAAACCATTGCGATTGGTTGAGTGGATTGGAGATACCAAAATCATTCGGTATAGAACCAAGTCTCCCCCGGTTGTTACCAAAATGATGAGCTTGGAAATCAATAGAAGCATAAAGTTGCCAAAAGGCACGAAAGGCTTCGAGAGACTCTAATTTCCCAAATCCTTCAATAGTATTTTTAGGGAGATTATAATAGATTGCTCTTCGGACATTTAACATGCGTTATGCTGTAATTTGGTCCAGTAGTAAAATAGTCGATGCTTTGTTGTGCACTATTTTTTATCCGGTACTAGTTGAACCTGGTGCGTGCGCTGCTACGCTTGCAACGAAATGAATGCAATATTAATAAAACTGGCACTTTTATGATTGGTTTTCGGAATGAGTTTTTTTCTTGGCTTAGAAGGGGTTCAAACTTCTATCAGAACATGCTTCTTAACCGAGAAATACACATTTTGTGTTTAAATTACCTGGATAATTCTCATCTTTGGTTGAAATAAGTGTTTCATTTGAATGTTAGGCCCCCCTTCCAGAGGGGGAGGGGTCTCAAATCACCATACAATCATTGCTTTCAAACCCCCCAAATGTCAAATTTGGTTCCATTTGCTTGATTAGTTTTCGAGTTATGCAGAAATTTGTGTGTTCATTTGTATGAGAGCTCCCCTTCCAGAGAAGGGAGGGGGATCAAACAATCATAAGAACCTTCCCCAGCCCCAAAACCCCTGCATACAAATTTTCACGCCGATCGGTTCTGTAGCTATAAGGGCCAGACAGACAGAAATTCATTTTTATACATATAGAAATCCTGCCTCTTAAAACCCCCACATGCCAAATGTGGTTTGATTTGCTGGAATAGTTCTCTAGTTTTGCAAAAAATTATGTTTCATTTGTATAAGGGACCCCCCCTCCCCTCTCTTAAAGAGGGGGAGGGATCCTGAACTAACATAGAATTATTTTTTGCCTCCAAAAACCTCAACATGCCAAATTTGGTTCCATTTGTTTGATTTGTTCTTGAGTTATGAGCGTTTCCAGACGAAATCAGCCGGAAAAAGTCAAAATCTTGCACGAATCTCTCCGATTTGGTTGAAACTTTGCACATGTCTTCGGAATTGGTGATGATGGATTTTCCGCGGGTTAAGGGAATTTTTTGACTCAAGACATTTGTTTCAAAATGGCGTATGTGGTTTGTCATGCGTATTTTTCAAAAAATCATAACTCGAAAACCGTTGGTTGTAATAAAATTGCGTTTGAGAAAAAGTTGTAGCTAATTAATTTGACTTTATGAAAAAAATATGTACACTGTAAAAAAAAATTTTTTATCTTCAAAAAAATCAAAAATTAAACTTAAAAATCAACTAGCAAACCTGTCCAACGTACGATTTTTATAATTTTTTTTTTAATAAGACTTTAAGTCATAAGAAAAAGAATAAAAGTTGTTTTACGATGAAGCAGTTTAAGATAAAAAAAGTTTTTAGAAGTAAGAAAAATTTAAGTTTTTTCTTATTTGTTGTTTTTGCATGAATAACCATATTTTAATAATATAATACGATTTTTCTTGTAATTTAAAACAAAAATGCTTTTGGTGAGCAACATTCTATATGTACCCGTTTTCGAGATAATTTGAAAGTAATGTCAAAAAAATTGCTTTTTCCATGAAAATATCCCTTTTTCAAAAGTGAGTCGTGATTGTCCATCTTCAAAAGTATTTTTTTCAAATTGTACATAAGATTTTCAACAACTATCCTTTTGACACCAAGAAGATTGTACATCTTCTTAATTAACGAAATTAACGAATCTTAATTACCAAATAAAAATTTTGATTTTTTTTTTGTTCATACATGATTTATTTATTTTTTCTACTATTTTAAAAAAAAAATTGTATTTATATTTTTACAAACACTTTTTTCTAACATTCCTATAACTATTATGAAAACTCAGTATTTCGTCAGTTGAAAATATTTTCGCAGCGATTTTGTTATCTGCAACTGGAATGAAGGAGTGATATTTCTGTGTACCAGGAATCATTTTTGTTTGCTGATAACTACCACCCCATTCTGCAGCTCCCTCTTCATATTCTTCTTGTAAAACATAGCAAAATGATATTTTTGTGAAATTTTCTTGATTTCTCTTAATAGCCCAATCATACAAAGTTTTCGCACTTGTTATTGGATGTTCATGTTGTTTGGCCTCAGAATCAATGTTGTATTTCTCTTTGCAATTTTTTTTCTATTTTTGTATTGGGAAGCAGCCCCATCAGACATAAAAATGGCCTTTTTTATATTCATTAGTTGATTTAAATACGTTAGTAATTTAGAAATAAATACTTGTACCGCAATTGTATCATGTCTTAGAACTTCTGATATTACAACAAAACTTAGATTTTTAAGCATTCCTGACTCCATATAATAAATAACAAACGGATGAATTGTAGCCTGATCATTGTTCCAATGATGACTTTGAACAGCATCCTGAAGTACAAATGAATAATTCTCTGCAAAATCGCAAATAATAACTACTTCTCCTTCTTTTAATGAAGACTTTGTATCTTTTAAAAATTTAGATTGCTTTGTTTTTATATAATCATGAGTTAATAGTTTTTCTAATTTCTCGCTAAAATATTCAACAAATTCATCGACAGGTTTTAATAGCGTTTCTAAATTACATCTATCAGTTGTAATCCATTGTTCGAACGATATCTCAGACAAGTTATGTTTCTCAAGTTCTTTTAAAAATCTTATCTCAAATTCTGACAGCGTGGGACAATTTTCGCATTCACGGAGGTAACAATATTTTGATCTTGATGATGAATTACACAATAACTTCTCAAAATGTTGATTACAATCAGTGTTGAATGAATATTTTTTTAAACTGTGAAGCATTAAATCAATATTTTCGTGAATTGCGCAAACACAAACGTTGTGAGAACCTGAAGCATTTAGCAATTTACAATGTTTTGGTCGTAATGCTGCAAAAGTACTAAATCCAATTTTATGTTCACTGACCTCTTTAAATCGAGTGAAAGTTTCTCTAAGTGATGAAAGTAATAACCGTTTTTGAATTTGTTGACGCTTACCATTAGTGTTTACAGAGACATAATCTCTTTGTCCCGGCATGGCTCTGCTGATGTCGTCCTCGTCAAAAAATTGTATCACTTGATTCTTTATATCCGGATTCAAACGATTCCCCGATCTGTCGTTGGGGGTAGCCAATACTCCATTTTCGGCTGCCAATTCTTTTGCTTGTAATGCAAGGTATTTGTTTGTTTCAAATTTGCTCGTTATCTGCTGAATCGTCCACGAATTAGGCAAAACTGTTAATATACGTATTTTATCTATTCTCGAACAATCTGGTTCTATGATTTTTTCTTTCAATTTGGAAATAATTTCATCATATTCCACAACCTTTGTTTTCAATGTAGCTAACTCTTCGACTTCTTCTTGTGGTGGTAAGCTGAATAGATATTTTCTAATACCTGCTACAATTTCGGCAAATTTTTGCCGACGATATTTATCGTTTTTAAATTCTCTAATGGATATCGGAGACACATTTATTCCTGCAATTCCATTATTGAATAACTCAATGTTGTGTATCCTGGAATAATCCGGTAGGTCACTGTCCTGAGAAGATGCCGAGGTAATTGAAGCTGCCGATGGTATTTCCTCCAAATCGTTCCGTGATGTAGTTGGTGCTT